>OY720635.1:116779681-117222551 GCA_963169105.1 Ceriagrion tenellum | reverse complement strand
GATAGGACATACTTGCGAAACCGAAATTAGGGTATTGTTTGGTCCCTAGCGGAGAAAAAAATTGCCCGCGAAGGAAACCCATTCCTTGAACCAAGATCTTCATACACATTGACTTACACTGAAAGCTGCTACCTTCTCACTCTTGGCTCCGGTTCTCGTCACCCTTTAATCCTTTGCCCTCTCCTCCATCCACCAAGCCTCTGTGCTCCCGCTCTACACGCCGCCTCATGCTACTCCCCTTTCCTCTCCGTTTCTCCTCATCTGCCTCTTCTTGCCGCCCGTCGTGGCTATTGGGTTACCGTAATGATGAGGATGGGGGTTTCCCCCGACTGGAGATGGGCAGGCGAGCCGTGGGCGCCCAGGACGAAGAGAAGCCTCCCGGGAGGAGGATTTCGAGGAACGGAGAGGAACGAGTAGCGAAGGAGCATAGATCTCGAAAGAATAATATAAGGTTGACTATATTATTACGCCAAATGTGTTACATGGAGGAAAATTTCTTGGTATTGTCATTTATTTCAAATAATAATTTAAGATTCAAATTTACTATGTGGTATGACATCTAAGAATATGCGAATACACATTTTTATGAGCCAAATGCATCATTACTGCTTTTAAAAAAGGTTAATTTGGCATTCTGGTCAGCATTTCTTAACAATATTCGCATATCTTGGAAGTAGTCCCGTATGCAGACAGGCCTATTTATTCAAAAGGTATATTTGGAACAGCAAATATTAAAACATTCCTTCTTGCAATCTATCCTTTACCTTGTGCTAAAGATCATCATTTTACATTAAAAATTAGGTTTCTCCATATCTTGCCATACTTCTCGTGCTCGTTCCTCCTTCACAATTTTATGAATCCCACGTACCGTGCTACTTTTTCCCTCCATATTATGTGCAAACTATAAAATTTTATGTCTGAGCTATCTATGTTTTCCTCTGAAAGTAGTCTAGGAAATGTGGACCCTGAAATACGGGCGTGCTTTGATTCAAGGAATGTATGTTAACTGGATTCGGTAACGTATTTTGAAGGCCGAGGCGTGAGGTGTCGATGTGCCGTTGAAAAAAATTGCCTCCTTGCAAGAATATATTTTCTGGTTCTTAAACTTGAGGAGTTTATTTTTCTGTTATCTGTTGTAACATGTAATGTAAATGTGCCACAAATAACAAGGTACAAATTAACAGTTAAGCACTCGGTTAGAATGAAACTATCCATTCCTTCACTCCGCCATACTGAAGGTAAGAGTTGATGATTCACCTTTTACTCCGAGCGATGATCAAGGATAAAATTTGTAGGAATCCCATTGTGAATTAGGATAACTTCCAATCATGAGGTGCTGAAGACGATAAATTTTTGCAGACCCAATTTATGCAATAAATGTATACTGCTATCTAAAAAGATATATTATTGTTGAAATTTGTTTTTATTCACTTTTACTCTATTTGAGGGGGACAATAATGAAAGCATTAATCTTCAAAAATATTCAGTTTTGAGTTTTAAGTTGAGTTTTTGGAAGAGTCAGTGAAAGTGAGCGTTAGGACTAATTTTACTAAAATAATTTCGCAGGTAATTTCGCATCGCAAGTATCTAGGCTAAATATTATATCTGGGGATATCAAATCCGGCCACCTGGTTTTTGATGCGCAGAAGTAGATATAATTCGTCATATTTTACCCCAGCATGCCCGTCCAATTTAATACTTTGAAAATTTACGCCGTCGAAAAAACTGCGTTCGTTGATGGAGGTGCTTGGAAAAGGGTTAGGGAGAATGTTTGGTGCAGGGTAAGGAGGCATACGAGAGTTCATCCCCTTAGTAGCGGCGCAGGGTGAGCGGAGGGCGAGAGTAAGGCGGAGGGAGGAGAGGGGGGAAGCGGCGAAGAAGGAGTCTGCGGCCAGGGGGTCACGACCGCAAACAATTACTCGTGGAACTTGAGTAACGAACTGAGACGATCTAATCAGGCCCCTTACTTTCCTACGGAGCTCCCATGTACGCCCTTCAACCCCTCCCCTATCCTCCCCTCCCTCTGATTACCCCTATTTCCTTACCCCTTGCATCTCCGTGCTCCGTTTATCACGCGCTTGGCCCTCAGTCTCTCAGCCACCCCTTTTGCGTCTTACAACGTCATTCGCCGCCAACAATTGGTGCAGCCTTCCTTCCACCTGGAAGGATTACGCGTCAAGTGGAGAATGAAGTTTGGGCCCATCGATCGCCATGCAGTTCCATTGAGTCCTATTGTGTTTTGGGTCATCTCTTCCTTTTTATGATGTGTTTTCCAAAGTATTAAGGTGAGTCAGTGTGCACAGCTACTATAACCACTGTATCCATTTTGTCAGTTTCTACAGAATAATCCGTTTCTCAATTTAACCTGACAAAAAATAAAGAGCCTCTACTTCAATTTGCGAACATACTTTGCCTCATAGCAAAAATCCAATACATACAATTTAAGCGAGTTGCATCCTTTTTTATTCAGATAGGGTTATTTTTTCACTTAATATCGAAAGAAACAAAAAGGCAGATGAGAATACTTGCAAGCGCATTTGAATTACGCAGAAAGTTTTATTATTACTTTTAAAATATGTGCATTGGATTAGAGCTTTAAAAAGGAAAAAAAAGTGTAGCTTAGAAAATACTTTAAAACGTGAGGTAGTTACAACTTGAAGGATATTCGGTATCGTTTGAAGCACAATATGCGCCTGAAATCGACCATGGCTAATGTAGCTTACTGACAAGGAGATGATTAGAAGTGATGAGTCGGCCGTTACCTCTGTACTTGCTGTTAATGAAATTTACCTTGGTGAAAACGCTAAAAGTCCCTTTAATCTTTTAATTGAGAAACAATCATGTTCCGTATCGTCATTATCCTAATATTCTATCAAATTAATGTTGGTTCTTGAGTTTTTCGGGATACCGTCGCATCGTTCCATCTTGAGGACAATACATTGACAATACAAGTTGGGGACTTGGACCTGAGGAAACTTAATGATAGCCAGTGAAATATTGTCCTCAAAATGGAACGAAGAGGCGGAAATCCCAAAAATGTAAGAATCCACCTCCGTTACCCCACGGAAGACTTAATCACCACTTCATTCCAATAACATTTATGCTCTCTAGATGGTGTTCCCTCCATTTTATCAGTAAAACTATCTTTATAACCTTTGTCCTTCCTTGTACCATTTGCATTTCTTCCTATCCTACTGTTTGACGTTACCTCTATCCCTTTTCCCTCCCTTCCACTCCCTCCACTCCTCTTCGTCCCTGTACGTCATCGCAACTCACGAGCCCTTCGCTTACTCGCCATTCCCAAATCCGTCATCGGTCAACGCGCACGTGCAATTTTCTCGTCGAGAAGATTTATGCCTTCTCTCCCCGTTCCTCCTCGCCCGAGCATCAACTAAATCAACTCTCCACCAAAACACCCGTCCGCCGACTCAACGCCAAAACTCCTCTCAACTCTACCTCGCCTCTCTCGGATATCGTCGAGAGTCCCCTCGCCAAACACCCGTCTTCATCGGCATCCTTTCATTTAGAATACTTTTCATTTATGACGGAGTTGAACTTTGATCATTTCCCTTAGCTTCGTTCTTCTCCTATTCCTCCATTTCAGTGTTCTTTCTTAGTGTTTTTCGTGTTTAGTCTGAGAACTCGACGTCCATAACTAACATACCTAAGTCGTATGTATGTACAAGGATTAAATCGCTGTGGTGAGGTCAAAATGAAGGGAGTGCACAAATAAATTCGTGGATTCAAAGAGAGTACAAGAGTACAGAGAAAGGATATTGGGGAGAGGAAAATGAAGTGAGAAAATTATTTACACCGCCAATGTAGGTGGCTCATTTTTGCAAAAATGTTGAATTAACTCCGAAAAAAAACACCACTCGGAAAAAGAATTCGCAAAAAATGCCGAAATTTTCGCGAATTCTTTTTCCGAGTGGTTTTGTTTTCAATTTAAATACAACATTTGAGTAATAATGAAAACTATATATTTACATTTTGGATGAGTTCACTCGAAGAAACAGTTTTTCAAAACTAGTTATATTCTCTAATATTTCGAGATAAAATTGAGTAATTTGGGAAAATATAACAATGAATATGTTGATGTTAGTTGTTCATGGTGAGTTTGGTCCTTTCATTTTATTCCATTGAGGAAAATTACTTGATTTCAGAAAAAAACTACCCATGTTTTTCCAATGATGAAAATGGAGTACTTTGAGACCTTTTTTTTCACTTTATTTCGCTTAGGGGTCTTTATGAAATTACTTCGAAAACAAATCATTTTTTGGCGATGGATAAATTTTTTTGAGAATTTTTTTTCTGTTGTTTTTCTCCGGTGTTAATTCACATTTTTGCAAAAATGAGCCGCCTACTTTAGCGTTGGCCATCAACCTCCCGACGTGTGTGTTTAAAATTCAAAGCAGGCTGTCATTTGAGTGTGGATCTCATGTCTCGCGGACGATCACGGAGCGCATCATGCCCGGCAGACGGATCGGACATTGGTGACGTTCGATGGAATGGAATAGCATTGCGGTGTTCTGACGCGCGTTACACGATTCTGGAATCAACCCGGCGAGGAGCGGGGGTTCGGCGGGGGAGGGGAATCGAGGGGGAAAGGACGCCTCACTCTCCCCCTCCATCGTCCCTCCCCCTCCTGCCCGTCAAGTGCGCATCGATGTCGTCCGTGATTAATTGCGAGCGGCGTGGCAATCGCTGAAACAAATGAACGCCAGCGTGCGACAATACGGTGTTATATAGAGAGCCACCCTTAACGCTAGCGGCCATAAGTGATGGCCCTGCGACAGGCAAGCCGCCCTCAATGTTTTATTAGGCCGACGGATTGGTGGTGCAAATTGTTTTATTAACGCGATACTTAAAACGTATTTCGCTCAACGGTGTAATCAATTAATGAGAAATCAGTCAGTTTGATGTCCCGATTAACTTCGATAACTAGTGTCCTTTCACTCCGTGAGTAGTTTAACGATTTTGTTTTACTATAATCTAGGATATGTGTTTATAATTTGAATCGCTGCTTTGTTTTGAATAAGTTCAATGTGTTGCAAGTATTACTCATGAGCTATTTTTACTGTAATATAGATTTGTACTACGATGAATTAATAAAACTGTGAGTAATTTTATTCCAAATTTAGACCAATCTGTGCCATACCTTCTATTCCACGAAAAGTTTATATTAGGTAAGCAAGAAGCCTTATTTGTTTGCGTGCATGATTATTATGCTCTTGATCAAGATGAAGATTAGGAACTTGTGTTTTTATACAATAAGCTTAGACTTTTTGCATTAGCTCTTACATTTCGCTCTTTGCATCATTTTCAGCTCCTTTTCAGAAATAATAATTAGCAGCTCAATTGGCAGATTTTCTCGTCATTCATAACATGCTTCAGTATCATTCAATGCAGATTTTTGCGTATTTTGAGTAGATTTAGTCTCTTTGACTTCGAAATTGAAGATTAGTATTTTCCCTTTCTCTTAACCACCTTAAACTCTAAAAGGTAATCTCAATCATGCACGAAAATCGGTTATAATTGCCTCATATTAATTGCTTAAAAGATTCAAATGTACGAAAATAGTGTCTACTGCTATCTAAAATTAACTCCTGCTGTCTGGAATAGCAAACTTAAAAATCAATGTGGCCCACTAGTAACATTCTCAGTATGATGATGTCTTCATGGTGCCCAGGATTGGCTGAATGTTTCCTCGGAACCACTTGACAGTAATTACGTCCGGTCAATCTCCCGTGGCTGTTTACATGCCAAAGCTCTATTCATCCCACAAGCTTTCTTCCCAGGGAGGACCCAGAGTAATAGCTCCGATGACAGGAGACAGAGGAGAAAAAGAAAACGTCCAGTGTCGAAGGAAAAGCCGAAGAGAGAGGTGGCGAGGAGTAGGGGAACGTGTAGGAGGGCAGCGTTGTCTCGAAACGGAGGTCAGTTGGGAGGGTCCTCTGCGGTTGTGAGAGAGGACCCTCCCAACTCCCTCCCTCTCCCCGTGGGATCATATTTCTCGACAGCTCGAAGGGAAGATGAGTTATACGTTGGTCTTGACGGGAGCTAAATGCCTATAAAATTTAGTTGGCACCCGAGGGCAGACGTCTAAGAAAAACATTCAGGCAGTAAGGAACCCATTCGGGCATGCCCCTCTCTTCGCCGTAAGGTGCAGAGAGATGCGTGGGCCCAACCTCTGTTCATTCATGGTTACTAGGAAGTTCAGTGCGAAGCGATGGAATGCCTGAACTTCCCTTGCTTTGTCTCGCATAGGCTACTCCTTATGGGGCCTAGGGGGTTTAGGGGATGGATCAAAATATATCCCGGAAGCCAGGTTTGAAAATTATTCTCTTCAAACTGAGATTATTCCCATCGCAAAGTACAGCCAAAAACACTACAAATATTAATAGGACGTGTGGCCTTAAACTCTTTTTGTTTATTCTGGTTGGTATTTTTCATGATTTATTTCTAAAATAATACATTTAAGATGCTAATAATTCTGCACCAGAAAGCCTAACTGCCATATGTGTTCTTTCAGTGCCAAAGAAGGACACGAATTTTTTAGAATTATACTAATGCAGCTGTGTTTTTGCCTGTAAGTTTTAAATATTACGGTTGGTCGCCTGTACCGGAAGCGTAAAATAATTTATTACTCAGAGGAATTTTCAAAAAGAACAACGGTAAAAAATGTCGTAAATTCTCTGTTAGTTGTTGCTAATGCGAAGGAAAACATATTTTATTATTAATCTTTACTGCTACCTCAACGATAAATCCTTCTATTTTCCTTGACTATCGAGTACTTCCTGTGGTTCTAGTAAGTTATACATGTATATATTTGCATTCCAAATTTAACACAATTAGGAAGTGCCATCGTGAATTATTTGGTGGAAATAAAAAAAAAATGAAAGTCTCTCATTGTGAAAGAATTGTATATTCTTGAAAATGATAGGTTAATTCTATGCTCAGCCGAAAGACTGCACCGTTTTCAAATTTAAGAAATTGTATTCCTGGAGTGTATTAATGCCATCAAATTCAACGTTTTCAGCTGAAACAATCGTTATGTTAGTTTTTTCTTTGCTTGAAAAATTTAGCTCAGAAAATGGAGAACATTTTTAAATACTTAACTTATATATATTTAAGGGGTTAATAGTACTGGGAAGTTTCCCCTTTCGGTATACCTCTTGTCAGTATTTCTATTGCTACCGGAATTTTGCCAACGACGTTTCATGGAATCGGAAACCATTCTTGAAGAGAGAAAGGTGGTGGATGATATGAAGTATGAATACCAAGATTGGTTGGGATAGAATTTATGTGGATTCCCACTTTTCGCGTGCCTGGGTCGTGCATGGAACCAGACCCCTCATTTGCCGTGGGATGCGGTTAGGTTGTGCTCTATTAAAAGACAAGGGGTGCGTCTGCTTTGTCTCAAGGCGCCCGGCGGTGATTTAAGATGCTCGCCTGCACATCTCAACCGAGCCGGAGTCTTCGCCGGGAACTCCTCGGCCGTTTCTCGTATGCAAACCCTCTACTTCCTGCTGGGAGACCATGCCTCCTCGGGGTCCCCCACCCTCATCCCGTTAGCCACGCTGCATCCCCCTACCCTTTGACGTGGTTCCCACGAGAATCCTTAGGGGGGGCGTGCTTTCAGAAGGGGCGCACAACAAACCGAGTTGGCTTTGTTTTGCTTGTGCCTCGGGAGCTGGCTTTCCAGACTACCGGGCTTCACCTCCTTGCCCTCCGTACCGTTTCCCTCGGCTACCTAATCACCTTTTGCTTTTTGACAGCCACGCCATAGTCGCCGTTAATGATACCGACTCAGTCTTGAGAGGTGTCAACCTTCCACCGATGTTTTATGGCCGTGTTAAAAGTTGTAAGCCAAGGGTTAAGGTTGGATTTGGTGAGTTGGGCGGAGGCGTGTCCAACTGCTTGCGCTTTATACGGGTTATCCTTTCCCCCAGGGGAGCTATAACAATAACAACTGCGTGCTGATCTGAGTTCTAAGAGTTCCATCATCCCCCAAATAAAATGTTCTCATTACATCACGTTTTCCACTTCTTGTCCGGCGTACCAGAATCCAAGAAGTAGGATTAAACATTTTTATAATTTTCTTATTTTAAAGTTGATTATTATCCCAATTATGATGCACAATTTCGAAAAACCTTACAAATCCCGAATCTCAATTTTGAATCGTCAATTATTCTATTAGGATTATTATTTTGGCAGTGTATAAACTCTGGCGCTCTTTAATGAGAGTAATTACCAACGGTTAAATATTCTGCTACAATTCCCTGGTGAGCCTTATACATATTTTGTCATCCGAATTTTGTCATACGAATCCGTATTTTCCATTGAATGCATGATCTTGCAATAGGCCACGTCCAAAATGTAATATCTATGAAATTTTACCAAACCTAGAAATATATCTGCGTTGGACTGGTAAGATCGACCTCATTGTCAAACATTTTCGGCTATAAAGATTATTATTATTTTATATGGCCACATTGCGCTTTGTTATGACAAACGCGGTTTAAAAATTCTTAGTGTTTGAAACATCTAATTCAATTTTCTTGAGAAGTACTTGTTAATAAAACCGCAGATATTTAACAAAAAATTTAGCCACGCTCTGAAAGCGAACACTTAGCGTAATTGTGTGAGAGGGCTATCTTCTAATAATAATTCCATGTTGACGCCGAATAAACCTCGAACTGGAGAATAGTCCCCCTCGCGGGAAGCAGAAGAGGTTGGCTTGGTTTGTTTTGTCTCTACTGGTGAGTGTTTTTCCTGGAAGGGCGACAAGGACATTCCGGGGGAGGACTATCGCCGAACTTGAAACCCGAGGCGTGAAGTACTTAGCATCGTCACCGGGTGTCGCTGTCAAGGCGACCGGCCTTCCCTCCCTCCCCATTCTCTCCCGTGGCTGATTTGTGGGACGCCTGTGCGCCCTGCTCCCTCCATCCCCTTCTCTCCCTATGCTCACCCCCCACCCCATACTCCTCCTTCTTCTCAACTTCCTCCGAAAATCTCTTCCACCTTGAGCGCCCTCGCCCATTTAACGAGCGCGGTAATTCTGCGCTGTTAACCCACAAAACAAACGTTCCCCCTTAACTCCCAGCGAGAGCTTTCAATGAACAGGATACTCAAACAGATTGTGTACTTGCCTAGAATGAGCCAGAACCAGTGGCGCAAATGTTAACGATGAATAATAAAACGGTTTATCGAATGAAAATCTGCATACCAAAACACCAAAAATATGACGTTCGTCATGAAAAATTCATTTGACAGGACTCGGATATGAACCTGGATCTCTCAATCGCCAGTCAGGATGCACCGCCGAACTATCTTAGCTCAGATAACATTTCAGCATGAATGTGTACATACTAGGAGACCTTGTGTCCCGTCCGCATCGTAGCACAGGAGACCAAGTAGTGCTTGTGAAGTCACCACTATCGCCCAACGTTGTCACTCAATTACGAATAAAATTGGAAAATTTTCAAATCACTGCGTAATACACCAATTATTCGTGCATTTGTCAGGAATTTGGAATTTTCATACTCATTGACAAAGAAACAAGAAAAAAGTCCCAGCCAACCTAATGGCTTGGGTTCCTTGGATTTAACGCAATCTAGGAGCAGTCTTTATTGGAAATACTTCAGAAGAAGATCCTGGGCTTTTCATCTGCGTGGCCAATTCTCACGTAGACCCTCATGTCTCCATTTGTGGGCTGCAATGGTGTCGTTAAGGTGAAAGCTGTTGCTCATTCCTTTTTCATGCTGCTCCCTCATAATATTCTACTTATCAACGAATACTTTCAAGGGAGTTTTAGAATTTGGAGGGTTTTATGCTCGAAAAACCTGCGCTCATAATGTTGGTTGCGTGTCATTTGAATGTTTTTTTATTCTTACGCTTTCATAATAACTTTGTTTGGCCCTCAAAAAACATTGGTATCATTTGAGTAAATGGGCAGGTCTTGCGGTAGCTTCGACATTGTAACCGACATTGTTTGTGCCACGGGATAAAAACATACTTCTTTGCTCCCCCTACGGGGATCACCACCAGCCGTATGTGATCGCCTGTGGCATCTGCTGCTTTGGACTTAACTCTGCCCTCCCTAGAGTACCATCAAGTTAACTAGTATTCTTCGTGTTATAAACGCTTGGACCATTGATGCCAGTTGTAAACTCGCCCGTTTATATTTTCAGCTTCAAGGAAAACGGAGCCATTTAAATATTACAACGGCCACGGAGCTAATTTTTGTTGACCCGTCCATTTTTTAAAAGGCAGATGACTCGCCGTACATTTAGGGAAACGGGCGATATACACGCAACGCCGGGGTTCACGCGACCATTTTTGCTCAAAATCCTGACTTTTATGACATCACTGTTCCATGTCATTGCAAGTCCGTAATACTTGGGCTATTTTATTCAATAACATTGTCGTTGTTTTATGCATGCTCAACATCCACAAAGGAGTGACTTATTTTGGTCTGCATTCAGTACTCGAGGATCCTGTCTTTACCTTTCTACCGTCAAAATGATTCATTGCAATGCCAATTTTCAATTCCCATTTAATGATTCATATCCAAGCAATCGTTTTATCATCATCTTATGATTGATTTTAATGCTTTTACATGTTGAAATAAGTAGATTATTAGTTTTTCTGTGAGATAATTGTTAATTTAATTTTACTTCTTCCTGTAAAATACGATATTTATTTCTTTTTATAACGTAGTTATATCATTTATTATTTTTAGGTAAAATACTGGGTCGTAGCTTTGAAGTTGAGAAACCCGATTCAATTGTTGTCTGAGAATCGCGATCGTTTTACAATCATTATGATAGCAATCAATCTATTGACCCAGCTTTTAATAGGAAGCATTTTTATGTAGATTTAATATCTCAACGTTTGCAAACCTTCGTAACAAGCCCTATTCAAGTTCCCGAAAAATTTGAAGGAAAATATTTTGCATGACGGATATCAAGAATTTTTATATACTTTATAAAGTTAGTAGATAGTGTATAAAGTAATTATTTTAGTTTGTAGTATATAAAGTAATTATTTATAAAGTTTTGAATGTATTTATGGGACTCATTTTCCCCGAACAATAAACGTTCTATTCTATTCTATGTGTCTTAGTGTAAATAAATGATGGTGCATTGCGACTTGACGGGGATGTCCTCGGCAGAATGAATTATTTTTCGGGCAGAGGCTTGATGATGATGATAAATTTTATCATCGTTAAATGACTAAAATTAATGCATGAATAAAACCAGTGATAACTGACAAAAAATGAATGCTGCGGCTGCTGTCTTAAAGCCACGGTTAGTGCCCTATGGCCGCGACTACCGTTTTTCACTCCAACTTGTCATGACGCCTACTGCCACCTCAACGAACAAGCTTCCTCCCTCAGGCAGAAACGCCCTCCTCCCTCCCATCTCTCAACCTCCTCTTCGGGCCTCCATAGCCCTTCCCCTTGACCACCCTCTCCCTCTTGACCGCCTCTCCCTCGTCCTCCTTCCCTGCCCCTCACCCCTCCTCGAGACCCGAGCCGCCCCCGTCCCTCTGCCATGAGGTGTCACTCGTCATCACACTGGCAGGAAACGCCAAAAAAGGATGCATTTCCGCGAATGCATTAACATCGACGATTCTCGAAAAAGAGTTGGGAGGAGTAAACTTTCCCCGACGGGCCAGGCGGGGAGAGGGAGGAAGGTCGTGGAATAAGGTTTCCCACGGAGAACGTCGACGCTTCAAGTGGAAGCGTGATTAATCACCTCCTCGCCTCACTTGTTTGCCTTTCCGTCCCTCGCCATCCCTCACTCATGATTGTGGTCAACTGGTCAATCCTATAATTTTCATTTACGCGGTCCCATTATTCACGAGTCGTATTTGAAGGTACCGTTTTGAGTAATGAAAACGTGGTTGAACGTTAGTGTCGTGGTGTTATGTAAAGAATTTTTGGTGCTGATGCTGGGTAAAGGAGTTGCGTTAATTCTGAAGCCTGGTCAGTACCAAACCATCGTGGTATCCCAATGGTCGCTATTTTGAATATTAACTCAAGAAAGGATATTATGTCGGCATAATGATTGGTGATTTAGGTTAGACGGTGCAGTATAACCTGAGTAGCTGAATGGCCAAAAATCCAAGTTTTAACTCTACCATGAGAAACTAAGAAACCTTATCCTCAATAATTTTCTTTTCCCATAGTTAGCATGAAAGCTTAGCCAAAAATCGACAATTTTCAAACAAAGACTCGCATTCAGCTTTACTGAAATAATTTGCTAAATACTTTTCAGGAGTTGTACAGCTATCATTTTTTTGAGCATTTTCCAGCCGTCGTAGATCTCTTATTAATTATATAAACAGAATTTGGGTATGTTTCTGTGTCGTTATGAAAAAGTCGTTACTGTAATAATATCTAGAGCGATATCATTTTTGTTTTGTTTTCATTAATGGCTTTTTTAGAAAACACGGCACATTTATTAGTAAGATTTATCTATTTGTGATACGTGGATCATTTTATGACAGAGAACTCATAACTAATATGATAATTCATAACTTATTACCGTGGCATGCGATCTGGGCATATAATGGACTCTGGATTTCCGTGACAGTATCATCCAAGTATTCCTTAATGGTGGCATCTGGATTTTGGTTGACAGCTATTTATGTCCCACCACGATGTGGAGAGTAATCTCACTAAAGGGGGTCATTCTACTCTCCGGTAGGTTATCAAGAAACCGAGTCACGATCAGCGGTATAAACTCGCATGTGTCTTAAGAAAAGGAGAAAGGGCTCTCATGCGACCTTTGAGTGAAACTCTTTGGATCGTCTTGATTCCAAGAAAATGTGCTGGCAGAAATGGGTACGCAGAAAAAGTAAATAGTAGGACTAGAGAGGAGCTTGCTCTATGGTTTAAGAAAGCAAAACGAAACATGTTTTTTCGTAACTAGTGTTGCCTTTTATTGCTGATTTGCTGATAGCCTGCATGAGTCCCGAAAGTGTGGAAGATTTCTCTGTTCGGGTTTTCGTTTGGAAGTGGATTTTCATTGGCTTTTTACGGATTTCAACTTAGGGCCCTCTCATCATATTCCAGATGCTCTACCTTTTGGCCCAACGCGCAACCATTTTGAATGCTTATTAGTTATGTATTTTATCCTAATTGGGAGTCACGGAGAAGAAAATGTTAATAAGAAATGGATGGCGGGCATATCGATACATTTCAAGTCTCCCTAGTTGAGTGATCTTTTTCTGTCTAAAAACAGAAATTACTCTAAATACTAAGGTAACTGGAATGTAAAGGTAATGTTACTCAGACTTGCTTTGAATCAGTAGAACAGAGAAATGAGAGGAAATAAGAAATACATTTTGTCACACAGACGAGCCAAGAATTTCATTAATCGAAAAGAAATATTGGGACAATTTCCACACTTTAATTTTCCGTCACAGGCCATGGTTTCAGTACATTATACCATTATCAGGCGTCATACCACACCCTGATGATGGCATAATGTGCTGAAACCATGGCCAGTGTCGGAAAATAAAAGTAAAGAAGTTGTACCAATGTTTCTTTTCAAATATGGAAATCCATAGGGTCCACAAAGTCCAAAAACGCTCTCTTAAGAGCCAAAGAATTCTTTCCTCCATTAAGAACAGCCTTTCACTACTTCAGCAAAAGTAGCGTGAGAAGTCCATTCACCAGTAACACTTCATTACCCAGATCCAGCGCAGTAAAGAATATTTCAATTCAGACTTATCGCTCAAGCAGGGTGAACTAAAAGATGGAAAACACATAAAATTGACCAAAGCAACAGGGGTGTAAATATAAGAAAACAGGCTGATTCCAAAAGTTAAAAGTGAGAAAACTGGTCATCGAACCTGGACCATTCACTAACGCTTCAAATTTTCGAACAACAGAAATATTTTAGTAATTTGGAAATTCTTTGGCCAAAAAAGTCCTCATTTTGCCAACTCATCCCGCGTAAAAGAGGAAAGTTTTCCACCGAACCGGGAATCGAACCTCAGTCCGTCAAATTTCGCTTTGGATCCTATGACCACGAACCTAAATGCAAAATTCAATTTTAGTTTTTCCGTCGCGAAATAATTTGCCAATCCATTCCTTTTGCGGTAAAGTATACGAATAAAAAACGGAAGGATTACTCTCCACTCTGAGGCCTCAAGCCGAGCGCGTGCATGTCCCGCCTCACTCACTTTAATCACGTCCCCTTCGACGGATGGCCAGAAGGATACGGCCGCTAGTGTGTGGATTGGGGCGTCGCAGGCGGAGAAGCTAGGAAGAAAGGGGAAACTTGGGAGAGGCGAGGGCTGGCGAGCCGCCGTTCCCCTGCAAGGACGGTACTTCGCGGGGGAGGAGGTAACAAGGGCGAGCCCTTCTAGCCTCATTTTTCTCTCTTCTCTTTCCTACCCTACACCGACCCGCCGAGCTGTCCACCCCGATTCTCCCCCCTCCCCCCGCCATATCCCCCCTTCCGTTGCGACGCCGGACGCGGCTGAAGGAGTGTAATATCCGAGAGAGCCCTGTGGAACACGCAGAAACAAAATGGAGATGGGGGAAAAGTACATGTCGGGGGAGTGGGCTGTGGGAGAAGGTGTGGAATTGGTTGGTTAGGAGAGGGGATGGCATTGAGTCAGGAGACAGTGGTGGTGGTATTGATGGACAGCCAGGAAAAACAAGCGCCATTCAAAACATTTTGCTAGTAAATGTCGCGGAAAAAATGTTTTTCCGCAGAAAATACCGGAACATTTGGGTATGATGTTTCCTTTATTTAGTAGCAAGTTTCATTTATCGAGAGAAAACTTCTTGACAAATGTTTCATTCATCAATTGCTGAGAAAAATTAAAAGATCATATGGGAAAATTCATTTCTACAGTAGAAGCGTCGCTAGTCGTCCAATATATACTTAAAATTCACATTTTGTGCTCTAAGTCCTTATCTTGAAAATTTAAATTATTTAATTGACTTGGCATTTCTCAAAGTAAACCCTAATTTTCATTGACTAAATAAATCGAATTGCTCCGCAGCTTCACAGTTGTCGTATTATTTTTTGAGTAATATATTGGTAAAGACAGGTCTTTATGAAAGTTAGAGAATTTCCTCCCGATTTTCTACAATGTCTGGGGCTTAACTACCTGTATTATTTTCTTTTTCGCATCAGCATACGATCTAACCTTCTTTATCCCGTCCATGGAGCCTATTCTCTTTCTTCCTCTTCCCCGTTTTCCCAACATCCCTCCCTCTCTCTCACTCTTGAGCAACCCATCGCCCCTTATTACTTCCTCCAGTCACTTACCTTGCCTATCCCAGATTTAATTCAGAAGTTTAGGAGTTTCCTTTCCTCAGTTGTCGTATACTCTCAGTATATAAGGTGCTTGTGTTTGATACCTCTTCTTCTTGAATATCACACTGCCGCCAGGAAGGCAAAAAATTTTTAAAAGGCCAATTTTAGAATGAGGGATATGCGAGACCTTGGGTTGATTTCTTTTGAAAATAGAACAGCAGAAATGTCCTGAAACGAAAAAAAGGAAATAAAAAACATTCTCTTGACCAAAATAAATTATTGCGAGGGAAATAAAATACCAAAATGAAAAAGTTGTTTTCTGCCCGTCACTACTCGGGAGGAAGTAAGGACGTCACTACGTCACTCAAGGTGGACAGGAGGAGGGACGAGTGCGGAGAAAGGGGAGTTGTGAAAGACTGGACAGAGGTGTAGTGAGAATGAAAAATGACTCTAGGAGAAGTTATTACACGTATGGAATGCGCGGGGAAGCGTCACGCCTTTTCTCTTCCACCCCTTAGCCTTATTTTTCTGCGAGTTTCCCTCCCCCACGGCTCCTCCTCCTCCCGCCCGCAACCCGGTCCCCGCCCACCTTTTGCTCGCCTCGCCAGGGGTGTGTCGCCACCCCTGGGTGTCGCCAACTCGTTTCTCACCCTCTTTGTGTGTGGGG
Source organism: Ceriagrion tenellum (assembly GCA_963169105.1). NCBI lineage: Eukaryota > Metazoa > Arthropoda > Insecta > Odonata > Coenagrionidae > Ceriagrion > Ceriagrion tenellum. The sequence goes on along the minus strand of OY720635.1, from coordinate 117,206,597 downwards.
GGCGCCACCCAAATTGGCGCCACAGGTGACTGATTAGCGGATTAATGTCGCGGAGTCGGGAAGTCTTTCATGTCGCTGCCTCGAAGATAAACACCTTTTGAGAGGGCCTTATGCTCTCATTAGCGCCGTGCCAATATCTGTGTCGAGCACGCGAAGGTTACGCCATTTAATGATCCTACTCTGGCAATTTCACCCCGGCCGTTAAACGTCGGCGTCGGATAGTTCCTGAAGGGAAAAATGCCAATTGGTCATTTGGACGCTAATTGAATTTGATACGAGTTGCGAAGTAATTGATTTCCATGCAAGCGCAGAATAGTTCCTGCTGTCCACGTATTAAACCTGGGTAATGCGGAAAAGTGTACCATCTTTTCTAAAGTTGGTAAATTATCTTACTCTATAGAAGTAGCATCCTTCATTTGTTATACGGTAATGGTTTTTTTAAGCCACTGGTTGTGGGAAAAAACAACTGGGGGAAAAACTTTATTTCAGCTGCAGAGTTGCAGTAATTTTGAAAACGTTAGTCTCTGGACTGTCGTAATTTATTTGAATTTTACTTTCCCGAAGCCTAATGTGTTAAAAGTTAGAAAACAATGTATTATTTCAAATAATTCACGTATTTTTATTCTCTTCGGTACTCAAAATTGTCCATGAACTACGTGTCTCAATTTAAAATAAAGCGTCGGACTGCTCGAGGAGCTAAAGCTTTGAGTGAAAAATCCACCATTGAAATACCGGGGCAAACTTATTAGCAGCCATCAAATATCCTTTTAACATCTTTTTTGGGCAGATATCAACCTAAAAGCGTCAGTTCTCCTCTCTCCAAAGTCCTATGTGCCGTGGTATGTGGTATAAACTTACTATGTTTGAAGATTAACTATACTTGAATTGCAAATTTGTGTAGGTCTACAGCAACCTCACCCTCCTTGCACTTTTTTTACCATGGCTACATATTTACTATTACCAGTGAAACATTCGGAGGGTATGGGTAAGCCACCGTCGCGTTGCCCCACTTGAATTTCCTTCCCGGGATATTCCTCATGCTGGTTGTTGTTGGAGGAAAAGAGCTAAGGAGGAAGGGCATCAGAGCCGAAAGGACGGCTTCCCCAAATTTCGGTCCTTCGCCGAAAATCCTCTCGGCTATCCACTCCGTCCACCTCAAACCCTTTACTTTTCCTCCACCTTCTCTTCTCTTTCCCTTCCCATCCCCTGCTTACCTTCCCCCCCACCCCTCCCACCTCCACACGCCACGGCAGATGACCCCCATCGCGTCATCGGACGACACGCTAGCGTGGCCTCACGCACGGTCACGAGCGAGCCCGGCAAGTCACGGGTGGACACAATCATGAGATTAAATAAAGGGGGGCAGGAGAGAGGAGAGAGGGTTACTGCCGGTCGGTGAAATGGGTGGAATGGGGTTCAGTTTAGTGAGGGAGGGATGTGGTTGCGACTGAGAAAGAGAACGAAGCCGGAAGGATGATTGCGCGTCGAAAGGACGGCCCTTATCATCCAAGTCCGAATAGATTTTTCAATAAGTACACTCGCGCACAATGTGAGCTATGTCGCCGCATCGGGTCGTGGGATGATTAAAGTCGGGCCCTTGTTTCGTGTCCCGTCCATGAAACACATGGCTCAGACCCCCTTCCAGTTTATTTTTGTTTTCGAAAGTTCGCCCACCCGCAATTACCTAATGACTCTCGTATTTCTCCGAAACGAAGTGCTCATGCTTGCGCATATGTTTTTGGTTGTTCCTTCGGTAGATTCAATAGTGTGACCCTAAAACGTTTAATTTCATGGCGTTGTCCATTCAGAGCGCACTCGGAAGATATTCAACAGCCGCATTGTGCCTTCCACTGCTTTCCTTTCCTTGCAGCGAAAGAAATTATGCGTCATCTCCGTTGTTCATAGTTTATCCTCTGCGTGCGACTCAGAGATGCAAATCCACTTTTAAATGAGGTTGTCCTATACACTCCCGTGAGAATCAGCTTTCTTCATTCAGCGTCAGTCATTGGCAAGTCTCGTCCATACAAGGGAACCAGCACTTTTTCTTTTGAGGGAATTGTGGCGCAAATATTTTATGCTAAAATAATAATTTGTCTGCATTCTTTCACAATTACAAAATGTGCAAGAATATATTTTGTCATATTATCTGAGTGCGTCAAATATTCTTATGAGCACTGTGATTGACGGACAATGAGATGACTTGAACTCAAATTTAAACAATAATTGTGTTTTCGACGTATGATACATTGGAACCTTAATCTCCTCGTGAAGTGAAGACTGGTCGCTTGAAATAACCTAGTAGTGTTGGTAAATGCCTATTATCCCACCGGCAGGCTCTGTAGGTTGCTAGCTATATGCAATAAAGATTATCAAGATTCTTGATCACAGTGTCGAGACTAGTACAAGTTGAATTCTTTCATACTCTTGGAAATCTGTTGATCCCGGTTTGAGTCCAAATCGAGGCGAATGATTTTTTTTTCCTCTTCGGAATTTCGTACTATTGTGCACTTGCGGGCGACTCTGTAAAGGTAATGCCGCGTCTAATCCCGGAATCCTCGAAATTTGTCTGCCACGCATCACTCACATTGCGTGTTTGGAATATAAGCAGTAATTTTGTGAAGCGCTTTGATTCGATTGGACTTAATGCACGGTCATTTTATTTTCTCGGGAATCGTTTCAACCAGATTGAGCAATGCTCACGGCTTCTCAGAGAAGAAACGATGTCCGTCATCACTCCCTAGTTTTCGTTCCCCAAGCGTCGCTCCTTAAGCGTCCTCTAAGGTTCTAACTTCCCTCATTTTTTTTACTTTTCGGAGTGTCCGAGGTTAATCCCTGGAGGGCCCTTGCCCTCGGACACGGAAATACTCGCGTTCCACCGCGAGCCCTTTAGAAAACGCAACAGACAGATCGAACGAGGGGAAAAGATGGCACCTCAATCCAGGGGAAAATATGAAAAAATAAGGAAGAGACTTTATTAAAAACGGTTCCGGATACGAATCTTAGCGTAGAGTCGGAGGAAGAAACATGAAGTAGTGGGTTATAATTATAATTTTTCGATCTTTTAATAGACTTTCAAGGAGACGAGGAAACTTGGAGTATTAGAAATAAAAACGAGAAGATTAATCGGAGGTCTGTCCGCCATACATAAGGCGTGTTTACACGATGCACGTATCCGCGCAAGTACGTGGCTTGACAGATGCATGGGCAAATTCTCCAAATTAGAACAGCGACTATTTGATGTCCACGCGTCCATGAATTTGCGCAAATTTTTGTGTTTAAACGGTGTAATTTTAATGGTGAATGAGCTCATGCATCTACTTGCGCGGGTACGTGTATCGTGTTACCACGGCTTTTTACGACTTTCCGTTGACTTTGGTCATCTGTTAGTGGCATTTATCATCATCAAACGGTGATTCGTACTGCTCATTGTTTTTTAATCGTTCAATTGACTTCATCACAATCTTTAGACTGAATTAGATCCATAAAAATTTAAGTTTTTACCGCATAAGGGGCTAAAGTGTATCGCTCAGAAACAAATACTAAATGCATACTGTTTGCAATTCTTTCCAATACCTTACCTGTTTGATTACGAAGGGATACCATCCTAATTTGTAAATTTATGGGAAACTTTTCTTGTTTATTTAATCGTTAATTAGTTTTGACAAAGTCCTAATTTTCCCTGAAAATTACCATTCATTTCGTTTTAATTTGAATTCCGGGATGCGACAACAACAGAGCGTATAAAACTTATTCCAGTGTAAAAAAAAATTATTGTTTTGTTCATTTAAGAGCAAAATGTGCAGTTCGTGACAACCCTAACGGAAGTGTACTTATTTATGTTAGCAATTTAATGTAATCTCGTATATTGGTATTGGAGTATGAAATGGAGTGTAATATATAATCAAATCAGGAAAAAATTCGGAGTAACCATCACTATTATAAAAATCACATTGCGTGTGACCAGAAGCGCGTGTTATGCTAGCCTATAATATAGAAGCGCTTATAAAAAGCGTAATAATCGCAATGCAGGAGACAGGGGCTGAGCAATAAATGGATAGAGAGACATAAAATGACGCATGTCCTTTCCCCATAAATAATCTTATTTTTGGCAGCCATATGCTTGCCCACCAATCTAAGCAAAATCCCTTACGAGAACTCCCTCTTGCCGCCGTCCCCTCTTCTTCGAGCAGCGACACGACGGAAAGTCATGGCTGGCTGCCTACCAGTGCTGCCGTCTGGTGGAGAGAGGAACATCCGAAGTGAGGGGAGGGGATCCCTTTTCCCACTTCGCCAATCACCGCAGTCCCTGGCGTCCATAAATGCCTCTTGGGGAACGAGCGAGCGCTCTCCCTCCCTCTCGAACTGATTGCACGTGTGTCGTAAGATTTCATTCACAAAATACGGGGCTAAAATAAGTGGCATATGGCTTACAGTTGAAATAAAACGTAAGCGGAGATTTGAAATTCTGGAAATCTTTCGGAAGCCAAAATTGAAGGTTTGTCCCGGAGATTGAGTCGATATAATTCCAAAAATCTTTGATGCCATTTTCTCAATTACACAAGGTGCTCAGATTTCATCGTACTCCAGTTATTGCGGATGATAAACCCTTTTATTGAAAGAGTTTTTTACTGGAGGTTTTTTCTGGGTATTTTATCTGCGTAATCTCTACTGCTGTGGAAACCTCTCTCAAAAGTGGGCTATCATGTTGTAAAATTGTCCAAAATGTATGGTTTCATTGCAAGTTTAAGATTTTTTCCTCATCCTATCCAGTAGCCTCATTTCTCCCATACCAATCAAAATAAGTTATAATCTTTACTATTCAAACTCTACTGTCTGCAAGTATTGCATTCCCGTTGTCCTTTTTGTGACAAAAACACGATATTATATAAATTTACCTACGTCGTATAACCGAATTTGTTACTTGTTCCGAATAATGTGTCACGTGTTACTGGTGCCTGACTACTGTGAGCGTGACTTCAAATTCGAAGTAAATACGTTGAAAATTCCTTCAAGTGCCTTGAGATTCTATCGTTACCTCCCCTTTTTCAACATTCGTCAATGATCCTCTCCAAGACTGTCTTGACTCTTCTATAAGTGTTCTACCTATCCTCTCATACCTGGATCAAATGATCTCCCATGCCCGTCTCCTCTCCTTATCACTTAATTTATCTTTTAAATAGTTTAAAAATAAAATTAAATAATGTAATCTCTTAAAAGAATACAACTTTGGAATGGATGAAACATCTATGAAAAGGGAATGGATTGAAGTGGTGTAGCAAACCAATCTCCGATTTGATGACGACTCACAATGAGGAAAAATTTGTACAGAGAGAACCGCTGCTTCCATCAAAATTTTATCACCACCTTGAAAGGGTACCGGCTTCTCATTCGTAAGTCCAGTTTTGAGTTCCCTCTGTGGTAGGAATGTTTTTCAGAGAGGTGCCAATCCCTACTTCCTAAATTCCTTGGTGGACGCTTTAATTAAGTCGCTCGTACCTGTGGTACTTGTCAAGACGCAGTGCCCAAATAAAAGCAAAGTGTACTCATAAGCATCCTTTCCTTATAGTTTGTCACTACTGTCTCAGAAATATTAGTTTTATATGTTGTGCCTGAGTACTTAAATCACACGCTGCAATGTAATGAACTTTATCTTTAACATTTGCAATTTTGCGCTTTGTGATTAGGTTGGAAAATGTCATTATTTGATATTTTTAGGGCTATATTCAGTATGGGGCAGTGTTCAGTATTAGCCGCTTACAAGGTGGAGTATAACTACGAACTTATAGGAGAAAGTAAGCTACTTGTTGAATAGTTCTTTCCCTTTTTGTAGTGTCATGTAACGCAGTGCATGTCTTGTGGAGGCTTCCTTTCGATATTCACCTTTAGGTCGGCCTGCAGGGCATACCACCTACATGTAGATGATTTGTCGCTATCTCTTGCCCTTTCTCCCGTCAGACGAAAAAAACTCACCCCCTTTTTCATCCCTCTCGGACTCCCTCAAGTCGGAGCCCCCCTGCCACACACGCCGCGCCCTTCCCCGAGTTTCCACCCGCTCCCCCTCTTCCCGACTTAGAGCGCCAAAGTGGATCCCCGCGCGGCGAGAGCGGTGGGGTTGGTGCTCAGGGTTGAAGGGGAGTTTTTGGGGGTGGCCGAGGAGGTGGAGGGAGAGGAGGGGCAATGGTCGGCGAGCGGTTGGGGGTGGCTCGTTTACGCATTTTGGAAGGGGGTGGGGAGATCTGGGGGAGAAGTGGAAAGGGCGGGAGGAAAAGAGGGGCCTATTTGTTTCGTTCAAGTCCCTCCCATTAGCATTAGCGCGGAGAGGCTTGTCTACGCGCATTACCTCAACAGCTTCCGGAGGTGTGCGTGCCAGGAAGAGGGGGGGGGGGTGGATGGGTTGAGAGGTTGGGAGTGGGGTGAGGGAGGGTTGTTTGAGTGAGGGGTGTTACCCTCATCCCCTGCCGTCATCCATCCGCCGATTACCCCCCTCTCCCTTTCCCATCTCTCTCTCCTGCTCCCTCTTCCCTCCCTCCTACACTTCTCCAACCCTCGTTTTGGCGGAAAACGGTAAAAGTGAGTTGCCTTTCGGGAGCATGTTGGCAGGAATGAAACACTTGTGACCTTAAAAGCGTTTAAAAGTCGTAGCGGTGGCGGGATCGTTTGTTCCCGCACCGCGAGGATTTAGAGGGATCGCGATATCCGTGAGAAAATCTCGATTTGTCACCGATGTCAATCCGAAGTAGCACTCATGCGGTTGGGTTTGTCCTCTCCGTTTGTGTATTTCGTGGAATAAAGTGCGAATCAAATTCCTCATTCGATGATTCCTCGGCTCTCCACGGGAGGAGAAGATCGTCTTGATCATTCTCAAAGCCACTGTCTTGGCATTAATTAGTCTCAACGGTTTTCGGTGGTCTAGCCAGCGGAAATTAACTCTTCCTCATACTGATGTTTACCTGCAATATTTATGTCTCGGCAAAACTCTCACTTATTCGGGGTTGTATGCATTTATCAAATTATTATCCGTCGCAATAGGTGAATTATCTACAATGATTTACGTCAGAAACAAGATTGATATTTAACAGAAACAAGTTCGAGATGTATTGATGATTCAAGCCTGGATTTCCAGTGTTAAGGTCCGAGTTCGACTCTTTGAAGTGCCAGAAAAGTATTCACTAGATTTTCGATCCCTCTGGGGGTCCAAGTGTAAAGAATTGCAATTGCGGTAATCCATGAAGGTAACCTGAGCGAGATAGTATTCCTCTTAGATATCAATGAATTATATCTTATTTCAATTAAAAATATCTAACCTAGCCATAGAAACCAAAATATTAGCCCCTTATCGTGCTAATTACAGAAATATTTTCCTAAACTACCAGCCATTTTACATGGGAAATGGCATGCGTATGCAGTCCATAGACAATATTTTAAAAAAATGAGAAATTTCTATCTCCTACATCTGGTAAAAGTATTAACTGTTTGTGGTAGTTTGAATATTTTGTCGACTTTAAAAAAAAAATAAATTTTATGGTCACCGAAGTAATTTTTTTCAGAATCGCAAATAAGCCTTCCCTTGTGAAGGAGTTTGAAACGTACGGCTTGAAAAAATTAATTATGTTAATGACTTACATTGATATATTTATTTAATAACTGAGAATATCAGTAGAGAAAGTATGTTATTGTGTCATTGATATTACAATATGTGCTTCATTCCTCCATTTTAACATTCGAATCTCCGTCGTGACTAGGGTAATATCTCGCTCTAGTTATCTTAGAGTTTTTTTTTTGGATGAAGCCATTGGCGAATTTTGAAATGTGCAGGTTTACGACTACATCGTATTTTCTCTTTTACTCACCGCTTAGTCCTTTCCCCGTTAGCCAGTTTTAGTTGCATGAAGAACATCAGGTAAGGTGGTGATTCCTTCAAAGCTGCACCATCTTCCTCAACTTAAAAAAATAGTTCCAAATGTAAAGTTAACAGCTTTTTGGACTGATACTGCGCATAGTTATATCAAGACTTCATATTAGAAGTGGACTTATCTGTTGAATCACGGTTCATTTGAAGGTATGACGCCCTGCTGTGTGAATGTGGGTGTTCGCTGTGCCAGCGAGTGGCAACAACCTGCGACAACAGCGAAAGAGGAGAGGCAGGGAGGCAAAGATTAAAAGGAGAGACGTCGGGAGGAGGGGGAAGGGCGGGGAAAATCGACAGCCGCCGCGGAATCCCTCATTTGATTCGCGGGCGTGACTTTTAGGGTGTCGCGGTGGCGGAGAAGGCGGAGTAGGTAGTCCGTAATAGGACGGGGAGGGAAGGCGCCAAAGGGGGAGGGGTGGTTCGCCAAAGTGCTCCCCTCTCGCGGCTAAGCGAGGAAATGGGCGAGGTAAAGGGGCGCCGAGGGAGTGGGGGGCGAGAAGAGCCTTAAGTGAATCGCTGCGAAAAGGGCGCCCGTGCTAAACTAAATTGCGAAGACATTTATTAAAGAGCGAGCGGGGAAGATTTTTTCCCCAGTTGAAGTTTTACCCGCTGACGACGCCTCCAGCGTCACCGCTATCTCTCTTTCACTCTCTCTCATTCTCCGCTAAAACTTCCATCCCTCTCCTTCTTCGTTCCTCTCACACCGCCTCTCTCCGAAAACTCACTCTGCCTCGCCCATTCTCCCACATTGCTCCACCCCACGTCCCTCCCTCAAAAATTCCCCGCCGACTTTCCGAGTATCCCGAGAAAGGGAAAGATTTTGCGTTGGGGAACACGCGTGGGGTTTTAATGCGACACGCGTATCATTTTAAGGGACGCCGTGATGACGACGGGAAAAACGACAACATAAGCTCGCTCTTCTGGAAACGGCTTGTTGGTCTTAATGAAACATGGAGGGCTCTTTCATAATCGTATGAAATGTGAGATAATTGAAAGTTTTGCGATGTGAATGTCGTGTGAAAGTTTTTGAATTTAATTCCTAATTTAGTCCAGCAAACGCCTGTTTATGTTTAGTTCTCAAGTTTACATCAGATTGTCTCGCTGTCGGACACATCGTTGTCACCAGTTTAATATACGAACGGGATCAATGTTTTCTGTTGCTTCTGTTTCTACCATGCATGCATACTGATTATAAGATTAACTTTTGTTGAACACTTAAAAGTTTGAGTAACCTGTATTGGGAGTATAACCACACCTATCTGGCAAAGTCTTTGAAATGTTACCCCTCTTATTCAAGCAGCGTATTATTCACGTCCTTTCTGGTGATGGATATTCTTGTCCATGTAGATACGATGCCGTATTTTCACTCTTCACTGTATCATTTTTATAAAATTATGGAAATATTAGCGCTGAATTTCTAACTACACTTTTTGAGGAAACTTTGTAAGGAAATGGTTGAGCTGTTCTACCTGCCCAACTATTAAGATCAAGTTTTATAGATCCTGACCGGCTCATATTAAATTTATTAAAATGTATTTTCTTCTTTCCATCTATACATTTCCTTGGTAGGTTTTTTCGTTCATATATTTCGTCGATATATTCGTCGATATTTCATCTTCGCTCTTTCCCCTTTTAATTCCTTAATCGACCTAATTCAAAATATTGTCAAAATGATATTTAGTTTACGAGCTACTTTGTTTTACTTTTTATCGTATAACAAGGGTAACTTTGCCAATATTCTACAAAGAATGCACATTCATCAACGCCGTTATTCTGAGAGCTAAACGGAGCAAGCATTGTTTCGACTACGTTAAACTGGGAGATAAGAAGATCGTTAGAAATTGAAGGACTTGAGCGCTGAGACCAAATTATCGGAAAACCCGTTGATGAAACCGGTTTAGAGTATTTTGTTACAGATATCCTATTCATTTCTGAAACGTTTTCAAAATCAAAATGCCAAAATAAACGACGTATTGTAAAATCACTTGTTCAAATCAGTGTCAAGCACAATTTTTCTGAACTTGGTGATCCAGCGAGATCCAGAATTTGAACTTTGGATTTTAGCGAAGTGAAGTGAATAATATTTAACGGCACTGGCGACTGGCTACACCGCCGCTTAATATTTTGAATGCACAAATTATCGCATGCAGGCAGAATGCGACAGCTCAACAATAATGAATCGTCGATACCAGTAGATGTCGTTGTTGTCTTTGCAGGCGATTACTATCCTGCGGTTCTAGTGTAAACCCTTACCGTCGTGTTTATCATTTCTTTTAAAGGGAATATTAAGCTCGTTTCCTAATTGCAAGTTTCTGCTTAGCTGGGGAGTATCGTCTAAAATTAAGACTCTCACTGACTGACTAGCAAGGAGTCATATACTCCTGAAAACAAGACAGTTTGTGGCTTGGCTGTAGCCCTTCTCTTGTCCTTAAATCAACTCTACGAACTGCTATGGAGTTTCAGTACAAGCTATTTTAATAATATTATTTAGAATCAAGATTTTTTTTAGTCTTTAGTAAACAAGATCTTTTTAATGAGGATCGGCGCCGATCCGATCCAGTTAGCCGACACAGCGTTCTTCCTTAGTTTGGGCTCCTCTAGCTCCCCACCAACCAGTCCAATCCCTGGACTAGTAGTCGAGGAAGGGTTAAAGAAGGACCGGATGAACTTGTGGGTGGGGGCGGAAGGGAGCAGTTCGTGAAGGGCCGAGAGGAAGACGCAGCGAGGAAGGTGGTACAAGAGCTGAGAGTCTAACGCGCCGTCGCTACCCGGGGCATCCCGTTTCTCAAGAGGAGACATGTAAGGTCAGAGTGGGAAGGAAGGCGACGATCTTTCTTCACGCACTCCTTCCTCTCTCTCCCCCTCGACGACCCCGTCCCGTCCTCTCCTCTTTGAAGCCTCCTCCCGGCCATCCGAGCGGTGCAGCCAGCCCAGCTCCTATCTCCACCACCCTATACTCGTGCTCCCTCCCCGACGTACTCGACCTCTCTCCGGAAGCTGCGACTCCGAGATACGGCGTCGCGTGGGAGAGGAGGGTGCCGTGTGGGGGAGGGAGATCCCCGAAGGGAGAAAGGGGACTCCACAACCCTCGCCAAGGCAGATGATGCAGGGGAGAGAGAAAAATATTATACATGAGGGAGACTGGAATGTCGCGTCGCGAACGCTGGTGGGAATCTTGAAGAAAACGTACAGAGGTAATAAGTGTATTTATTCGCTGGAGCATACAGGCGGACAGGAATCTGTTCAACAAACACAGCACAAAAGGATAACAAGATATGTTATAAAGAAAATATTACCTGCAGTATGTATCGTTCAATATTTTCGAATGGAGCATTTGAAGAATAATCATGTGATTAATCAGTCAGACGTTAAAACTAGAATGCCCGGACTTCTCGCCCACCAAAAATGCCCATTGCAGTCATTCTACCGTGTTTTTTTCCTCGTTATTTATTGATTGTTTTGAAATTTTGTTGCAAACGTAATTTCATGTTGCCCTATATATTTTATTTAGAATCATAATACTTTTTCGTAAATTTAACGCCCGTTGCCTTGATACACATTAAGCATTATGTCAATATCTTAGTGTCTAAAAACTCTTGTCGAATAAATATTTTCTTTCGTGCCTTTTCTGTCCATTGTTCCCAGCAACGTAATATCAGATTACTTCAGTTGCTGAGCATGAGTATTGACGTTAATAAATTGAGTTGTAGTTATGTCGTGATCTTTGATTTAATTAGGCTTCATTAGTTTCATCACGACATGATCCATGAGATTTTTATTATCAAAAAGAAACTTGTCTTTGGCAATGTAAAGGAAATCATTCAGAAGGTACTTTCTCTGTGTGTAGCCAACTAAAACTTCTGCGCAAATTTATCGGGTGAGGTTGCCATGTAATGAGTAAATGGACATTTAGCCGTGCTAGGAGAGTGCTTTACGTCAATATTTATGTAATACCTGTAGCAAAAAATAAATTGCCAATGAATCAATTCTATACTAATGAAAATAGAGAATATTTGTAAGTTTGCATACGTAACGAGCGGCTTGATATCTCATCCAATCGCCCGTATCGTAATAAATTGGAGAATCTATTTCTAGACATGGCTTTCTTACAAAAAGGCACACCCCAGTATTCACTGTAAAAAAGTTCCGAAAAAAATTCCAAAAACTGTAAAAAAAAAGGCCTGTCATTCGCTCCGTACACCCTTCTGCCATACAAAACAGCGATGCCCAGATATGACACAGCACCTTGAATAATGTGCTCTACGGTATTTGAAATGATAATAAATTTTAAGTCAAAACTATTTATCATTTTAAGATAAAAATAAAATTGTGAATGTTACCTCAGATTTTTAGCTAAACAACAGAGATCTTAAACTTTTATAAACTCAATTAAAACAATAGGTACTTTTAGTAAATAATCCCCAAAAGCAGGAGTCTTCAATTAGACTATCTCGGCGATTTGCTTTATACTTTTAAACTGGGATTATACATTAAATTTTGGTTAGCAATGTCTACGTTTTCATGCAGTACATGTCAAATGAATAAAACTAACGAAAGACTGTTTTCCTGTTGTGAAAAATGTGAGTATTAGTGAAACTAGAAAATCCAAATTAGTCAAAAAGACTACCTTGGGCATTATAGCGTTAACAAATATTTCGAGGGGATCTACATGACTAAACTTCCAGTGTTTTACACTGCTTGAAAATTTGTTTATTGTGACAGGTGCATGTGATTTAGTCAAACATAAAAAAACGTGAGTATAATTAACGTTAGGAGAGGTGTATTGGGCTTCCGCAAAAGGAAGATATGTGTACATCTAAGTTAATATAAGCCTGGTTCATATACTTAACTTTTTTAATTTCTGCGGTAGAACAATGTTAACGCCTTCTACAAATGGAGGTGATACAGTGAAAATTAGTGAAAAAATAAATACAAGGAAAGATGGCATGAAGTGGGATAGCCCCTATCCTCGCCTTTGTCTTGAAATGTTTTTTTCGGAAGGAATGTTCTGGAAAAATATAAAAATGATCGAAGCGTCTTGAAGCTTGTGCATTATCTTATAACTTATTTAATGTTAAAACTACATATTTGCCAATTAACGCTACTTGAATCTCACAAACAAAGGTGTAACAAAACTATAGAAGTCACATTTCTCCTTGACGTTGGATGATTCACGGAATTAAACTGCAAGTGAAAGGATTACTATTACATGGCAATAGAATCCTTAGAAAAATATAGCTAATTGTGAGAGAGCTATTATGGCACATGAGTAGTATTTTGTAATGGCACGTGTCTATCGGAATTAAACTGAATATTAATGTTCTTAAACGGCGAAAAAACAATATGTTTTTGAGGAATTCAATGAGGCCATGTCCCAGGGTTGATTCTCGTTGACTGCATCCTCATGCTAATTAAAATTTGAAAAATATTTTTTGATGACTTTGTACTTTTAAATTAAATAAGTAAAGTATAAGAACGTTGTTTTGCCCTCACTAGTCGCGAACTTTCGTCATGAAAGCAGTTTGGCTCTTGTGATTCTGCGCTAAATATTTTTCGTGATATTTCAGTCCCACCTTTCTCTTCTCTGCTTTTTCTTGTTAGTTTTCCTCTCGCTACTTCTCCTTTTCCTTTTGACTTCAACCTCGAACCGTTCGGTGTTTATTCACTTCCCCCTCAGACGTCAGTATATATCCCCTCCGTAGTTGACGGAGTGCATCAGAAGCAACACGACTTTCGGCGCAGAATTTTTCCCGGGGTGAATGCTCCAGATTTATGTGGGGCAACCAAAGTTCAGCATGCACCCCAAAGAACAAGATGTTATTTTGTTGGGTGAATATCTTTCATGAATTTGCTTACTTCATCAGTAATAGATTGGTAAAGCCCGTGTTTGGCGATCACGCATTCGCCTTCCCTTTCCTTTTGATTCAATAATGGTTTTTAAATTATCGCTGCATTCCTTTCACTCTAATGTCCTGCTTTTTGTGTTTTTTATCAATTGATAGGTGCAATTTATGTTTCCTATACATGACCGTTTGAACGACCAACTTTTTCCCTCTGATTTTAGTATCCATGGATATTTCAGGATTCTAGGGATATTGATACGCTATGCACTATGTACCATTGTCGTATTTGATGCTTTTTCAACTATTCTATTTCTTCATCGTTGCGGCCCTAATATACGTTCGCTCGTTTCCTTTCTCTTCTCTCTACTTTCATTATCATTTAGCATGTTCCACTAGTTCATTATTCCCTGGGGTGATTGTTTTTTGGACTTATTAATTATTCTTTTTAAGCTTTGTGTCAATTTATCCACAGTCGCAGGTGTTGAAAACCGGTCGCGTACATTGCGGTTGTGATTGTTTCAACGCTGTCTTTTTAATGTATGCATATTTTGCTTTTCTCATTTCAACAATTTGCTTTTCTGAAGTAAGTGCATAGTTTTTATCGCTTCCACTGAAGTATTTAATACCTAAATATTGGAGGAAATTTCCATTTTTAATCGGGACATCATTTATTTTTCTGAGTTTTTACGTTCATATCGGAGATCTTCCCTTCGTCACGCTGTTTAGATTTTTCTTTGTTCTCATTCCCATACCTGGCCGTGAGAGACAGGTTGGCTACGAGCCGGAATTACCAGGCAGAGGTCTAGAAATTAAGCTTCACCCTGAGCGTCTCCGGATTAAAGTTTTACTTCGATTTTCGAACGTGCGATGTAGCATTAGTCGTTTACGCACTAAAAGCCAAGTGCACAGCTACTACTTCAATCGTAATGTTCTTCTGACCTCCGAGTCATCACATTTTCAATATTTTGGTCTGTCTCGCAACAAACCCCGTGTGGATCTCGCTGTTCTGTCGTCTTCATCAAAATCACTCACATACCTTCTCCTGCCCACAATTTCGCTTTTCGCTTTTCTTATCATAAGTTTTCATATCATGAATGCAGTCCTGTACTTGCTATTCAATCTTTTGTAGTGATAAAAAAGAAACACGATTGTGATTATAGAAACCGACAGTTGTGATTATAGAAAGCTGCGTTTAAAATAGGACTTCCTCAATTATTACAATACTTTTTTATGGAGAAGATAGTCCAGTCTTTCTGGCGTATTCTTTTTACATTCTAACTCCAAATCTTCAAGCCTTCCAGCCGAGCGCGGTTGCCAGGTCAGTGGCTGACACAGGCCGACACTTTGTGGAATTCTATGGTTCGAAGCTGGCATATGGTTGTCACACCTTGGCAATCAATGCTTAAAGTATATTTTTGCCGACAAGTTTCACTTACCCTGTATCATTTATCTTTATCTTTATCATCCTCTACAAAAAGTCATCTTGGGAAATGATTGATTCCTTAAATGGGATATTTCTGAAGATGCTACAGTGTAAGAAAAGTATTCAAAATTAATGCATCTCAATCATTAGATGCCAAAGTTTGAATCGTAAGGCCACGAGTTCGGATCTTTTCGGAATTGACCTCCACGTTACCCATAGAAGTGAGGTGTTTGTCTCATGGAAGAAGGTGGGAGAAAACACTAGCTCATGGAGCACCTAAGTTACAACCCTAGTCTCATCTGGCTACCACTACTCCACTCCTCTTTGCCATCTCGACACCCATTCCTGTATTCCCAATCCTCCGTCTCGTCTCGCAGATACACCCCCGTCCGGATGGTTCGCCTCTTCACCAAATCGCCCAAAACCGCTCAGTCCCACTCCGTCGCTCGCTCCTTCTTCTTGATATCGTTACCCTCCGCGGGCGCCCAATCTCTTTAGGCCTCAATCGCACTCGCTCTTACAATCTCTCTCTCAATCCTCGCCCTCTCGGCCCTGTGCGTCTTCCGTTTCTCCTCCGCACATCCCTTGCTACTCCTCCTCTCCACTTCCCCCCCAGCCGTCGGGGACGAGAGAGGGCGTATTTGTAAGCGGAAAGGAGTCTTCATCCTGTTGCCATGACGACCACGTCCAACACTCGACGCCCCGTGACAAAAGAAGGACGGGGGTGGAGCTGTTGAAGGGGCGGGGGGCAGGGATGGGGGGTAGTGGGTGCAGCTAAGGAGGGAGGGTTGAGGAAGAAAAGGATTCTCTTTCTTTCTCCCTATATCTACCTCTCTCTCTCTCTCTGGAGTATATACGAGATAGGGGATGTTGGGCGGGTAGTGCAGAGGAGAGCTGGGGCGGGCGAGAAGGGTTTACGGGGGATGGGGAAGAAGCGGGCCAAGGAAGCAAGGAAGGGGGGGAGGCTCAGGATACTGAGTTCCATCTCGTAGGAGAGACTGCATCACGTGATCGACTCCCACTGCCTCTCCCTGGAGTGCCATCTTTCTCTCCCCCCCTTCCTGCCCCAAACCGCCTCCCCTCCCCCTCCACCTCAATCTTCCGAGCCTCCTCCATCCTCCGCCCCCACCAGTATCCATTCCTTGCCCCCGCCTTCCCCCACCGACAGCCTCTCCACCCCCGTCTTCGCTCGGGTTTTGCACCGGAATACATTTCCTCGCCATTCACACGATTTCCTCATGTCCTCCCACAGAGGCCCCCCCACCCGCACCTCGACTCTCCCTCCCCCTGCCCATCCCTTCTCCCGCCTCCTTTCCCCCCTCTACTTCTCCATCCCGCCCCCGGGGGCGATTGACTCACTCCACCTCCGCCACCCCCCGCCGCTCCAGAGCCGCTAAAGGCGTTGTTTCCCGTGCGCGGCGATGCGATTGAAGCATTTCCCTCAGCGCTCGTTGAGTCTTTTCCTTTCGCCGAAGATTAATTGTGCGAGTGGGGAAGACTAGTTTGATTGGTTTAATTAACGCAGCTCCCTCTCTTTCAGACGGTGCCAAAGGTAACGATACGGTGATCCCAGACGAGACGATGCAGTTTTAGCGAGTGCTTTTAGACCCCGTAAACACCTTTGTCTGACTTTAGGGATTTATCTCCATTTCTCCAGCGAAGGTATCCTTGGTGATGGCTGACGAAGACTGCGGTCGACTCAAACGTAGAGCAAGGGAAAAGCAACGCTAAATTTAACTATTGCTAATCGAGTTACACAAAATATGTATAGGGTGGTTTCAGCTGTTCTAGTTTAACTTAGAGCTCGATAAATCTTAAAGTGTGATGGGAGTGCATTTCAATCCATCAACAAAATTTTAATATTTTCAATGCAGCAGATAAATAAATAGCTGCTCCACATATTAGTAATTAATTTTTTCTAGATTGCTAAACCATGGAAATGTACGAAAAATTGTTTTTTAGGGATAATCATGTATCACTTGACGCAAATATTTTAAAAGAAATCTGCTGTGTTAGCTTATGTTCCCTGAAAATAAATTAAACCTTTTCGTATTATACATATAGGTATGCATAGAATTTAATATGCACGCAGAGCATAGCATTTAGAGCATGATGCAGAACGTCATGAGCTCTGCTCTGCATGAGCAGCAGAGCATCATGCAGAGCACATCATAACTCGTAGCATGCAGAGGGTATAGTATCTTCCCAGAATAGACATGAAACGATTTTTCGGTCTTGCTCGGAGCAGTGTATAATATATAATATAATAATACGTATATGACACCTTCTCATTCAAAGACCTAGTCGTAGATCTATATAGACGCAGAATTGACGCTGCTATTTGGAATACGCATATTATTTTATGGCGGTCATTCCAAGTCCTCATTGTTTTTCCTAAATAACGCATCAACAAGTCCATGAGTATGTATGCCTCAGCGAGTAGCCCTAGGTTAGCCGCTAGACTGTATATTGCCCGAGGCGTGACTCGAACCCTCAACGCTAAGGTTACCGCGTTGCCGCTTTTCCCCAGCACGTGCATGAGGGTAACTGGTTGTTGAGTTGAGTCAGTTTGCATTTCTTCAGAGATTTAATTCAGTTGAAGTAAACGAAAACAAAGTCATTGATCCCCATACTCCTAGTGAAACATCTCGTTTCTAAATTTCGGTGGTTGGGCACTGAAGGACCGCACCTTCATTATAAGGGGCCATTCAACAACCACGTGGCCAATTTTAGGCCTTTTTTCGATCCCCCCTCCCCCCTTGTGACCAGAAGTGGCCATGGTCTTGACCCCCCCCCCCAGGGGGTCACGTGGTATTATACAGAAATTCTCCTTTTCTCTATTTTTTAATATTTTCACCTCTAACTCTGCTGAAAAATGAAGAAAAACAAAGAAAATGAAGCTGAAATGTTCTAGGATTGTGTATTACTTAAAATAACGGTAAGACTACAGAGTGAAAATTAGCATTCGTCATCGGGTTTTTGTTCATCCAAGCGGGCCACGTGGTACGCCGCCAGACCCCCCCGCCCTTTCCCCCTTGAGACCAACCGTGGCCAAGACTCCTCCCCAAAACGACCACGTGGTTGTTGAATGGCCCCTAAGATTTCATGTGTCAATATGAAAAAGAAATGTAATTTCAATATATGTATATGATCTTAGCAAATTCTGCCGCTCCCGCTGTTAAATCGTCGTATCAAAGGAAAAGTAAAACCGAATAGATTAAAATACTGATTTTTGGACAAATACAATTTTAGTTACATAGATAATAAGTTAATACATTTAGCTCTTGGACTACCCTTATCTGGAAAAATAACTGACTGAAATGTCATTTGAATGGGATAAACATATTACACTCTACAATAACTGCGATGGTAAGCTAAAAACTAAAGTATTAATAAACATTTAGAAAAATTGTATCTTTATAATTGAAGCAGTTTTGTTCCAAATATTTCCCTTTTGCACCCTCTTAAACACATTTTAAATTATGAGTAGCTTATGTTAAATGTACTCGTGAAATCAAAGATTTTGGCAAGTGAATATAACGAGGATACATATTTATAGAGTATAGTGACTCATGATCGGGTTGATTTAGTTTAAAAAACCGAGTTGATTTAGACACTGGTTTTTCAACCAACACAATTTTAGTGACAGATTATAATGTTATTTAAGATTACCTTTTTCTGGTATAAAAGCCTACAGCAGCGTTTTTTAATCAAAGCAACATATCGTGTCACACAATAGCTGCAAAGATTAGCTAAAATCTTAAATATCAAGATCAAATTAGACGAAAAGTTGTTATGTAAATGGAACATTTATTATTCCAAATGTTTCCCGCGCACGCCCTAATGAACACGTTTATAATAATGGTTACCTTATATAGAATGTACCCAAGAAATCTAACACTTTTTGCAAGTGAGCATGACGAGGATTCATATTTCTAGAGTGGAGTGACACAGGATCGAAATAGTGGCTTTATTGTCATTTTGCGACTTTATTCTTCCACGGAACTGTGGCACACCCCTTTGTACACCCTATCCCGTCTCCCTCATTCTCTCTCTTGCATTCCTGTTCTTCCATCTCTCCTTTAACTCACCTTCTCCCCACAGCAGCTCTCTCCCACATTGCCCCCGTTTCCCCTCCTTCCTCTCTCTCCCACTCTCCGCTCGCACCCATTCCTCTCTCTCTCTCTCACACTCTCCCTCTCTCCCCCATCGGATTCTCCTCCTCCGTCGCCCGACTCAAAGCGAAACAACCCCACTCACTTCCTGTGCAGCGTGGAGGGCGTCATTATGTGTTTCACTTATTCATCAATGGAGTTGTCAACCGCGCGGCTCCCCGCGTGTTTTTTTTCCAGTTATTTCCCTCCCGCTGTTTTTTTTCCGTGTCGTCGTCATATTGCCCCAAAAGTTGGCCATCATTCTCCCTGCATTACTAAAATAGAATAAATATGTAAACATCGCCACCCTTTTTTCCGCGAGATGCTGTAAAATTTTCGGTGGTTTCTCTTTCTCTCTCTCACTCTTTATCTCTTTTATTCTCTCTCTCTCTCGTTTCACTCGCCTCCCTTCCTAAACCACCCACCGCAGTTGACGTAACAGCTGGCCGCCTTTTGTTGAAAAAAAATCGCTCGACCTTCTGATTTCCATACACAAATTAATAAACTGTTCACGTACTCGGATGATCGTATGCTAATTTTCTTGCGCGGTTCGATGACGGATGGTCATGCATTACAGCCGATAGACGCCGTGCATTAGGCCAATTGTAATCGCAACTAACTACTGTGGCGTCACCTTGTGCCTTAATTCTCTTCTTCTGCTGCAATGCTCTGAACATAAACACATTTTCTGGTACTTAAATTAAAAAATATAATGATGGAGAAAGGACAACTGCTGTTATCAAAGAAGATAGGATTATAAAACAGGAAAATGTACCGTAGACTAGAAGACGAAAAGACCATATGAAGCACCATATATAAAATATGAACCAGAGGGATTGACACTCTGAGACGCATCGAGTTTGTGAAGAACACAATTGAAGGTAAAATAAAGGGAAAGGTGCCCCGGGGGAGCACCCAGGAATATGTTTATGGACCAAATAAAGAGGGAAGTACCTATAAATAGAATCCAGTAGGTAAGGTAACTAGCATTAGATAGGAAAGGGTGGAAGGCAGCAGTCAACCAATCTTAGGATTGCTAGATCAGTAGCGATGAACGGTGAGGCATGATTTTCTGTAGCATTTTCACGAATGCAATGGATTTAGATGAAAACTCATGAATTTCACCCTATGCTTGTGTTTACAACCGGCTTTTCAGTTTTATCTTTGCAGCTTTCCCCCAGCCACATTCATATGACCTTGAAGGTGCGCTATCATGCCAATAATTCTATGTCAAAAACTATCGCAATGGAGATATTTTATTGAAATAAATTAGACGTTACAAAGCCTTTTGATTCAATAAGATACTCTCAACAGTAAGGTTTGCTTTTCCTCTATTTAAGTATTATCTATACTCTTTCATTTTTTCATTGCATTATATTATGTTTTAAGTCATTTTGTAAGAAAACATAGGCATAAGATAAATCCGAGACAAGTGTCTCATTTATTTTATTCAATGGCTCAGGAGATGATTCATAACGGCCCAAACTGTGGTAGGACCTGAAATATTCTTCCTTCCTCCCCACTGATCCCAACTTTATTATTAGAAAAAATCACGTCTTATTCAATTTAAATAGGATGTTTTAATGAAATGCTCTTTTTTAAAAAGCTAGTGCAGAACTGCGCCAAAAATTATAATACGGGTAATGCAGACGGAATACTGACCCAGTGACTCACGATCTGAAATGAATTTTCTTCTTCCGGTTGTAATTTTATTCCCAGTCACTTCGAATGTACATTTGATCCGCATGTCACTGTGTTTTACTTCTTATTTGATCCTTCTCCTCTCTTTCTTTCTACTGCTTCTTTCCTCCCTCGTTGTATTTCCTCTTTTTCATATTGATCCATCCCTCATCTAGAAAATATTTACTCGTAGTTATAAAATGTTTAATTAACTTATAATAACCGATTGTTTTCAATTAGCACCTATCACGCTGGTATATGTTGATAATATCGGAAAAATTTCCTCTCTTTCCACGTATTGAAAGTAAATGTCAGATTAAAAAAATATTTTTTACTAAATTTTGTTTAGAATTATCTTTTATACTCATCATTTTCTGTTTGTTTACTCTTATGCTTGTTGTAAATATCGGTTATCTCGAAGTACCAACGCCTTCAATCTATTTTATCTGCCATGTTGTGTAATATACGTCAGTCTGAAAATACAAGTAATTTTTATTCTATTCTCCATCTCTCGTCTTCACCGCCCCCTTCCCAGTTCCCAGAATACTTACCCCCTTTAGATCGACCGGCAAGCAAGCTCTCATCACTCGCACGGTTTCCCTCCTTCCATCATCCATCCTTAACCACTCCCTGCGCACACGGCCAACCAACCAGCCAGTCAGCCAAACTCCCCTCCCGAAGATCTTGAGCCTTCTCCTCCGCCTACGCCGACACCCCCCGCCACTTGCCTCCTCCCCTTTACTTCCTCCTCACCCTACAAATTCTCAGCCCTTCGCGAGCGAAATCTTTGATTGCTCCCGCCCGCCTCCCCTATCCTCCTTCTTTGTTTACGACACTCATTTTGATTTTCCGTTTCGTCGTTACTGATCGAAACAAACGACCCGACTGCCAATTCCATCCCCTCGCCTTCGTTTGTTCTTTTATAATTACGTGTTATTTCATGTTATTTTCTTTTTACCTTCCACTCTCTCTTCTTACTTCCCGAGGATTCTCACGCTCAGTGACTTGATTGAAGGCAGCGGCGTCGAGTTGGCCCTGAAGAATTGGTAAATACTA
Source organism: Ceriagrion tenellum (assembly GCA_963169105.1). Classification (NCBI taxonomy): domain Eukaryota; kingdom Metazoa; phylum Arthropoda; class Insecta; order Odonata; family Coenagrionidae; genus Ceriagrion; species Ceriagrion tenellum. Next base: position 117,184,532 of record OY720635.1, on the reverse strand, counting down.
GCTGGGTATTTCACCAGTCGATTTAACTTTCCGCGATACTTGTGCAGCGGAATAGTCCGTGGCTTCCCGTCTCTAGAGTGAGCGTAGGAAGTGGCAATCACTGAAGCTACCCCTTAGGTTCCTCAAGCCATTATTCAAATAATATTAGATTATATGACTGCAATAATTAAACTAAGCGTTGGTTCATAAATTCAATGTGCTCCCGTTTTGAATACACATTGACTGCTTGAGTTGTGTTACGTATTCAAAAGAAACTGACAATATCTCCAAGTATTCAGCATTATTGTTTGAGTCGAACATTTAAAAAACCAATTACCATCGTAATGTTACTTTAATAGCATTACTGATCATTCCTCTCCTTATTTCAATTGCTTTTGTCCATTTTCCTCGTTTACATTTAAATTTCCCACCCCATAATCTCGCAACTTTGAGTTTTGCCACTGTTTCAAGAGCGTTTAGCATAAATAAGGCTTGATAGGAAGGGAGCCACAGAAATATAACCTCTCTTCGAAGTGTCTTCCGTTTCTTCTTTTATTCTCCATGCGATTCCCCTCATCACTTTGAAAAGATGAATAGGAAAAACCGAAAACGAAACAGAGAAACGAAGTTTCCTTCCGTTACGAGAAACGCATAAAAATAAGCATTCCTCACCCAGCTATCTTTTATCTCCACTTAATTTCCTCTCGGCTCGGTTTTCCGCACATATTCCTCGCGCGCCCTCTCTCTCTCCCTCCTCAACCCATCAGTGGGGGAAGGGAGCGAGAGGTATCACGTCCCAAATTCGATGACTCCTATCGCCGCACCTCACGACCCTCTCCGCCCCCAATCCCAGGCCCTTGACTCTTCTCCCTCTGTTTTATCACCCTTGTTCCTCCATTAGGCAATGGGCGAATTTGAATATCGCAGTGCTATACGTACGATTACTGCATCGCAGATGACGCGATGAATATCGCGCATCGCTTGATATTGAATGTCACTCTGTTAATTTACTACAATATGTACGTTTAAGTGCATGCATCTCCGAGTTTACCTAGAAAAAAATGTGTGGAAATGCAATATCTTGGGGTAATATTTTTGTGTATCAAAAGGACGACTTCAAAATAACAGTTGTCTAATACACACCTCGAAATTTCTCCATTGTATCCGAAAGCGGCGCATAGTTAACGCGCGATTTATTTGTTTGGTTTATCACAGTGACACGCGGCAGACGTATTAAAAACATCTTAAGTCTTTCGCTTAGTTCGTTTTCACGTAATATTGCTCATGTCATTTATTTTTATTTCCGCAATATTTTTTCGTTCTAATTGATGATCCCATTCCAAAATTGTTGTTTTATCGGATTAAATCGCCTTATATCGTATTTTGTTGTCCGTTATCACAATGCAAAGCATGGCATTGTGTCAAAAGAGTATAGCTCTTTAATATTCCTCGAAACTCACCATTTGAAATCGATGCTTCGGAATATCGCTCAGTCCTACCCTCCATTCTTTAACATCTCTTCCTTCTCTGTCTACGGGATGGGCCCTTGCCTCGATTTCTTCCCCCTCCAGGTGGCTACCCCTGACATACCCCTCTCCTCCTCTACTCTCCGTGCCTCTCAAACTTCCCCACCTCCCCCAGTAACCACCCTTCCCCTTCCCTCGTCGTCCCTTTCTTAAATAACGTTTATTCAAATTCCGCCCGCGGGATGAGGTGGACGGGGAGGCTGGCTCCACGTTCCCCCGACTTCGCGGCTCCGTCCCCCGCCAGATGTCATCTGCCCCTCCCTCATCTCCTCCGATCCTCCTCCCTGCATTTTCTTCCTCGTCGCCGATTCTGCTCCAATAAACTCTCCCATTCCGTGATCCATCCATTTATTCCACATATTTCCGATTCCGTCTTTTACACCTTTCCCTCCGCTTACCGACTGTAGCTCTGCTCTGTGCTCTCGGATGTTTGGATCGCGATCACCTGACAATGTCCCTCCTGGGAAAAGTTGCCTCTGTCCTACAAATGATAATGGTCACAAATGTCTAGTTCTAGCATTTTCTTTCATTGGCTGGAACGTTGACAGCTGACGCTTCCCTTGCCGCTCAAATAATCAGCATTAAATTTGTCTGATCAGCTATGTCTTTTTTTGTAATAGGTATTTAAATATCAATGCAGCTGCTGTATTCTTTTGAAAAGTAATCGTTTAGCTGATGTAAAAATCTTTCCAATAATTAAATTTTTATGATTAATCGTCCTTTAAACGGTCAGCACTCCCACTTAATTTTGCACATTTTCCAATTAGTGCTGTAGAGTGCTCGTATAGACTAGTAAACTTGTGAAACGGCATGAGTTGGATTAATTGTGTTTAAAAGCCAATAAGCACGTCCCTGAATTCGATAATACTCAACAAAATTGCAATTAAATTCCATTTTCATGGTTTTAGGTGTTGACAGTACATCATGGTAGCCATAATTGCTTTTCGTTGATGACTCCTGGGTAGTTCCGTTTATTTTCCTCATCCACCGTTCCGCGCAAATCCAAAGTGGAAGTCTTTTGGGAAAAAAAGAAAACCTAGGCCGTAAAACCGTCTCTTTAGTTTTTTTCCTAGATATTGATTACATTTGTATGTTATTCAGATTTATAAGCCTTTTGCTTTTAATAGTTTGTTTTCTTTTGTCCCCATTTTACTTGACCAAAACATGAACTCATCGTGAGATCGTTCAAAACATTTATCTAATTCATGCATCAGGCTTTTAGGGTTAAGCTCAACTTTACGCATGGACACGGTTACCTCTCCATTAACTCTCCTTTTCGACGCTGAGCACGCCAGTCAGAGTTTCCTTCGACGAAACTTGTTCGTACAAAGAAGTCAGACAATGGGTTGTCGGGATTCCTTCCTGATGTGGAAAGAGGAAGGCCGAAGATAAAAATGGACTCTTGTGCTGAAAAGGGGAAGATTTTCTAAGGAAGAAGATGGATTCAGGGAGAAGGGTGTGTGGGAGGCTGCGGATAAGGATGAGACGATAAGAAGAGATTGATGACGGATGGAAGGTGAGCGAGCGAGAAGACGTATGGCTGTAAATTAAAGTGAGTGAGGACGAATGCTAGGGTGGGTTGCCGCTCGATGAGATAAGGGATGTGTTTATTAGAGGCAGGAGCAAACGTTTGTGGGGCTAGTAACAAGGAATCTTCTCCGGCAAATGACCGAGATAGCGAGGCGGGTGAGTGAGCAGCCACGGAATTCTCGTGTCGGGAAGCAGACGTGCGAAACGGAAGATTAGAATTAGCGAGGGCGTATCACCGGAACTGGGGCGATGGAAAGTTAGTTAGCCTCTGGCTTCGTGGAGAGGATCCGTTGAGCCGACAGGTCAAATGCGGAGGGAACTGCGGCGAGGGTGATTTTTAAGGAAATGAAAGAATGTCCATCATCAACAGTAATAAACCCAAAGATTGGTTCGCGACACATCTTTGTTTCGTTCTGAGATCATCAATATTTGCATACTCAATTACCCATCTTGCCTGCTCCCTTTCGGGGTAAGCACTGTGCAAAAAGTCTAATTTTCCTTGGTAAACCTGCAAATATGGCTCCATTCTAAAATTTTACTCCAAACTGCCTTCTTCTATAACATACATTGTACTCGTATATTGCTCCATTCCCCCTCCAGTTCTTAATGTTACTTATATTCGTTTTCCGAAGAGTAGGTACCTCCCACAACATTCACCAATGACTTTCTCGGCCTGCCCCTTCCTCTCACACCTCTCTCCCACCATCTGTATTCATTTATATCTTTGTCGAAATCTTCATTCTAGCGTCTTTCTCAGCTTACCTCTTGCAATCCAACCTTGGTCCTCCTCGCTGAGCTTTCCTATTTTTTCTAAGAGCGCTTATTCTGAGAATCCCTGTTTCTCGACTTCAAAGTGCGATGATTCCTTAAAAATCCCATCTCCAAGTCAAGCATCGTTCCATTTTCTAATTACTGGATCAATTTTGGATACTTAAAACGAAATAATGAAAGAAAACGACTCGCTGTCTTTTATGTTTGATTTTGCAAGCCTTAGAGTTCCGCAGGTCTAACAATTTTATTTTTCGGGCTGAATATTGTGCATTTTTACTGTTTTTTGTGATAAGTGATTTATGCATAAGTATCCTGAGAAATATTTCCAATTTGCTTACGTTTTTACGCTATTTGAGGGAGGCATAAAGTCAAACTCCATGCCAAACTAATTGTGTGAGTACAAGATCTCTTTCTTACATGTCTGAACGCAAACATGCTCCAGTAGTCTGTAGGTTTGACAGCAGATACCAAGTGAAGCTGACTATGGCTTCTTAAACATTCCCTGAATACTTTCAATAACATCTGCTCTCTGATTAAATTAGGTATTTTGTGGTTGGACCGTTTTAGGAGTTATAAATAGCGTACCAATAGGTGCAAGAGATTATCCAATTTAATATTCCAATTAAAGAAATATTATGCATCGAGTTTCCAACTGCTTCTTGTGTTAAAAACGGCGCGCTATTATTCTGAACTTTTAACGAGTTTTTGCAGACTCGAATCAAACCAAGACTCGTCGGGAAATCAGAAGTGTTAAACTCCCAGGTACTGCTGTAGGTTCAATGTCCTCTTTAACTAAGGAATTTTATGTCCGGCAAGTATTATTGAGGATTTAACTTAGAGAGCGAGATAGCGACGTGATTTGCCTAATGCACCTACTCACCGTAAATTACTATTGCCGCTACTGCTGCCATTAAATATAGGGGAATGAAAACCTCATTTTTATCGAGATAGTAAAATACAGCACCTCGCAGTGACTGCAGATTCAATCAAAACGCCGCTGCATTCTGACTAATAACTATTTTATCCCGTCCTTAAACCTATTGGGAACAAATGTTTCCTTCGTACAATGCCACATGTTGATTACTATTCCCTTTGAAGAAACGTTCTTTGTTTGTTTACGCGCCTGGTGACTTAGCGTGAGTGCTCATCTTATTTAGTAGTTCCTTCCTGCTTCCTGCTTCCTTCTCCTTTTCATTCATCGGCCGCCCCTTGCCTTGTTAAGAGGCCCGATACCCTGTCTCTCTCATTTCACCTCCCCCTTGTACCCTTTTCCCTTCACTCGCTGCTTCCGCGCCCCTTTCACAGGCTTTCGAAGTAACTTCTGCTTCCTCGTGACCCCCGAATGAAATCATCCCCGCATTCCTCTGAATTCTGAGTGATTTCTGTAGCGCGAGAAAAATAAATGGACCCGTATTTTTCCTCTGTCCCTTACCCATCTTTCATCCTTTTCCTCTTCTGCCACCGTGCGTATTAGTCTCTCTCTCCCTTTCTTTTCATGTGTCCCTCCTCATCCTTCCCGGTCGTATTAGATTCCCTTGCTCTGTCCCTCTTTTGCCATTCGTGGACCTGAATTTTGGACTGGAGAGGACCCCAGGGTGCTCGGCGCCACTGTGTCGTCGCGAAAGGAATTTTCTTCGAAATTTTTTTCGCTGCTGCACTCCCGAACGTTTTCTTTGGTGTGGAGAGTGTCCGGTTTTTTGCGTGTCCTTCCATCAGCGCTGTCGACAATTGTGCCTCTTGATGCCCTTCAGGAAGATGATTTTTACTACCTTTAGATGTAGCCTTGTTTCGAAGACCTAACATTATATTTTTTGTTTCATTTCGTTGGTTATAAATCCTTGAAAGTATACCTAGAATTCGGTGCAGCTACTATTTTTTGTAAAAGTTATGTTACAATAATTATTGACTCTGCACTTGCTGAGGAAATTCAAAACGTCTACAATTTATTCCGCCCTTTGCTTTAAATGGTGTCGTTACAAATGTAATTTACCCGGACTTTGTGAAGTCACTGCATTGGCCTGGACAGATCCAATGACATTTGGGGAGCGATTTAGTATCCCGGCTTTAATATAAATGTAATCGTAAAGAAGGGATTTTTCGGGCCCAATATCGGTTACCTTTTACATCTACACGCCAGGAGCACCACCAGTCACCTCCTTTCCATCTGCTGCAAAGTGAGTGAAGTCTCTTTACCAACCTGCCTAAGTGCTATTTACCATGTGGTGTCCAGAAAGCTTCAATTGAAATGCCCTTTCCTCTAAAATGCACATCATATCTTCATCAAAAATATACTGTTATTATAGCCATCACAGAATTTAGATCTTTTGCGGGGAAACATTTAAACATTTTGGACTCCGCTTTAGTAATTAGAAATAATAAAACGAATCTTGGAAAGAAAAACATGAAAGAGTAATATAATGTATTATGTATGCGCACTGCTCCATTTTTATGATCATGTAATTTATATTCGATCGCTTTAATGCGAGGAAATAAAAGCGTTAGACATCTACGTGAATTTTTACGAGAATATTCTTTCCATGACTATGTAGGACTACATTACCTATAGAGTGAAACAGTAATCCGTCAAATATAGCAACCTAAATGCTCCATTTTTATGCTCAACTCACTTCTCCTACCCAACCCTTCTTCTTACTCCTTAGGGGTTGCAGGTTAGCATGTAGACGTCGGTCAGGGAAAGGGATGCCAAAAACGGCGTCATTTTGTGATTGCCGTGCGGGGATTAATCAGGAAGAGCATATCGCTCGCTTCCGCAGAGATCGGCGTCATACAAAAGCTATTTAAAGACCGCACGGGCCAGGTAGCGGAGTGCCAAACGGCGGCGGGTTCACTCGAGCGCGTTTGCCCTGGGGAAAGCTCTTCCTCTGCTTGCCGAGGAGGGTGACCCCGGAGACGCCCATTATTCTCCCCACCGCAACCTTCACCTCCATTCTCTCCTCTTCCCTTGGTCCTCCTCTCTTCCTCCTTATCTCTGCGCCTCTCCTTCGCACGTTCTCGGAAACACCCCCGACGGCTGAACTGTCTTAAAAGGTTACCTAATCCAAAGGGAACATCGCATCCATCTTCCTTACTTACTTTGATTCATAACGAAGGGATGGATATACATGCGGAAGGACGGAGGTAGAGGAGAGAAATCTCTCTTTTCTCCGATATTTGCTTCGCCGCATTCCGGCCCTCTTTGCCGACCTGATTTGAGTCAGATGGGAGAGTACCGGAGTAGCCAAGTGTGGTATTAGTTTTTCAGTGAGAAAAGCTAAAAATAATGTCACCTAAATGTAAATACGGTTACATAGATGGTAGGGTGGAACTGGCTTTCGCTGTATTATTCTGGAAAAATTTAAATAACTTTATTTCGATGTTAGGAAATTTTTAATTCTATTAAATAAGTCTTTATTTGCTTGGATATATTCCTATTTCCGTGACTGAACTTGACATACGCCTCTTTTCTTCGGGTAATTAATGCCTCTCTGTGAGAACAAAGAGATTTTTTTGGAAGCAACAGAAAAGTAGTAATTAATAATTTTCATTTTTTACGGCTTCGATGGTGTATCGTTATTGTAGACCTGGGTTTGTGTGTGCTTTATGTGTTTACAGTGTCTTCTACGTTCCACGAGGCCTTAAACCTTAGATCCTTAGAGAGATAGTCCACAACGCCTTAATCCTTAGATCCTTAGAAATTCTTAGATAATTGTAACATATACACACGGAATAAGGACTAGAAACCGCAGCGTTTGGTCTACAGGGCCGGCAACTACCATCCTTGTTACCTCGGCTGCCTCAGAAGGAAGAAGGATTCCCAACCCTCCTAGTCACTAAGCTGAGGAAATGAATCTTGTGGCTTTTGAGATTTAATAAATGCAAGCACTGTAATTTGTCCCCAGCTGACCGAATATGTTGGCCCACTTTTCCTTTCCGTGGAAATAAAAAAAAGTTTCGTCGCGTCTCCCAATCTCTGCCTCGGCCCAAATAAAGAGGAGGTGGCGGCGACCAACTCCCGCGGAAGAGGACCCAAGAGACGGTCGCTCCACGCTCGGGCATGATAACGTGTTTACCTCGTTAAGGGCAGAGGGAGGGAGGAGCAGGGTGAGAGAGTGGGCCTGGGAGGAGGCGTGAGGAGAGAGCCTACAGGTCGCCGTATCGCATTCCCAGCCACTCAAGGACACTCGACACGTTTCGGGGCCGTACGTGATGTTAAAAGGGTGGGATAAGTGCGTGGCCCTTAACTGGTTGGGAGCGGCGGCTAAGAGACCCGGAGATGGGAGATGAGACGCTTGCCGCAGCATTATCGCCGGCTTTATTATCGTGGACGACAGGTGTCGAGGAAAGGGGTTATTCAAATGACCGCGGAGCAGGGATTAGCGAGAGGGAAAGTACACAGATGTGATACTGCATCGCTGCTGCTAACCAGCCAACGAACGCTATCAGATCGGGATTATTGGCGCTTAGTTCGAGAGGTATGATTTCATTTCAATTACAAAATGGGTCAGGCTTGAAAGCTGCATTGCTTAGCCTAATCATGTTTGTATATAAATTGCCTTACAATGAAAAGAATTGTGATATTTGTAATGACTGGGTTCATTCATTCTTGTTTTTAATGGAATTAAAATTATTTTATTTATGAAATACTTCCACTTGAAATATGAACTTTACAATCAATGTTAAAAATTGTACTCTGCAACGGCCGGACGACATGTTGAGTTTACCAATGAATTTTTTTCAAAAAAACATCTGCGCCACATGAACCCCTTTTGCTTTAAAATCATTCTGTCAACAGGTCATTTTTTAGTGTACTCTTTGATGTCTCCGCTTTTCTACTCTTCGTAAGAGATGTATTTGATTGTACTCATTGATTCAAAACTGTGTTCTTCTCCAAATAAACCACATTCGTTCAAATCAACATTTCTGGCGTATTTACCTGCGTTAAATTTACATGATTGTTCTAATTTAGTTTTTCATTCCCCAATAGGAAAGATTCGTTTTTTTCAACTGGCATTTAGGTTTTATTGCATATCCAGCGATTCGTCAGCGATGCCGGTCTGTCAAGTTCCGGATCATCAAAAGATTACTCCATGTATTTGAAGGGAAATCCACTTAATCATAAGCTTTAAGAAATGAGGGAAAAATCTCGACGTTCATATTCCGGTTAGAGAGAATCCAAGGGCATTGAGTTGTCAGTGGAAATGGAATGAGCTCCAAAGGGAGATGGGTAATGGGCGGATGGGACCAAGGCATCGAGAAGTGGGAGTGCACAACATAGCCCATTGCGGTGGAGGAAGGAGGGCCTTGAGTGACTTCACGTTGCTGGCCGTGCCTAAAAGGAAGAGAACCCTTTGGAGTGGGAGAGGAAGGACAAGACGGAAGGGGCATCTTCTTGCCCTCCCGATATCCGGTGGCGCAGGAAATAACCGGAAGGGGAATTTTTCTCAGAGAACAAATGGAAAAGTTCCCTCTTCTGCCCCGTCCTTCGGCCAAACCTTCCAACAACGCTAATCCTGAGTCCGGCAGCCTCTCCCTCTTTATTCCCTCGCCTGGACCCTTCGCCATCTCCCCCCGCCTCCCCTCCCCCCCAATCCTCACCCACTCCATAACTCCTTCCCTCGCCCTCCCCTAAGACCCTTTCCTCAAATTCCCTCCCCCGCGAGCGCCCCCTCACCACCCGCCCCTCCCTCCCCCGTCCATCTCTCGGGAGGTTCCAATGAATTATGCAGTCCCGCCTTACCCTCTCGCCGCGCCGCGCGCACCAGCCCCTGCCCCACACCCCCTCGCTTCCTCACTCCAAAGCATTGCACGCAAACCCCCCCTCCCGCGACCCCTCCCCGCCCGTATATCTCCTCTTCCCCCTCCTACCATCCCCTCTCCTGCCACGCGGGGATTCATCAATTAATAAGAGCTATCAAAGGGCGTTCATAATTGATGCGCCTTCCATTACCACGATCCGAAGAAAGTCTCCAGGAAGGGAGAGTAAGAGAAAGGGGAGGATGCAAGGAGTAGGATGAGGAGGCATGGAGCGGAGTGGGGTACAGCGAAGGCGGACGAGACGACGGCGGGAAAGGAGTGAGAGAGACAAGGACGATTGTGGCGGTGTCTCGGTGTTGGTGGGAGGTGCTGAAGATGAGTGGGAGGTTCCCCTTTTTTGTGAAGTATGGGCGCCTGACTTGGAGGTCTGGGATCCCAAAGGGGAAGTCCGGGCGCCCAACGAGGGGGTCCGGGTTCTCGAACGTGGGGATCTTGGTGCCCTCCGAGGGGCATCTCTATCGGAGGCTTGGATGACGTCCTTCCTCGAAACCTATGTCGCGTATTTGGTGACGTAATTTGGAATAACCATTTATTCTAACGACAGCATGAATAGCTAGTTCCATATAGTTTCAACCGAGACAGTGGATTTCAAGTCATTACATAGCTCCGAGTACAAAAATGATACGGATTCTAAACGGTAGGATTTCAAATATTCGAGCGGAAACCGAAGGATGTCTTTGGTAAATGCGTTCGATTGTGAGGAAGATTCCATTTTATACCCCATAAAAATATTCAGTGAACTCAAGGTAAAATCTTGGTGATTTATCCGAGTATAATTTTTACTGTACCAGCTATTTTCTCCTCACTAGTAGTATTTTCAGGGTTGTTCCCTGATAATGCTACAGCAGCAGTATTTTGAGCTATTAAAATTATTTTCAGTGGTATGTATTTATCGATTTAAAGTTCTATTAACATGCCAATGAGATTCCATAATTTCTATACCTACGTAAACCATCGTTCACATAAATCTGTACAACTGATACATCACAAGTCCACTAAGCTCCTAGCTTCGGGGTTGGGGCGCCTGATTTGCGGATGATGTGAAATTTCGGTGTGCGTTCCCCTTTTCTTTCGACATTTCAAGGAACGTTCAAAAGGGCGAGAAAGTGTCCAGGTGAGAAAGTGGGGAGCTAAAACGAGTGGAGGTTGGGGATGGGATCGCGAGAGGGAGACGGCAGCGTGGGGGGGATAGAGAGTCATTGGGTCTGTTTTGAAGTGGTTGCCTCTTTCCTCCTCTCCTCCCTCGCCCATCTTCCCCTCGCATCCGCCGCCAACGCAACCGATCCGACGAATTTTCACCTCGTTCCGTCGCAACTTCTTCCTGCAAGTCTCCCCTTCTTTCGGTGAGGATCGAGAGAGTCGGTGGATTCCTTCATTTCTCCTCCCTATAGAGGATTTCCCCTCCCGATGATCACGGAAGTTCATCCTGAGAGTATACAGTATTTAATGACAGCCTCCAGCTTCCGGAAAGGGCCTATGAACGCCGACGCCTCCTGGTTCTTGTTCATGAAGAAGCAATAGACAGTTCTTCGCCTCGCAGAACACAATACCGAAGGGAACTTTTCTTGTTCCTTCGTTCGTTTATAGGACTCGGTGACATGCTTGATACTGTGAAACCTATCTATCTCTCTAACGGAACAGTACCCATTTTTACCTAGAGGTGTTTAGGTTTTTTGTTTAATAATATAACTATGGGTTAATGTTGGCAAACATTTACAAATAATATTATTATCTGACAAAAAACTAAAAAAATCAAGGAAAATTTAATGCAAAGGTAAAGAAAGAAAATAGAATCTTAAACATTTTATAATGGGGTACGCAAAGGATATTATCCCCGCGACCATAAAATCTCCCAAATAAATTAAAAGGACTTGCACATGTAAGTCTTTAAAAGGATGCATTCGTGAAATTTCATGCCATCATTTTTCAATGGCATAAAGATGATATTCATTTCTGACTAAAAATTAAAAACACTAAATCATTTGAGTGGGCTTTAACGGACTACCACATCACGTGGCTCACCTATTCCTTGAACTTTGCCGAGGCATTTTGCCTATGTTCCGACGAGGATGCCGCAGCAAATACCGTCACAGTTAGCCAATGTGAAGTTCTCGAGTTAATTTTCACATGGTAAAAATTTCAATAAATATATTTATGAGGACATATTAGCAATGAAATAGTCCCAGAGACAATGAGAAATACTGTTCTGTTGAAGGCTTCCGCGGGGCTTTGATGGAGGTTGATTCCTTCTTTCGGGTTTTCCGCCGCGTTGGTTCATGTTGGGGACGATATTTCGCCGGCTGTCCTGCTGGCTTCCTCAGGTCCATGTAACAATGAGAAATATACTGACTAATATAAGTAGAGAGTTGGAAATAAATGAAAAGGGTTGACAACTAAATAATTGAATAATCGATTATCGATAAAGGCTGTATTTACTCCAATGGGAGTGGTCTAAGAATGTGCGTATTCTATGAATGAAATTTGTGCGTTTGCAAAACTCTAAAAAAGAAGTATTTTCTCTTCCTACTGGTCAATTGCCTCTGCCTCGCCATTGTAACACTTTCTCGATCATGATGAAGAGGACACTAGAGGTCATGACTATTGGATCTCGAATATCGCTCGTTGCTTCCCCTGATAATTTCGTCCGGGGATCTAAAATTAATTTAAATGCTCAAGGAATAAAAATAAACCTCATATTTACCCCCACATCACTCGGCTCTACTGATCTCGCTCTGAAATGAATCACGGATGAGGACAAGTTTTGGCGGCAGAGGTAATCGGGAATTTTTGCAGTGAAGTACAAGTGTGATTATGAAATTTTTCGCATGCAGTGCGCAATGTGAGTGGTAACAAAAATCAAGCTGTCAACTTTTCAAATGGTGATGAACGAGGGCTAAATTAATTGTTAACGTTATTTACGGAGCAGGCCACTTAATTTAACTGACCCATCATGTACACAATGAAATCTGTCCGTCAACACATAATTAGAATGGCGATATTAATTAAGAGAGACCTTTCGAAAAATCACCGATTTCCACTGTAATGAACCCTCTTTCAGCTGCATAATTTCATATTTCAGCATCACATTTCCAAGGCTGCAACTCTGGGCTAATATTTATGAACAACAATTATTAAATAAAAGTCAAATTTCACTTTTTGCGAGCATAATCATCTAATATGACTACTGCGTCACTTATTTTTAGCAAAGACCGCTTGAAAGTCTGGAAATTTAAAAAATGAAACATGGTCACAGACTGAATGTTAATTAAATTTGTCAAATGTTGCTAATAATAAAACTTCCAAAACTTCGTTCTTAATGATTGCATAGTTGCAGTTGTTTCATCAGCGTTCCCGTCTCATTGTCTGAGTTTTGACCTAAATAATACTCACGAGACAATATGAACACTTAGGCAGTGTTATACACATTTTTTAACACTAGGGAAAATATACTTTTAAATGCAAATTTAATGTATATTGCTGGTTTATTATATTATCATCATTTTTACGACTCCAACAAACCCGTGGAAGGATCATTCTATTCTTAACCTTTTATTACTCTCTTTTTCTTAAATAGGCCATTGCTTGGACAATTCATTACGTACATCGTGTTATGTAAGTGAGCCATAGTTTTTTCATAGCTCTTCATCCAATTTCACATGTATAATCATGTTAATGTAGTCTTTCATTCATGCGGTGAGGCTATAATTCGGCAGAACATGAAGGAACCTATAGTCCAAAAATTTAACCACAGCTGTGGACTGGAATTTTTTTCATCAGCTTTATTTTCTTTTTTAGTCATAATTGTTGAGAATTGTTCATTGGAGTGGGTAAAAATTAATCAACTGTTTTGCAGATATTTTCCTCCACGTCCAGAACTCCGAAAGGAAAACGAGTCAACTCGAATCTTTAAATTTTATGCTAGTAGCGGCTGGCTGTCGAATGCCAGAACAACAGCTCCTCCGCCATAACAACCTGCGTCGTCTCTCGTTGTTGAAAAGTTTAAAACTTATTGAAGAAACCATATAGCTCCTTGGCCTCTCATTTCGCCCTCGCGTGAGATGTGACAATAGTGAGCTCACACTCATTAATCCTTACCATCTCCCACGCGTTAATTCCTCTTTATTCCTCCACCCACGATCGTTCTGGACAGCTTTTTATTTCCTTTTTAATCCCATCCACTGTCTTTCTCCTACATCCTCTGTCCCTCTGTTGCCTTCGTCATATATCCACCCTCGAACCAATTCCTCTCGGATTCTTGGCGGAAGAGGAGAGAGAATTCCGTCCCGTCCTCTCTTGACTCGCTATCTCTTTCCCTCCTACTTCCTTTTATTATCCCAACTCCAAGAAAGAGTTCTCCTTTTGTGGCATGGATACAATGGTTCCGAGATTTATGTCTCGGCCTCTCTTTTCCCTGTCACCTCTCCTCTTCCTGCACCCGATACCTTTTCTCCGCCACCGTCCGCACAGCAACACCCATCTCCCCTTTCTGCTCCTCTCCCTTTTTCTCCTCAGGAAACGTGCTAATGGAAGATCGAGTTCTTTTAATCTTCTCCCGTCCGTCCCCCGTCTAGTCCTCTCATTCGTCCTTTCTCCCGTTTCCCTTCCGAGGCGTTTTGTTCCTCTTCCCCCGTGAAGGGACTTGGCGGAATTAATACACTTCTTAGCCCTTCTTCCACCCCCTGACCCACCACCCGCTGACGTTCGTTGTCTCGTGCCTTCTTCACCTCCTCGTCCCATCCCTCCTCGCATCCTTTATCTCATCAGCCAATCGTGTGAGCCTCTTAATCTTCCTCCTTACCCGACGCAATCGTCTCCCTGTCTCCTATCCTATCGCCTGGCCCCGTTCGCCTCACACCGCATACCTAGGATCTTCTTATCCCACCCCTTCCTGTGTTCCATCTATTCCGTCCATTTCTTCGCTTCCCTTCAATCTTTTGATTCCGAGACGGTTCGCTTCCTTTCCAGGGTTCGAGCCTCGGCGGCCGTTAACTGAATAACATCTCCCGCAAACAAGTCCCTTCCAGTAGGAGTATACTTGCGTTTTAAATGTTTAGACTACTACAGCTGTATCACACCGCATAGCTCCGGGTTTTAATCGTAATGTATGGGCAGAATAAATATATGGTGTTCGAGCCGGTGAACGTTGGTTTCAAATCCGGCGCCACAAAATTAATAGTACCGCCGCAGCCACAAGCCCTGGCTCATATTTTTTATTCACTTCAGTAGCGTTGAATTTTAATGTCCAATTTAACATTATCTTGTTCCGGCGGTTTAGAAATAGCTAAGCAACCATTTCTACTCTCATTATTAGATGATGATGTGATGCTCATGATAATGATGTAAAATAATGGGTCATTGTATTAGGATTGCTTCGTTTATTGATGTTATTTGTCCGTGTGAGCCTGCAATATACAATAGACTTCCAGATGCAATGAGAAGTCCTCAATGAGATAATTTTTAATTGATATGGTGGGTCAACCAGGCTTTTACCAGAAGGTTGGTTTCCCAGGCCAGGTCATAGCTATGCTTAAGCTGGGCTTAGTGGCTGGTGGAATTCCATTACGCACATAGAGGGAACGTTCTGCCTGTGGTTTCCCAAAACGATCGAATGATTAGAAATTCATGCCGAGTTGATAGAGAGGTCGATAAGGATGGATTTGAACCCGGATCTCCTGGTCAGTTCCAAAAATGTCTAATTCTCCGTCGGAGGGGTTTAATTTTTCTCTCTCCTTAAAGCTCGCCCTAGAAGGATCTTCATTTTTCTTTAATTTCCCGTGATTTCCTTTACTGCATCTTTCCTTAGCCCAGACGTTATTCCCTTTGGATCTATCGGCCAAGTTAATCTACAGGTATATTCATTGCATCTCCAAACTTCTGCTGTTCCATTTTCTGTAGCATATGAAAGCTCTCTGTGTTTTACTCTCGCTTTTCGATCGTCTAACTGCTATTAAATTGCTCACTTTACATCGCGGTTTTTTGTTCTAGGAGATACGTTCCGATTTTGACGCTCAAATTTTCATAAATTATCTTGAGCGATGCAAGAAATTACCCGAGTCCAGAAATACTCTTTGCTTTGCGTGGCGAATAGCTCTTAAACCTCAAGAGTTTATTCATTTATTCTTAATTTAACTTTTTATTTTCGAAGATGGCGAGAAAGAAACACTTTACCGATTGGTTGGTGGACACTTATAGCTTTGAGAAAAACTTCACCTCTAATCTATTCCATATGAGTGAACATTTACTGTGTTTCATAGAACCTATTTACCTGATGGTAAATCTTTAAAGCATGAAATATACCAGTAATATAACCTGTGTGTAATAAACGTTTATGTGCTTTTACAACTTCTTTCCCGGTTAGTAAGTTTTTCTAGCACATAAATGCTATTTCTTTGTCGTTAAGGAAGATTTCTTACCTAGCAGAGCACAACATTTTTCAAAAACTTAGATAGTTTTTAAGAAAGTAATCCTTCTTCAAAATAAATATTCTAACGCCACCTTTTTTATACACAGATAATTTTCGACCGTCTGAATGCTTACAGGCGAGGAAACTCCACGTTTTTGTTTACAAACTTATTTTTCTTTAGTAATTTACGATAAGGTTCCTCGAGGTACAACATACCATTCCGTCTATCCGCCATTCAACTGACACAATGCCAAGCGATTTTCATCGCACTCAAATCTCTCCGCTCAGCATTCAGGAGGGCGCGCGGGTCCAACGAATCGCTGGTGTGAAATTCACGCGGAATAAAGAACAGTGCAGCGCGAAATCCGTCAGCCTCAACGTCCTCGGCGACTTTTCTTCCTTCCGTACACCCTGTAATACCCTGAGGCTCGCGACTTCTCTCCCTGACCCTCGCAAACTTCGAGGAGGGGATAAGGAAGAAAAAACTTAAAGGAGGATTCCGAGGACTCCGCTCCTTCCAAAAAAAAACATCCATCAACCTCTGCCGTACTCCCTCTCGCCCTATCTCGCTTCCTTTGGCCTCCGGGCTTCGAGGTGGGCGTAGGTTTGCCCCCGATGGGTGACGGTGGCTTGGCCCGTATTTTATCAGGTTAACCCGAGCATGTAATGAATGTTAAACAGAGACATGTGTGGGGAACGAGACGAAGATCCCCTTATGGAGCGAACGATGCAATCCCCACTTCGCTTGAAGACCAGCCCCCACGACTCCAAAACTTCTTTCCCTCACTTGGTCGTATCCACGATTCTCTTTCTCCCGACTTTCTTCCCCCATCCCATCCATCCTGCCCCCTTCCCTTTCCGCTCATAACCCCTGTACCCTGCCTCAGGGCACCGACACACACCCTCCCGCAGCGTGACCCTTACCGACTTCCAACCCCATTCCTGGGGGCACTCCATAGCTCCGGGGGCGTCCGCCTCCTCTCATTCACGTATACGAGTTTAGTGCAATCCAATCAGCCCGGACGTTCGATTGCATAGCCCGCGGGTTCTGTGTGTGGGTGGGTTGCGAACGGGTGGGATATCCTCCTCTGAACGCCCCCCTCCCCACAATCCTCCCCTTCACCCGTTCTCTCCCGCCACAAACCCCCCACCTCCGGTGCTGGAAAGCTGGGGTGCCCCATCCCGGTCGCATATGGCCAGACCGTTCTTAACCCACCCTCCCCTCTCAGCGGTTCCGATCGGTCTCTCACTCCCCGCCACCCACCCCTTTTCGATGAGTGGCATGGGATGAAAAGGAGGAGGAGAGGGTAGGGAAATATTTGAACAGCGGGTGCTGGAGAGGAGGGTTTGGGAAAGAGGGGGAGGACGGGTGGTGAGACAGCACGAGGGTGGTGTAGTTTGGAGAGGGGATAAGGGTTGGAAATATATTTTTTTCCTCGATGGCAGGAGGATGAGGGGGGGTAGGCAAAACGGGTGGGGTTATCGGTGCGGGGGTGTTCGCAGTGCCGTGATAATTGGGCTGCGTGAATGTGTTCCCGCGTGGTATGCCGGGAAACGAACGCCCCTGAGTCCTGCAGTTGGTTCTTTTATTTCACGACTCGAAGAGGGTTGATTGGGGTGGGGAAGGATTGAAAGCGAGGAGATGCCCTCTTCATTCCCTCTTCTCTGTGACTGTTCAAAGTCGCGTGGTCTCATGTTTGCTTTGCTTTTTTGATTTCATCCCGCTAGACAGATGTCACTAGTTGAAGAGGATTTATTCCTCCTCGTCCTCCTTCCGGAAGAGGCTTCGAGATGAATTTAATGGAAGGGTTTAGAGAGGATTAAACCAGAAGTTTGCTTGTATCGTGATTCATCGTAATTTTTTCTCCCGTATCAGTGAGTTAAGGGCTCTTGATCTTAATAAGGTAGTGCGATAGTGTTTACAGAAATTTTACAAAGATCTGAACCAAAAATTGACGTTAAATCGAACCAACTGAAGTAAATAATTTAGTTAAGTAATATTAAAATTTTGAACGGATTAGTGGAACATTTATATCCAATGGAATAAAAAAATACCTTGAGGTATACTTGGATGACCCTGGGTTCAACACCCGTATTTTTCATTTAGTGTGATTTTCCATATTTCATGCTCGTACCTTTCCTCACGGCCTGAATGAAGGGAAACAGCCAGGATGAACTTGATTATGGACTCGTAAGTATATCGAGTTAAATAAATGGATGTTATTATAGCCAGCTAATATAAGTTTCAAAGCTAGATACTGTTCTATCTAATAAAATCTCACCTTTGATGATTATGTAAATAGAGAAATAGGAGCTACTTGATTTTTGAGAAATCAAAATGTTATAGGCATTGAATTAGTTTTAGGATTTACGCTGGCATTACAAAATTGAAGCGCAAGGGTTAGGCCCTTATTTGATACCTTTAGTACGCTATATGATATCCTCTCATTTGATTAAAGATGTTATTTTCTCCAGCGTGCTCCCTGAATATTTATCAAAAAGAAACTTGTTTATTTATTTCAATTCAAACCGCTAAAAAATTAAGGTAAGATTGCATCTCCAAGCAAGGATCGATTTTATTCACTTACAAACGGTAGAATTCGCTCTTTTCTCTTTTCCGCACACTCTCCCTTACTGGCACGCGAAAGTTTTTCAAAAATTCATAGCCGGTATGCAACTTTGTCTTTCAATATTCTCTCGAAAATGAAATGGAAACTAAAGCCGCTCTGCGTTCACCGGCGACCAATAATGCTTCACTGGTGGCAGCAGTCAATCAAACAGTGGTATGAAATTTTTATTGAGGAATTCTCGAAACGGCGTTAAAGTGATTGGAGTGTTTAATTATTTTTTCGTTGCCATAGGAGCGCCGATTTTATACAACAATGCACTACACGAAATAACACCGCCGCCGCGGCGCGCCGTTGGTTTGTCGTCGCTAGCGCCAATTTGCGCGCTTCAGAACCTTCCCTTTCCAGATTGGCGTGATTAGTTCCCGAGCTTTAAGTTGCTCTGTATTTATTTGCGACTCCTTTCATTTTTGCTCTCATTCTTCCGCCTTGACCATTAAATTTACCTCTAAGGTTTTTCGTATCATCTACATCCTCTCCATGCAAAATTTGCTTATATTTTGCGATAGATTGTATTTTAGTAGCCTCCTACCTTTTTTATGTAATGTACGGATCTATTTTCAAAATATTTTGTATCATTTATAAAAATAAATTGGCATTAAAGGTTAGTCATACGGTTGAAACTACAATGCTACTTGAGGAAAAAGAAGTTATTCCTGAATAAGCATATTTGTCTGCATTTGGTTTTTGGCATGTGGGCGAAAACTTTGCTTGGGTATTATTTCATCGTCAAGACCCCTATATTTTTAGTTTCCAAACCCGGAAAACTCCTGTCGGTAAGGGAAAAGATATAAGCTCTCCTGTTCATGTCCAAGGTCAATATCTGGACGAAAAATCCAGAAACATTACGCATAAATAGTTTTATATAAAGAAATAAATTACACACCCACATTTTTCCTCAAGTGTGATTTTTAGTCTAAGTTTACTATGTAATCTTTCTAGTGCTGATGCTCACTTAACACATCTATTAGAGCGTCCACTACTCGATGATTTATAATAATATATCAGTGCTTATATTTTTTTCAATAAATGCTGATATCCGAGATTTCATAGCTTGTGTACTGGCTAATAGGTAGACGGTCAAATAAAAATTCTAAAGTTACAAAAAATATGTGCGCAATAAAACTATCTCTGTGTTTTTCATCAGTTTATGCTCTAAGCTATTTCTCACTCCAACCTTCCTAATTTATATGTTTTAATCAGCCTCCGGCGTACTTTTTAAAAACAATTTTATGTCTACATAGGAATGTCGGGCTTAGGAACGAGTAAGAATGTTCAAAGATTTAAATTTCACCGATTCCATTTTTCCATTTTCACGAAAACAGGCTCGGCAGGAAACTTGAAAATGATATAAGAATAGGCGTTTAGTAATACCTACGCGAAAAGAGGTATTCCTCATCTATACTTAACTTAAATTGCCTTATTTCAGTAACCAAGCAGTTATTGTAATGGCGGTCATTGAGGCAAGACATAAGTTATTCGGCGGGTTGCTTAGTTTGCTGAGAAGGCTTTTTATGGTCCATCGATTGTATCAGAGAATCTATTTTGGTAATAATATTTCTTAAATGATGACTGCATCAGTGGCTATTCCATCAATGCACCATACTTCGTGATGCTTTTTCTGAAACTCAAATTTCTCGTAATATAGGACTTGCACCTTGAAGATTGTTGATGAGAATCTTTCAATTTACCAATTGCTTCTTTTCTCTTGATCGTCGTGATTTTCTATCTTCAATTGTGACTACGAGGAAAGAGTAAGAAACAATAAGATGCGTAAAAGGGTCGCTACGGCTTCTATCTCCTCCTGCTGCCCTCCTTCTCACCCCCTCCGACCAAAAAACAAACGAAAAAAGATATCTCTTTCTCATCTCAATGGTCCTCGCTCATACCCTTTCCCACTCTCTCACTCTCCCATTCAACAGCCAATTAGACTCCCACCGCCGCATTCGAATTGAAGTCGTGAGAGGGGGCAGGAGGGAAGTGGCGGGGAGTGCTGAGGTTGAGGTGGAGGAGGGTGTTTGAGGGGATGTTGGAAGCGGGGAGGAGGAGGCGGAGGGAGGGAGGGAAGGCGAGAAAATTGGAGTGGGCGGAGGGAGGTGAATCGGGTCCGACCGCGCTCTAAATTCAGGCGTTGCCGGACAAGCCTCGCACTCAGCGCGGTGATTGCAGAAACAGGTCGCGCGATAACTTGGGGGAATTTATTCCCCGCGACATGCGCGGTGCTGTTTGAAATAAATTCCCCTCCCAGCCAGTCACGTCACTTCGGCTTCAATAATCGGCCCGCCTAAGCCATACGCTACTGTCTCGGCATTCCGCGACTTTCAAGGGTGAGAATGGCCGTCGGTAGTGAATGAAAAATCCGCGGAAATTTCATAAAGATTGCAAGTCTAAACTAGGTCGCTGCGATGTTGTTTTACAAAAGCTTCCCAATGGCAAACAGTATTCCCGAGATTTGAGCATTTCTTACTCATTTTTAGGCTGTATTAATCCAAAAACGACGGATGAAGCCACTCAGTTAAGGTACCTCTTGAAGGAAAAATACAGTCGCAGCTAAAAAGTAAATTTCGCGAAAAAACATACCACGTTTATTCTTTTTTGTCTCCTTATCTAAGGATGCCGTCGCTATTTTATCTGCATTATTGGAAGGTATGTGTTACCGAGAGACAAACTAGGCCTTAATATATCCGGTGGGCAATCGTCACAAAAAATCCCACAGATATTGTTATGCATAATTTTTTTAAGTGTGGCATTACTCATCTCATCATATTGTGGAATAAGGTACGGAGGTGTCCGCTGTGGTTATTAGTGGCACTCGTTCATTCTTGAGAGAGATTGAACAATTTCAAATATGTTGTAGAGACCCATGCAATCATTTGACATTCGAGTAACGAATTCCAGGTATCTACAGAACGTACTTCGGGTCTAGTAATCGCTGGAAGCGTCCTTTTTTCCTGAATATCCGTGTGGTTTTGTAGGCATCAGCTGCTGCTGATGAGGATACTTTGCCATGGGAAAGTTCATTCCATTCCTGAAACAGTGATCTTGTGATGCAATCCGCCTGTGAATTTCTAATAATATTTTTTTCATTTTTTCTCGGCTTTTATTAATGACTTCATTATCGTCTCTTTACAGGTTTTTCCTGAAATTCTTTCTCAAATGCAACCAGAACTGCCTCAAGAATGCGGGAAACCCGAGAGATATGAGGCGATTCCAGGTAAGCATTATATAATTCCTCTTGGGTTTTGTAGTAAAAGTATCCTTATATATTAGTTGGTCACAATATAATAAGACTTCTAGTCAAAGTATCGTTTTGGTATGGCAACGAATGTTCCGAATCTTATGGAAGTAATAATGTCAGTTTTATTCACTTCCAATTGCATGCTTTGATTATCCATTAGATATTGCGAAATGTCTTGACTCAACTCCTGCACACAGTGCCAATACTTATGTTGAGAAATAGTATATATGATTACTTAATTTTCAAGTTTCTCTGCCTATCATTGTTGAACATCGATTATTATAAACGATTATTTAAATACAAAAATGGGAAAATATTTCACTGGAGACATGATTGTTCATTGTGCAAGCACCGTTAATATCTCATGTACTTTTGATGCTAGTTTAGAGTAGTTAGAGCCAATGTCTCCTAATGATTTGTTAATGGGTAAAATAGTCTTTTAAAACCTTCATAAATATTCACGTTTATTATCTAAATAATACTAAGTATTCTGGTGGACATTTTTTCAACTCCTGCTCGTGGCAGAGAAAAATAATTGCGTGGCCACTCATCCGTTCTTCCAATGATATCTGGTCTCCGATAGTGGCACTATCCGTAAAGAAAAACCCGCAAATCTTTCGGACGGAGGAACGGCGAAATTTTCCCTTTGAAGCCCCTCAGGGCCGTAAGAATGCGCCCTTAACGCTCCGCCTTCCTCCCACTATCCTACACTAAATAATGTGGCCCCTTAAGACGGCCTTGTCAGACCTCATTTTCCCACTTCATCTCGCACTCGTTCGTACAATTCCTCCATTTTCCTCTTTCTCCCGCCTCTCTTCCCACGCAACTGTCTCCTTTTGATGCTCTCCGGAAAAAGCGACGGTAGATGTTTATGTCGTTATCTCCTCGTGGGAGAGTAAAAGGGGAAGGGTATAGTGGTGCGAGCGGTGTTATTCACTCTCCCCTTGAGTCGCACGATTACCGCTGGCAAGTAACGGCGCTGCTGAGAGCACTGACTTCCCGCGCGCGAAAGTAAGTGCACGGCTGTGACTTTTTAGATCATCCCCAAACCTTAGACTTAAGGTAGTCCGAGGGAGATTGTTCCCTGGTCATAATAGAGACCATATTCGAACTATACGTTTTAATTTCACCAGCTGTAGGACACATCAATTTAATATTGCATTATTAATGGTGCAATAATATACTTTAATATGGCAGAAATTGTAAGTAATTAAATGAAAATATCTAAATAAGTCTTTAACTTGACGAATTTATTTCGCGCGGTGAGTTTGAAACTCCTTCAAAACGGAAGATTTTTTTGTGATATCCAAGAACCTACTGTGGTGACAATACCTGTATGATTTATTTTCAAATACAGTTGAGAAAACATACAAACTACACGCTTTTAGTTTTTTACGACATCTAAGTATTAAAAATTCCTCATTTTGTAAACAATGTCTCTCTGGAGTGCATACATGTGCCATTTCCCATGTAAAAGGGCTGGTATATTTTGGCTAATATCTCCGAAAGTAATGTGGTAAGGGGTTGAATTTTTGGTGTAATTTGAAGGGTGAGATATTTTTCTTTGAAATGAGACCAGATTCATTGATTTATAGGTAAAATGATATTTCGCTCGGTCTACCTTAAGCCGACGTGGCACGAGACTTTTTCCCGGGGATATGCCTTGTCTGCAGAAGGCGTCTTTACAATTTGTCTGTGTTACGTCCAAATCCGCACTAACTGCACGAGACAATTCTTTCCCATTCAGCAGAGTGGCTGACACTTTTTTATGCGTGGAGCTTAACTTATAAAAAAGGCTCTTCTTAATAACAATTTTTAATATATATATAGGATGGAAATTAAAGCAAGGTCAAATATTTAAAGCAAAGTGGTTGACATTGATGCTCCAAGCACTTGAATAACAACTCACTTAACCTGAAGTTTGGAGCCAATGGCTGATTGAATTCTACCGAGGTTGAAAATAGTTTTCATTATCGACTAGTTACGTATACATAATTAATAACGTTGGAATACCATTGCTCCCCAAAATCAATCTGTTCTTGAGGAAAATATCTTGCGAAAAATTATTTATATCGTACTATACCGGGTATCATTTAAGGAACGCCTGTTAATCTTGCAATTGAGCTTTTGCCCGAAGAGTGTAAATATAGTCAGCCTTATTCCTGGTATTTTTTGTTACGTTGCTGCAAATATTTAAAACCAATTTAAGCCCTGATAAAACTATGCTACTCATGAACCAACTTCTGTCTATGATATCAGACTAATATCCCGGTCCAGAATTATGTAAAGAAACTCCTGAATGGACCATAGTTCTCCACACACTGGGAAAAATCACACAGGTTGAAAGATTTCAGGTTTTTCCGGTGAATAGAATGTGGAGAGGCTTCTCGGGATTCCATCCGGGTTGGAAGGTCCATGACCGACGTTTCGGCTTCTTACTCTACAGCCGTCCTCAGGGAAGTGAGCTGCGGATGGTTGGAAGTGTCCCTGTATATATAGTGTTAGGGAAGGGCAGGTGCGAAGCTGTTCCACTCTAAAAGATCCACTGGGAATGACAACTCCGGGCGTATATCGCATTCCCTGTGAGTGTGGAGAAGCTTATGTGGGGGAGACTGGACGGACTGTGGAGACGAGGCAGAAAGAACACGAACGATGCATCTGTTTGAACTAACCCGACAAGTCGGCCATAGCTGAAGACACCTCATCCACGCCCACAAAGTCGAGTTCGACAAGACCACTATACTTTGCCGGGAAAACGGCTATTGGGACCGTTTGGTGAAAGAACCCGTCGAAATCCGACTAGAGAAGAAAAAACTCAACAGAGACAGCGATTTCCACCTCAGCAACACTTGGAAACGAGTACTGAAGTCCATTGAGGCAACGCGGACCAATCAGAGGAAGCGCGGGAAAACAGTTTCGCACCTGCCCTTCCCTAACACTATACATATATACAGGGATACTTCCAACCATCGGCATCTCACTTCCCTCAGGACGGCTGCAGAGTAAGCAGCCGAAACGTCGGTCATGGACCTTCCAACCCGGATGGAATTCTGAGAAGTCTTTCTACAATCACACCGGTTCTCTATCAAAGAAACGGAGAATTTCCTTTCCATGAAACGCGCAGTGGATCTCATAGGCGAAAGATTGCGTTGTACGCATCACAGAGGTAAACGCACCACGTGGCGCGGGCTTGAAGGCATCTCCAGAAGTCCCCACCCGCCCGGAATTCTCTTGCAAACAGTGACCGCAAAAACGATTCACCTACCCTCTCTACCGCATCCTCCCCCCGCACTTCTTCCTTCCTTTCCCCCCGAGGTTATTTTCCTTTATTTTCGCCGGAGTTTCCCTACCCCCACTCCTCCCACTTTGTTTTCTTTTTTTGCCCGACCTTCCCCATACGCATGCGCTTTAGATAATTTTGGAAAAAATCAATGGCGGGGGGAGTTTATTATGAGCATTTTAGATGGTCATTTTATATGCTGAAGTGTTTCCCTTTGCACTATTTACTCGACTGCGCGTCTTTCTTGTGTGCTCTGGAGAGTTTATAGGTGACAAAAAATTGCGAGTATTCTCCAAAACAACAGAATCTCATTTGTTGGGTAATGCGAGCGTTAAGAGAATGTTTGTAAGTGTGAGCAGGTGTTAACGGTTTCGTATTATCACATAAGAACTGGAATGAAAATTAAAGTATTTTCACTTTTTCAAAGCAAACTTGGAGATAATGTCCCAAGTATTGAAATCAGTGTCGACCGATTCTGAAGTTAATGACTAACTGAATGCCAGAAAAATTGGAATTTGTTTAGTTTTTCGGCATTTCGTATTTTTAGTCAAATAGCTTCTGATAGCCATGGAAAACCTTATTTTTAGGTATTACAAACATCAGAATTCTTCCTCCTGAAAATGAGGTCGTCCATTGTAGTGGGTACCATTATGAATCTGTGCAAATACTGAAAGTGGAACTCAATCACTCATTTAAATTCTAAAAACTGGCTTCTTGTTCTAAATTCTAAAAAAAAAAAACAATTCTTTTAAGTAGTGGCCTTAATTTTGGTGGCTAAGACACTTTATTCAGCCATAGATTTGGAAGTATTTTGTCTTCCGACCTTCAGAGGATCGATAGACATTTCCTTATAACCAGGAGAGACTCAGCTTCTTGGTCAAATTGGAAACTATGTGTAAGACAAGATCAGTGAATATCAACGTGGGACTGAGTGCTTGTACTCTCAATCATCAGCAACCGGAAATTCCGGCTCTGACATTTCTTTAAACTGCTCGCATGACTGTGATGGAATCATGGAAGCCTCCTGCAAAAGTAATGCGGTGTGGTAAACTCAATTATATACATCTCCGCTGAAGCCTCCTCTGCTGATTAACCGCCGGGACACTTTGCTTCGGATTCCGGTCCACCGACCACGCATTGCCGTTTTGTCCAGTGAAGGGACGATGGGCGGGTGGGAAGAGAGAGCACACAACGCCATCCATATACCTTCTCCTCGAGCCCTACGCAGTTTCAGCCCTTTGACACAGATACTCCTCATCTCTCATTACCTCCGAAACTTCTTTGAATGAGGGTCACCCGGAGCGCGCTGTTTGAAGAAGTCCCTCTCTCATCCCCTCCTCCCCACCCCGCCCTTATTTGCAAACGTCCATTGAGGGAGACATCAGCGAGGTTTAAAGGCAGGGAAATAGGAGAGGACGGGACAGGAGTCAGGATTTCAGAGGAGGCCCGGCCTCCTTGCCGATGCGGAGGGAGGGAGGCAGAGAAGAGGTCAAGCTTGCCTTTGGCTCTCTTTCGCTCGGCGCGGGGTCAACGATTTCCCTACCCGAGTATCCCAATCTTTCCACCGAAAGCGATGGGGATGTAGGACTAGGAGATAAAGCCCCTGGAGAGGAGAGGACACAGGTTGGGTGGAAAGGGTGAAGTCGGGATTCGGTGAGCGATGAGGGAAATGAGGATGTGGAGGGATAAAGGGATGTAAGGGAGAAATACCCGTATGTGAGGGGTCGTCAATGAAGAGAAGCGTATTCCGAGCTCAATATCCCATCTAAACGTTAAACAAAACCACGCGAGAGAAGAAGACAAGCCATGAGGAAAAGTGCTGTTTGGAGGGCCAGTAAGCGATGAACGAAACAAGGGTGTGGAATAGGTTTGGCAGCGAAGGGTGGTAAAGATTCGTGACTGGAATAGACAGGCAATACAGAGAAGATAGAGGCAGACGGACAAATGGGCCGTAGAAGAGTAGAATGTGGCCGAATGTCCCATCATAATACTTAACAAAGAACAAAAAAGAGAATGGATTAAAAAGCGAATCCAGTGAGATGTTGGAATACTTTAGTCGATATCGGTGTTTGGCCACTGTCCTAAACTTAATGTGGCGTATGTTCACAATAAATGCATTTATTTATTACTTTAACTTATCTGGATTGGCGATTACCTACACTATGATAAAACATCATCAGGAGCATAAAAAAGCAGCACTTTTTTGTCGGATTTATGATTTTTCCGCAAGAATCTACTGTTGAATGAAACCCTTACACTCCAACTCTTTTGAAATTGAAGCAATCTACAAGTTTTAATATTCGATCTTGTTCTAAGAGATCAGCTCTCTCTGCCTACATACCTCTACACTGGGCAATCCAAGTCATTCCCTGCGTTCCTCGGGCTTTTATTTTAATCTTCTTTAATACTTATGCGTCACTGATAACATTCACTGAGGCTGTCTCATTAACGGTAAATGCTATTGATGGTAAAGCCTCTGTATGCTATATGGAAAATATGCTCGTTTATCCCATCCGTATGAACTCTTCACAAACGTAATGAACTTTGAATACGCTGGCGTGTGAGCAAGCCAGTAACAGCCGTAATATGTCGCCCACCGTAGCCACGAATCATTCTCTTTTCCTCATCTCTATGATCAACCTCCTCGCAATGGAGTCAAGGCCACCGAATCGGCGGAGACAAAGGGAACAACCAGAGATAGATCAGCGATTGGAGAATCTTAGCATCGGTCTCGAGAGAAGTTTTGACAGCAGTTACTGAGAAAGAAGGATTGACCGACATTTTTACTTTGGTCAATGAAGATACGAGGGTAGTTAGTAATTATTAATATTTTATGGAGCTAAGCAAACGCGTAGTGAAACAGCTTCGGCATCGGTCTAGGTATTCCTACCAAATGCGCCAATTGATTTGGAAACCGGGTCCTAGCCAATGGAAGCGCAGATATTGTGATTCAAATCTAATCTGATAAGAGGAATAAATATGGTCTTACAACTGCCGGGCTACAAACACTACCAACCTGGAAGGTCATTTCCAAACTAGCTCATCGTTACTCCTTGGAGCTTTTTTCAAAACCATTAGTCAATTTCTTAGGCGCTGATTTTTTTGTGGGTACTAATTTTTCCTATAGTGAAAATGATGTGGCACTTGAACTTTCAATCCATTGTAGAGGAATTTTGTAGCCTCTCATTCACGTCAAACTCACTTTGTTGACCTCTTAGCGTAGACCAGTTTACGGGCCCCAAATGGGAATAACATCGATGAGCGTCAAGCAAAACCCACCTCTCGCTCTGTGGCACCAACCCCCCCAAAGGTTTAGAGGAGCAGCGGCGGCCTCCCGAAAGGGCCCTCACCGAAGGCAGGAAGAGCAAGAAGGGCAAGCAAGACGGAGTCGACTGAGGAGGATTTGCAAGGGCCGAGGGGAAGCTACGGAAGTCACAAGAGCGTTGGGGGTTGGAGAAGCCAGCGTCTGAAGAGGGAAGTGAAGGAGGGAGAGAAAAGGAGATGGCGGAAGAGGAGGGAGGGGACGTCTGGGGAGGAGGATGGGGAGGCGAGTCTGTATGTGGGTGGCGAAGCAAACGGGCAGACCGCTGCCTGGCTTCATCGAACGAACTAGTCGTCATCGTTCTCCGTTCCCATGGGAACGGGGGGGCGGCCTACTCCTTCACCCCCCACCTCCCTCCTCACCTCCCTTCCCCAAAGAGGATCGAGAGGGGGTGTGGAAGACGTACGTCCCCCCTGTAAGGAAGGAGGGGGCCGCAGCCACCTCCGGTGGAGAGAGGGATGATGGCGCGTGAGCCGGGGGCAAGGAGTCGGGGGTGGTGGCGGAAGATGGCGCAGGGGACAAGAGAGAGGGAGAGAGAACCCCTCTGCGCATTCCCAGGGGGCAGAAGTAGCTCCCAGGGGAGGCGGGGTGGAGCTTCCATCGCCACCCCCCTCGGAACCCGCCGCCGCCACCGCGTCCCCCGCCGCCCTCCCCCGCACTCGCTTCGGACCTTCCGCATCCCTTCCACAGGCCTCTACGCGCGCTCCCCAAAATGGAGGAGGAGGCATCGTCGGTGTGGAGGGGTTTGTTGGAGGAGGTGGGGAGAGATGGATAGATATACTCTCTTCCTTCCACCCTCCCGGAGTCGACCGAGCTCCGGGATTTCCGACCATGCCACGAAACCCATGCGATTCCGACTGAGAGCGCTTTGGCACGGTGGTCGCCATTTCTCGGCGGACGCACGGGTTCGATTCCCTCCATAAACCACTGGCGGAATTCCGGCATCCGGTGGCGGATGGTGCGGTGTCCCACTGTTGTACCTTAGAAGATCCTCTTTTAAATCCAAGCCATTTGATGTTTTTGGCCTCCAGAATTCCTCCGGAGACCACAAATGGCAGAAGGGAGTAGCTTCCTGCACTCTCCTAGTGTTTAAATTTGAAACAGCGGTCATGTTCTTATTACAAGATCTCTGGCCTCAGCTTCAAGCACTCTTTCCATCAGCTCAAGTTAAGGTATTTAGAACATAAAATCTATTCACCTTAAATCCCCCGATTACCAATTTTCTTAAGATTCTGAACGCATATGTAGAGAAGTGAACGAGGAGTGGTTTTCCATAATCGGTAAATATGGATTTTTTCCTCGCCAAATATTCCAATACTAAATATTCTTGAGGAAACCTGTTTACAGAATCAGGATATCTGTATACAGAACTAGGAAACAATGATCCGAGGATCGATTCCCTGACACTGATGGAATTTTTTCTCTGGCTTGAGTTTCGGTGGCATGTGGCAATTTCTGCGCCCTTAGAGATACTCATAAACCTTCCAATATCCCGGAAATTATTACTCATTATACAAATAAAATGCCGAGGTTTAAGGTGATTCCTGCAGAAAAAATAGATAAATCCCCGTCAATATCCATGGCACGATTACTTTGGTCTCTTCTCCGCTGTTACTGATTTTGTGCCGAGAGGGAGCATTGGAATAAAACAAAATTGCAAAATTGCGATGACATTCTTGCGAGTCTCAGTTTACGCTGGACCTTTATTGAACAACGGTCCCAAATAAAGAAGGATAAGTCGAGTGAGGAATGAGATCGTTTTAATCTCCGGCTGTGAAGTTTTACGTGCGGAAGACTGTGGATTAAAGGGGAGAGTGGGCTTGAGGACGCTAGTGGTAATTAGTGGCAGGGATGCGTATAAACGAAAAAAAAGTCCATCCAAAAAGGAGAGCGAAAATTTGATACAATTTGGAAGATTTAAAACATTGGCAGTAGAAATATGAAAGTCAATAGAATAACTAATCGTGAACCCCACCAAATAGGGTTAAGTTTTTAGATATTAATGCATTGTTTGCAGTGTTTTTTCGTTCCATCAGCGACTGGGTGCTTTATGATGGAAAAACTACTACAGAATTTCATCGGGTGTTTAACATATTATCGCATTATGCTCAAACAAATTATATTGATTTTATCAATTTTATAATATTGTAGACTTTGGTTTTATGCTCGTTAGCTCAAATGGGGCTGCTGCCATACTGTCGACAATTTCTTTATTGTACTCAATCGTCTTTATTTGGTAATTTCGTGTCAGCATTAGATTCTTCAATTGCATTTTTAAGCATTTTATTTAAAGTGCATCATACCAGCTATTATTTGTGAGGGATGGGTGCATTAAGTTCCTCCCCATTGTTCTGGATAGGAACAGCATCCAACTTCTTTTGTATATTAATAGCGTCATCATTTATCAATTTTTTTCGAAATCTCGCCGACCATGGTGGAATTGTACGGTGATTGAAACGAGAAGAAATATTCACCACCCATCGGGAATGAGTGAGGTGCTCAATGAGCCATTGACGCGTAAATGTTGGTGTTCACTGAATAAAAATGCCCAAGTTTTATTTTTCGGTATTTGCTTTTCAATCTATGGAGAATTGTCAAAAATATAACGGAAAGGGTTAGTGGTGATTGAATCAAGTTACGTGTTTTTTGAGGGCTCAATATGTTCACGCCGGTGGAGGAGAATCCCTTTAGTCACGATGAGGTCAGGAAGAATGAGAGGAAAAAGTGAGTGAGTGGTGGTTTAGAACAAGCTTCTCGGTGTTAAGCCAGAGGTTTCACCTCTGTTATCTTCCACAAAAGAACAAGCCGAGAGAAGAGGTCGCTATTACGCGATTTAGACTAGACCACAGCACAACTACCCGCTCTTAACTATTCACGGAACAGAAAAACCCATCGATATGTGGCTTCTGTGGCACCCTTTCTATCATCCCCCATCTCCTTAAAAATTAAATTAAAAAAATACAGAGACGCAAATGGGCAGTCGGGAAACCTCAAGGATATTTTAGGCTCTAAACCTGAAGCCATAAATTGGGCTGTTGAGATTTTTCGATATTCCAAGTTGTGTATATCGGCGTGGTGCATCTAAAATCATTGAAATCATTGAAATTAATCATTGAAACCCGGATCATAAAGTTCGTGCACTTTTATGGTTAGTAAAAGATTCCACGCAAAAGTAAAGCTACTGATTGAACTCCGCAATTGTTCAGGATAGAGTTTTATTTTCCCACAGCAGAACCCCATGGCCACACATAATGTAACTAAATGCCACCGTTTTTTATCGCGGTATAATGATGTGGAAACTTGCATTTTAGATTTAAAGTGATTTTTTTATTAAGGGAATGTGTTAGACGTAGTACGTATGACATTTACAGTCAAGAAGTTCTTAATTCAATCCTGCAACCACTACAACTGCTTGAGGGAGTAGCGGGGAGGATAAGAGAGAGAGAGGCATTGAGAGTAGAGTCGACCAAAAAAGAGAGTGAAAATCAGTGAAAGAGAGGAGATATGAGGGAGGTAGTACATATCCGCTCTTTTTAAAGGGGATATCTGCGCGCAAGTGTAGATAGCTTTCCCCTCAGGGACCGCCACCGCCTCTCAGGCAGGCGGGGGCCATCTTCCCTCCTTCCTCCCTCGGCCCCTCTCCGCCCCCACGGGCTACAGGGAGGTTACAGCTTCTCCTCTCCATCTTACTCCCTCTGCCCCTTCCCTTTTCTTCCCCTACCCCCTCCGCTCCCACCCCTCACTCCGAGCCCAGGCACTGAAAACCTCTTCCCGCCGTCGCTCCTATTAATGAACACTTGTCACCTGACACACAGAGAAGAGGAAAGAGTTGGGAGGGGGAGCCGTGATTGCCAGTGAAAGTATTATGTGGGCCAAACAAGTCGGAAAGTTGCTGTGAGACGTGGCGAGTGCCGAAAAAAGTGTCGAGGAGGCGAGCGAATGTTGTTTAGTGAATTTAAGTAAGTAGTAAAATAGGTTGATGATGAAAGTGGGCATGTTTAAGCATAAATTTTATTTTACTCTTTAAATCTTTTGCATGCGTATGTGTTGGCACTCGTAATGCTTACTAACGGCCCCTGTATGTATTTACTTGAATTTATCTTTCGCGCAGATGTAATCACTGATGGAAGGTTGGAAGTACAAAGCTTACATGCTACAACAAACTTAATTCAAGTATTAAAACTCTTGAATCGGCTTCCGCTCAGATGGCAAGCCTGCTTAAATAATTATAGTTTCATAAACTTCGCATGCAACATTGCGATTTCTTTGGTAGTCTACCGTTTGAAGTAGGCTACGATGAACAAAATAAAAATTTTATTATTGCTCTGTGTAACAAAATTTTTAATTTTCTGCTAGAGTTCTATCTTCATTCATCGTAGCTTAAGCTCTTATTCCTTTACCCCTCCCATCCGATTACTTTACAATACCTTTGCTTTCAAAACCTAGCATCTTATTTCCCCAAAATCGTTCTTCAATCCACGTTGTTTTTCACTTACATATTACTTCCAAAGATCTTCATCTGCTCACTACATTGCCTAAAATTTCTTTTTTGTCACTTTTACTGTTCTGCTTCTTTCCTCAATCTATCTCAGGATCCAAATAAAAGCCAATTTATTTTCATTCATTGTCTGACTTCAAGCTTTGGAACATCGTGCTCCTCATCAATTTTTCCGCTAACTTGACGCGTTTACTTCAGGTACGAATCATCGGTTCTTTCCTCATTGCGAATGCTTTTGAAAGAAAATTAGCAGTTGGCATTATTGGAAAACACTTACCTCATCGCGGGAGATTTTGTCGATCGTTGGGACGCCTAGAAGAATACGCAGTTGAAAGTAAGAGAGAAAGTTTATTAAGCGCACTCAGGGAGAGAAAAATCTGTTGCTTTCAATCCGAATCGAGATGTCGCGGGATTTCTGAACACAGTCGGTGAGTCTAATGCCCAACTCTCGACTCTTTACGAGAGCAAACAGTCAAAAACTACTAAGCTTCCCTTTCTCCATCGCTTCATACGCTCCTTTCATCCGCTTCCTTTTTATTCCATCGATGCAAATTCATTAAGCTTCACTCTTCTTCAGCGCTGTGCGGAGCAGAGGAGTGAAGTCTCTTTTTCCCAGAAATTTCCACCGGCTTCAAATTTCACCGACGTTATCTACCCCCGTCTCCACCCACCTCCCTTAACCTCCTCCCTCCTCTTGCCCCCCCCACCACTGGCTCCATCTAGTGGAACTTTTGCGGTGATGATACGATGCTGTTTTTTCGTCCCCGTTCTCTCCACAACGCTCTCCTCTTCTTCCCGCCCTGGACCTTAAACGCCGCCATACTTTATCGCCGTGATTAGACGTTAACCTCTCATATAAAAATGATGGACGAGAGGATGTTCATTTTTTTTCCTTTCCTCCCAGCCGTTTCCGATTTATTGCGTCGATTAAAAAAAATATGAATGACGAAAAAAATAAAAGTTCGTTGCGCGCGTTCGTCGCCCCTCTTTTCGTCTCTATTTTGTTTTCCTCGCGTGGTCTGTGTGGGTAGTTGCAGGGGGAGGCTTGGGGGTGGGGAAAGAGGGGTAGGGACAAAAGTGGTAAGAGAGGGGGTTAGGCTGTGGCGGTAAATCTCATCTTCCCCTAACCGCACAGCCTCATTTCGCCCCCACCTACGGTCCCATATCTGATTCGGGCGGCGGAATGATGTACTGGAGCGGTATAACGCGCAGCCTTGTTCATTTTTTTGTATCAACAACGAGTCTTGGAATTTTTTTTAATTCGCCAAACATAAAGTTGTCGGGTGAATAATCATGCCAAAATTCTTGAGAGTACTTATCCCCTGTCGGCCTTTAGAATTGAGCGATACGTCTTCCTAACAGATGATTGTTTTCCCCGCCCTGAAAATATTGCTGCTTTCATGATGAGACTTTGGGTAGTGTCTCTATTTTGTCTATTTTTTAGGCCCAATGAAATTAATCGTTTGCATTTTAATGATACCAAGGTTTAAAACCTTGCCAAATGACTCTGCACTTTATTATTTTTGGTATTTTAATCCTTTATAAATTTGGTATGGATCATAATTTTTCACCTCAATTTATTAAAGTGGTATGTAGCACAGTTATAGACGTAGCAAATCTTTGGTCATAGTTAAGTTCATAGTATATGTTTATGGGTATTACTCACGATTTACGTAATTCAAAAATACTTATTCCATCCATTTATTCATGTTGGAAAATCTGTAATTTAAAATTTATTTGTAGTAAAGCCCTATTGGCTGTGACCCTCTAACCCCTCCATTAAAGGTACGAAAGCAATGCCGTTAATATTCCAAAGTAAAAATTTCCTTTCAACTTTTAATGTGGTAATCTGAGTGATGTTTCAGCGATAGGTCATATTATTTTGTTTTGCTTAGAAAATCTGCACTGTAGCAAAATGTGTGCCATGTATCACTCTCCTCCTCCCTTTACTCTCCTTAAATGGTCACATAGTTCACCTTCATTTGTTTGGAATGCTCGTCTGCCGAAATGCGTGCGTATCATTTCTGCCGAAACTACTCCATGGATGGGAGCATCGTTCTAGCTTTTCTCATAGTGGTCCGTCATGTCGATCGTTCTATACGGCACACTTCTAAAGCTATCACCGTTATCGGGAGGATTATTTGCATTTCATTAAGACCAGTGTCTCTTCACTGTCCCATTTCTATGCGGGGCGAAAAAAACAAGAGCAAGCACATTTGCTTCCCCAAGAGGGCAAACACGCCCATCCCTTTGCCTTCCCATTGGTCCCGTAACGAAATCTTCAATCCTTTGTTTGTTCGGCCTAAGTTATTTATCGGTTGTTTACTCGGAGCCTTTAAACTTTGAGGTCGCTCCGAGCGGAGGACGTAGGGGGCCTCTCCCATAATTCCATCGCCGTTAACTTGACTCCGTTGCAGGGAAATACACGGAGTGTACACGAGGCTCCTCCTCTTCCTCGTCCCTTATTTCTGACCACTTGTGAAGCCACCTTCATCTCTTCCCCTCCTGAACGATGCAGCGGTCGAGCAGAGAAATTCATCTCATGAATTTGTTTGCCGTCGAGTAACTTCGGACATCAAAGTTGTCCGTGCTTAATCAAAAGATTGAGAAGGGAAGACCGTCCCCGGCTGCCGGAGAGTCATATTTGTTATGGTTGAGCGAGATGGTAGAGTTTTCATCCTGCCATTTTCCGTGTCTGAATGAAGCATAGAGGCATAATGCTGAGTGTGCTGTGAAATCAGCGCTTGTGGGAAAGGATGGATCATGAGTTTGTGTAATTTGTGCGTAAGGAAGCATTCCGAGGCACCAGTGAAAATGAATCATACCAATGTGGCAAAGCAGGTCCGGCCCATTCATATTTATTAATGTGGAGCAGTGTGTTGAAGTACCAACAACTTTATGCCCATTCCTGAGTGGTTGAAGAATGTAGGAAGAGGGATCTAGAATAGACAAATCATTTCCAAGGGATCTTGTTCATCATGATTATTGGAATTAAGTGTCCATGGTAACGTACACCTCACTGCAATAAATTGTTCATTGTGTATGGTGTACTTTGATATTTTCACCGCCAATAGTTTTCCTTTATTTTGCTAGAATTACTTTATGATTGATAAACCTGAGACTGTATCAGCTGTACGCTACACAGCAACTGTCGCACTAATTGGTTGCACAAGTATAAAATGTAGTAAATCCTGGAGAATCGTCAAATTTCGTAATATATGTTACGAAATTGTCAAATAGGTATTTTTTTACTTAAAACGGCAGTGTAAGAGGTAAAAATTGACCTCTTATCTATTTTTATGTTCATCTAATACAAAAATTTAAATACTGATCGTGCCAGTAGTCGAAGGAATATTTCATGGAAAGTTCTGGTAGTTTTCTGGTGATTATAATTATGTGAGGACAGTATATAGAAGAATTTACAAGGCGTTGATACTAAAAGATGTTGGGCGCCATAATTCCACGTGATCCATCAGCAAAGAATGGACGTGGAAAAAAGAAAACGAACATTGCGGCGGGATTGCGGGATTACGAGTCCTGTAGTGAATGAGGGTCAGAAAAGTGTACGTAGGTTTAGAGAGGGAAAAAATTAAATGGGGAGCCGGGACGGGAGAGACGATGGGATGGTGGGAATCGTGCAGAGGATGAAGATGCGGACACCATTGTAAGTCTCATCCACCTGATCCCTTTACCCCCTACCCTCCCTCCCTCCCCTCTCCTCCCGTTCCCTTTCGATGCCTCATTAACGATCTTTCTGTTTACTTACTGCCTCTGCCCTTCGCTGTGCTCAAACCACGTCAGCCGTCCTCATTTTCAGCCCCTAGCACCCGTGCAGTCCGTTTTGTCGTCTGATTTAACCTGCCTCACTCCTTCCTCTCCTCATTTCTAACCTCTTTTTCCTTAAACCTTGGTTGTAAGCATTGAGAAAAGTACAACCCTGATTTGATGTCCCAATACGGAACCTAGGAAACAATATTGCTGTCACGTGGAAAAATCTAGTCCATTAAAATCATAAGTACAACCGAGAAATAGAAGTTTCACTGCTTCCTTATGGATGTTTTTGGAGTGATGTCTGTCTGTGGATGTTTTTTCTGCTTTCTGTTCACCATCATCAATTTCTTTTGGACGATGTATCTAGAGGAACATTGGCATATGAAATCAAGGTTTTACACTTACCACTTACATAACAAGTAGACGAAGAGAACTTCTAACTGCGATGGACTCAACAGACTGTTTATTGTTGGTGTTACATAAGCTTTATCCGTCTGTAGGTTTTCGCAGGTTTTTCACTCTCCCCTTCATGTGAGGGTGTTTTCCTGCAATGATTTTTTTCGTCAAGGATATCATCACCTTTTTTCCTTTCGCTTTTTTCCACAACTGTATATATCTTTCTTCACTCTTATTTCTTGTATTTTTCTGACAAGAAGTTTGATAGAAGAAGGGACTGCCTTAGTCTCAATCTCGCCCCGATAAAGACGCATTATTATTATTAACAGATTCGACTGCAAACTAAGGATTTGTTATATTAATTTAGGTTTATAACACTTATAACATTAGGTTTATAATATTTATAACATTCTTAACTTCCGATGATGTAAATGGAAAAAAAAACTTCCAACTACCTTTTGGTTCCAATTTATTCCAGGAAATCTTCTTCGAGTTTGTTGCTTCTTTTTACGATAGGGCGTCTGAAAATTTGTGATAGCATCTTGTGACAACATGTTGTAGATCAATAATACTCAAAAGTCGCTTTAGAAAGCCTTTACATGTCTGATATAGTAATGATGTAGTGAAAAATACTCGAGTGAATGCATACTTATAAAGTTAATGGCAATTTCAAATTATTTCTTTTGAAACAATGGTAGGCACTCATGCAGAGTGACCGTTTGCGTACGGAGAAAGTTGCGCGCCGACCACGTGAGATTTTCTGGAAAATCTCCTCTGTTTACTCGTCCTCGGTCACGTGGTCTCACTCCGCGTCTCCCCCCTTCCCTCGGCCTCCTCCCCTCCAAGCTAATCCTCGCTCTCGTTATGTCCCCGCCGTGTGCGGACTCTTGAATACGCGCGCAAAATTTCGACCCCTCCGACGTCCTCACCTCAGCGTCCACTCCCATCCCCCCCCCCCACTTCCACCCTCCCTCTCCCTCCTCCCCCGCGCGAACCTCCCTGCCTCTCGCCGACTCTTTCATCTCTGCTGCCCGTCTGTGACGCGCGCCCTTTAATCCCAACACGAACGAGGGCGAGTCTCACTTTATTTATTCCTTCTTCTTTTTTCACTTCCACCCCTCACGAACTTTCTCTCTCGTTTGAGATTTCCATCCGTTTAATCCGACCCCTCGGCTTCCAAATCTTGCGTATGTACTCCCTTTTCTATTTTCCGTCCTGATTTCGTGCCTCGCCGTCCACTCTAACCTTCCCTCTTTCCCTTTCCTTTCTTTTTTTCACTTTTTCTCATATGTTTCATCTAAATTCTTTTTTCGCATTCTACGAAAACAAGTTTTCTAGACGCTAGCTACATATTCTCGGAAAAAAGGAGGCATATTATTATTACACATCTGGAGATTATTCTTACATAGTAGTGAAAACTGGATGATAACTATTGTAGAACAATGAAGGTTGAAAGGAATGGAATTTTGGTGATACAGAATAATGATTCTCATCGAATTGACCGAGGAATTCACCAATGAAGAAGTCCCAAGAAAAGTAGGAGAGAAAAAAATTATTTTAAGTTCTCGGAAGTCGAATGAACTATTGAAAAATCTTGGAAGTCAAACTTTTTGGACATTTTTATGGACGCAGCAACTTCTTGAAAACAAAAACGGAAGGAAAAATGAGTTGTAAGAATTATCAAGGAAGAGCAAGGGTGGAATTAATGAAGAAAATAATGAGAATAATTAAAATGGAAGGAACAAATCCTTGTTCATTATTCGTTCGTACCCATTCAACTTTCTATATTTGTTTATCGTGCTCCTTTCGCCATTTCCGTGTTTCAGATTTATCAATTTCGACTTCTTTTTCATTTCCCGTTTCCGCTTTTTCCAGACTTAATTAATTTCTCCTCCGAATTAATGTACAGGAAACCCACTCATTTCCCAAAATTTGATATTGCTTCGAATGTCCCCTTATCTCTCTCCTTGCCGATACTCGCATATTCTTTTCTTTCCAGTTTCCGCAATCGAAATTCTCCTTCCCCTCTTTCACAATACTCATTCTTCTTCTCTTAGTCTTCTCCTCGTGAACTTATATTGGTGTGGGTCCACTTTCATATCTCCCCTCCCCCGCTTTCGCTTTTCCCGTTTATTCAACACAGACGCATACGTGGAGTCTCGTACACATGCATAAGTCTCTCCTCCTTTAATTTCCGTTCCCTCATGCGCCTCTCCATCTTTTTCGTTCTTTCCCCAAGTTCACCGCCAGCCATCTTTAAGGTCTGTGAGAGAAGTTTGAGATTATGACGCACCAATTCACCGACCACTACAGTATTACAACCATTTATCAATGAAGGATGCACCAGCAAATGATTTAATTTTGTGGCCTGTGTCGATACCAGTTCTCGGTTGATTGCCTATTACTGCTGACAAAACAGTGAACGATTTTGCGACTTCACTCTCGGTAAGAAAGAAGAACAGTTTTTTTGTCTCTTCACTACTGCTTTCATTGGAAATGGCCGGTAGCTAGAAAACTAGTCGTGCTATTTGCATCTTTCTAAAGTGGAAAATTGGGAACTCTGTCATCAACAAAATTGAAGACTTCTGCTATACAAGCCGCGAGGCTACTGGCAGGATACAGAGTAGGATACAGGCTATGTCATTCACTCTAGCAGTGTAAATAAATGCCCCAAATTTTCTCTTCATTCGCCAATCGAATACACCTCAATGAACCACCCTTTTTCTTCAGATTCTTTACCACTGTCTTTGATTTTCTAATTGATTTTGTTTCATTTTGCTGTGCCTATAATCTAATTGATTAGTAAATGAACATCTACTTAGGAGAATTCGCTCCTCCTTCGATTCCTCATTTATATGAGCTTGTTTTCCTGTAGAGGGACTCTTAGGTCAAGAGTGTTTGCCTACCGTCCATACGTTCATCGCGGATCTCTATATATCCTTCTTGTCTTTCATTATTCTGTAGTAATGTATACTACTTTATGCTCTACGCATTTTTATGCGCCTACTTACCTACAAACATAAAAATTCGCCTACTTACGTACAAACACAAAAATGTTATCAATTCATGTCGGGGTTGGTATTGTTGAAAATGTTTCATTCTCTTTACCTCAGTTTTATCCATACAATGCCTCCTTTATGCCCTCCTGTTCCCAAGACTCCTAATTCTCCATGTCTTGATATTTTTTTGCACCATATTCACCCATGAACTTCTAGGTATACCCATGCCCGTCTTAAAATTCACCATTCTGTTAGATACCAGCTTCATAACTGCTGCGATGTGTATACTCAAATTTACGTTTATGAATTTAATGCGAATATAAATGTATTTTTTTTGTATTATTTTGTTAGGTTTGTGCAGATTATGAAAAAAGTTTCGGCCAATACTGAGATATAGTATTTGAGAAACTTAGTTCAACAATTTTGTAAACTTTAAAATTAATCATGGATAGGAAAAAATAATAAAACAATTTTAAATTGTATCACTTTCTTGGAAAAAGACTAACCTATAAAACGTGGTACATATCATTTCTCTACGATAAATAGAAGCACAGATATGTGCATAAATAATACACAACATTTTTCTCAATACGGTTTCACATTACTTCTTTTGAGGTCACATGCCTTCTATATACCAAGGTTGAGCAAAATCTGATACCCT
This sequence comes from Ceriagrion tenellum, assembly GCA_963169105.1. Lineage (NCBI taxonomy): Eukaryota > Metazoa > Arthropoda > Insecta > Odonata > Coenagrionidae > Ceriagrion > Ceriagrion tenellum. Next base: position 117,143,717 of record OY720635.1, on the reverse strand, counting down.
GCGGGCCAATTGTTTGTTGAAATAATGCGGAATGGTCTACGTGCATTTTAAATATGGTGTCTCATATATTGTACTAATGTCCATTAAATTTATGCACGCGTAATTCATTTCGCTTAGTCTCAATCTCTCCCCGATGAAGACGTTCATCCCTTCACCCCTCTTTCCCCGACCACTTCGCTTTCACCCTCCCGCCCGCTCTGTTTGCATCTCCCGAGACGTCTCTTCCCTCTTCTGCCTCCTCGTCCCACGTCCCGAATATCGAACGTCTTCACGGACCGCGCGTGTGTTTTCACGTGGATGTGGGCGTGGGATTGTGTGGCTTCCCTCTTCCCCTGCCTTTCTCCTCCGTTTTTACCCCTCAGCACTTCCTCTTCGCGAATGGGGGAGGGGTCTCCGAACTGTTCTCTCACTCTCTCCTTCCTCGCTCATCCTCTTCTCGCACCTCTCCCTAATCTTTTTCTTCTCCTTCTATCAAACCCATTCATTATCGTTTTCCTTTCTCCCATTTCCGTCTGTACTTATACCGCGAAGTCTCAGTTCTGTCTTCTCCTTTGATTGCTTCTGCTAATGTTCCCCGTCGTTTTATTTACCACGCCTTTCGCCTCTTCTTTGTCTGTCAATCCGTTGGGTGCTTTTTTTGCACGTCAGATCCCTCGCTGAAAGGGCTATAAGCAGTAGCACTAGCTTGTTATGAAAGATATTGCTCAGTAGCTCTTATTATTTTATGTATCTTAATATCCTAAATCTGTGAAACGTATTGTGGGGAGGAATATAGGATTATATCGTGAAAAAAGTATTTTGAAACATTTTCTTAGGTTTATTTTAGGCCTAGAAACATCATGAAATAGTAAATCGAGTAATTTTCGCAGAAATAATTTTTTTTCTACTAAACTTTCAATTTTGATATATCATCTTCATATCTCAGGCATGAATTTCCTAATATTACCGACCGCTCCTCCAAATACCAAATGCCACTTATCGTTTTACGAAATCAAATCTTATTTTCCCTTTTTGCATTTCTCTATTTAACCTGCTTTACTGTTGTTTCCACAGGCATCGCTAAATCTTGTTTACCTTATGTATGTGCTAGCTTGTATTTACTAGGGACTTTTAAATTAAATATATAGGAAACAGCGCAATAGCCTTCATTTGCCACGTGAAAGTTACTCCGACCACTGTAGTTAACCGTTTTCTCATCCAATGATCTTCATTTGTCCAGTTCAGCTAAAATCATGTGACTTCTCTTTTCTGATTCTTACATTACCTGTTTCAGTATTTTTTATATGTGAAAATATTTAAGATAGAGTGACTTAATGGCTGACCTTCTCCTGTGATAGCCATGTCAGGGTTTGTGTTGCGTGGAATTAATAGACACACTGAGCTACTTCAATGGCATTAGAGTACATTTTTTACAATTCAGGCTCGTACTCTGTAATAACTAACTGTCAATCTTATCAGCTCTTTTCCTCTCTCGCTCATCATCATTATAATAGAAATCCTAGCTATAGTATGTCTTTAGATTCTTACCATCTAACATTCCTTTCTCCCTCGAGTCTGTTATCACATTTCTCTCGCTCAACAATCTATTTAACTTCTAATATTTACCTCATTAGCCATTCATTCCTAATTTTAAATGGCCTTTTTTGGTCTACATCTATCGACCATGCACGGAATGAACATATCTAATTATTTTCTGCATAAGTCCCTTTTTGAGAAGCAATGAATTATTTTCTTTTCGATCGCTTGCGTGTGATCGTTTATATGCTATAAATTTTCTTCTAATTCTTAGAAGAGTTTAAAATTCTTACTGTAACTTTAACATTGTCGTTGAGCGGCCTTTCTACGATCTCATTAATTCCGTACGTTCATGCCCGAAGCAATTGTGCCTTCGTTTGTAACATCCCCGCCATCAACCGCGTTCACTATCAAATCTCCGCATCCTCCTCTCTTGTACCCTACCCAAGCTTTATTATCGTCACCATTCTTTCTCCTCTCCTTCCTGTCGTCCCTCCCGTTCCACAATTTCTGCTTCCTTTCCTCTCCTTTTCACCCCATTCGCTGTCTCCCGCGCACATCCCGACCCGCTTTCCCCTTCCGTCTCGCTTCCACCCATGTACCCAATGACACCCGAATGTGTCCATATCTAATTCCCTCTGCCACCGCCGCTTTCACGGGGGTGGCTCTGGCGTCGGTTGGGAGGGGGCATTTATCAACCCCATCCCCCCTTTCACTCTTAATACTCGGCGTCGTTCCCTCAGTGAAGGAACGGGCTACAATTCAGACTCCCCATGCGAAAGCGTTTCGCGTCGTCTGCGAATCATTTCTCTGCTCTACAGAACTCGAAAAACTGTTGCCGCGTTGTTGTGTTTTTTTTTCGGGAAAAAATGAAAAGAAACGTTCTTTATTACTCTCGCTGGCGAAAACTTTTTTCTCCCCCACACTGCCGCCGCTCCAAATGAAAATTAATGCCGAGTGCCTTTTTGAAAGTACATACAACGGGCTCGCCGCGCGTTAGATTAATAAGCAAGCGTTTGCACGGGGCGTAAATCGCTTAGATAAAAGCTGCGGGATTAAGTGGCTGCGAATCGATGGGGTTGACGAAAGAGGTGTGTCAATAAAGTGCTGCGCGTTTCTTTTTCATCTTTCACGTCCGTCGACTGAAATTTCGGAAAGCGTCCGGGAATGCTGTGCACATGTTACTCCCCCGGCTGTTTCTCTCGCTTGTACGGTTTCAATCAAATACACCAGCGATATAGGCCAGAGTATTCAATTATCTTTTCACTTATTTTGGGAGGTTTTTTCAGATTAAATTTTATGAATACTTTATCCGTGTTATAGAGTTAACTTCTAATGGATGAAGTGCTGAAAATAATCCTGGGAAGAGCTCTACTTTGATTTTTTAAAATATGAAAACCTTTACCAATGTCCTGAGTTATAATTTCATCAAGATATCTAATAGTTGAACTCTAGAAACACCTGGAGCTTTAATTGATACTTTTTTAACATTTTAAAATGACTTCATTTTATTAGAAAAAGTAATGTTTAGCAATAATTTGCGAAATATTTAAAGGTTTTTTCCAGTTATCAACTAGATTAAAATGAAACCGAAGTATTTTATGTTTAAACTGCGTTATTTATAAACTCTTTAGCTTTTATTTCATTTTTCCATCAAATTACATTGCAGTCGAAATTTAAATGAATTAAGTATTCATAAAAATGGGAACATTGTGTCATATTAGTCTTATTATGTAGTTATCTTACTTAAATATTTCCTGTAATGCCTCGAACTAAACGGATAACAAAAACAAACAATTTTCGGGGCTGTCCCTCAGCAGAGTCTGGATTGATCCTGCTGCATTTATGCCCTTATAATGCTTTGTAGTATATTTATTCATGTAATTATACAAGTATTTTGTGGTCATAATGCATCTTAAATTTCACTGTCCCGATTGAAACACGGTTTGATGTCCATCAGTGGCACAGCCGAAAATGCGATATATGTAGTCGAGTGGCATCCCCGTGGCATCTAATACGGGGGGGCTTCTTCCCGCTCCTTTGCAGGTGGTCATATCAACGCAGGTGGGCGTCGATGGTCCTCTCTTGGCCGTCTCGGACAACATGTTCGTGCACAACAACTCCAAGCACGGTCGCCGGGCAAAGCGTCTGGATCCGTCGGAAGGTAAGCCTCCTTTAAGCACATACGCACGTCCTCTCCTCTTTTGCACACAAAACTTCTCACCCTTAAACTTCCCCACGTTCCCCTCCCTCCTTCCTCCTAGCTCTCCCGGAGGGGGCCAAAACCTCCCGGAGGTACGGAGTCAATATTCCGATAAATGGCGACTGGGGAGGAGGCGCCATGAAAGCGGATACCCACCCACCCTCGCCCGCAGACTCCTCCTTGGGGATGGACGATCAAAGAAAAATATCGATATATTTAGCTGTGCCACTATATCGAGTGATTTAAGATACGATCATATTGTATTATCGGAACTAAATTATCGACGCAATCTTATGGAATGTGTTTCGCGAAATGTAATGTCTTGGTTTAGGTTTGAAAACTTTAAGATATTTTTGGTGAAATTTCCCCTATTATAAAATCTCCTGGAATAATGAATGCTTCCTTGACCAATGAATGACGTAGATTGATAACTTTTTTGCCATATTCATAATAGCACAACCAGCCACGTAAACATATGAACTATTTTTCAGGGTTTTGTGCACGTACATCTCCCAAATAATTTATTTATGGCCTTTTAAATACTTCTGTATTACTTTATCGCCTTATTAATATATTTGGATTTATATACTCTAAAATCTGTTTTAAGCGGCCAAAACCGGAGGGAAAATTTACTCTGCTTATATGCACACGATATTCATGCCGTTTCCAAAAAATCGGCCGCTTAAAGTGGTGACCGCTTAACGGAGGTGGCCGAGGTTTCAATGCTCTTCGTATATCCTTAATGAATCCTCATTTCAAACCTTTCTCGGGATACATACCTCAGATGCAGATTTTCTTGGTTCTTGGAACACCCTTTAGCTTCCCGTTTACCCAGATTTCGCCCCATTGAGATGGACTACGTGATTTCCTGTACCCCAATCCAGCGGGAACCGCACCTCAATTTGCCCGTCATCACATTTAGTCTTCTAGTTTCTTCAGATAATGCACAATGTGAAATAATTTCCTACCTCAAAATGCCCTTCTCTTCCGTAACCTCTTTTACGGCATTTCTTCTTGAGTGCAGATCATAGAGGGGCGTTGATTATGAAAAACTCAGGCTCGTATCCTAGCCAAGCTCTGCTCATTCCAAAGTATCACCCGCAAACTGTATTTTTCTCTTAAATTCTGATCATATAAAGCCGTTCTGGGAGTTTCAGTTAACTTTATCTCGCTTTTCTCTTTCGGGGTAGACACAAGTGCTTTGTTATTGCCCATAGTCCTATTAAACTGTCTCTCCGTTGACAGTTTCCTCCAGTCTGCTCTGCCCTTTATTACCCCTTTTGCCTCTACTACATTCAGGCATTGCTCCATACAGTATTTCCTGTTCCTATGACTCTAATTGCATTTTAAACGCTTTAGTTGAGTACCTAAGGCCACACAGTTACGGAAGATTAAAGTTTCGTATCCCATCAAAGATCGAAAAGAAGTGATCGTTACTCCCTAACGTAAAAAACAAACGTGGGAAACGATATTTATCAATTGATAATCGAATGATAAATATCGATTCCGGCTCGTATCGAATGCATCGATGCCGGCTCGTATCGAATGCATATCGACCATCCTTACTCCTCCTTCCAGTCCTCAAGAGGGATGGATCTCAACGGTGGCGGGAGGGGACTTCGCGCCTCCCCCTCTTCCTCGTTTCCCAACTTTTACTGCCGCCTCGCCCAAGGAGAGAGCGAGAGATAGACTCGCGGGGCAATGCGAGATCGCACGCAATCAAGGTCGTCGCTTTAATAAAATATGGACCCGAGGAACAATGCATCCTTCCCGACTCTCACTCCTCAGAAGCGACGCTGTTCCGCCTCAGCTGGAATTGGCACTTTCGTGGAATCCGACAAAATGTAAGCGAGGCCGGGGCATCATTACGACCCGATGAGTCGGGCTGAATAAGTGGAGAAATAAGCGCACTGAACTGAACTGGTGACAAATTTCATTGAGAGAGTCTATAAGGAATTTACTTGGCTCCACCCAGAATAATAGATGTATAGTAAAGATACATGCAAAAAATGGAAAGTTTCAAAATATTAAAAGCGTACAAATCTATATTTCTATACAAGCGCGCGATGAAGAATTATTATTTTGATAAGATCAAAGTCTTTGAGGCTACAAATATAGTATCTAGTTAGACTTTGTTTTTTATTACTCCACGCTCTTTTTCCATTAATATTGGCATGCAGGATTACTGGGTGATATTCTCTGAGACAGCATCATAAGACACGATAGTTCCCTGACCGGTAGATGGACGAATAATTATAATAATAATGTTGGAAATTTAATAAAGGTATTTGAAAAAACCCCAGCGAAACAATAACGGAACCGGATGAAAAGATGAGTATGCATTTATGCACAACTTCCTCGCCGGTTATATGGTTTAGCTCTTATAAAATATGATGATAAAAAAATCATTCTCCAAAATTAGGAGAAATTGAGTGTTTCCCCGCACGGGAGGAAAAAGCCCGGGCAACAATGCTAACAAAATTAGCCGGCTAAAGGGAACGACTGATCTGATTCCTCCCTTCAAAAAGATTATAATATCCTTTTCCTCCTCCCCCGTGCGAACGCGGGAGAGAGGAAATTGAATCAGAGTTTTGCGGCGGGCCACAGTAGGTGGGTGTTGGAGGGGTGGAAGGGAGAGAGTGGGGGGGATGAGGGGGAAAAGTGTTCCCGCGGGATGAGAATAGGGAGAAAAAGTAGGGGAGGAAGTGGTTTTGGAGTGGAGGAGAGGGAGAAGCAGAGGGAGTTAGCAGGCGGGGTTTTCGTGGGATTCCGTTCTTAGCGGAACGGAAAAGATGAGGAGACGGTAGAGTGAATGTGTTGGTTGGGGTGAAATTGGGGAGATGAGAAAGGAGGATGAGTTGTCTGGGGAAGTTGAAAGTCTTAAAGCCACCGACCGCACGAGTCTTTTCGCTTCTGTGGTTTCTTCACCCCTTCGCCTCCTGCCTTTTCTCCTCTCCGCTGCTCGACACTCAAAATGTGGCGGCCGAACTTGATTTCGTCGTGGTGAAGATTTTCGGGAAAACGCGTCAAAATTGAGGTTTTTCCCGTTAAGGTACCAGATTATAGTCTTCATTTCTTCTTAGACTTGAACAGAAGCCAGTGAATTGGTCACCCATGTTAAGCTTCTGATAAAGAACTTGCTGCCCTTATTTCTCATCTAGTTGCCATAAACGGAGCAATACTCTAGTTTGAAAAAATAATAAGTACCGTCTTTCATTGGGCGGAAACCGGTCTACATTCTGGATATGCCTGGCAAAAAAAGTTTGTGCCAAAATTTGGCGAAAATGTTGCTTCTCAGGAAAATCCAGTGTAATGTTTCTAAAATCCTTTCATAAAACGTCGAGTAAAATTAGTTTTTTCAGTATTGATAAAATAGCTTATTCGCCACAATTCCTCTCTTGATTCGCCATCTGTCTTCTTGGCCAAAAACTACGAAAAAACATGCGTCAAAATTTATCTGCTACATTTTTCCATGGTGATTGTGATGGTATATATTTTAGGGCCGTTTTACACAGACATTTTATTGAACAATTTGATATATGTGGATTGAGAAACATGTCGAGTAAATCGGTGAATTGCAAGAAAATTTGCGCTAGTACATTAGCGACCGATGGGAAAAATATCCATTGCACTAGTGACGTTCTCGAGTCGTTGAAATTTCTGTACATAAATTTTTGCAGTAAAGTGCCTCGTGTGCAATGGCCATTACAATAACTATGTGAGGTATATTGTAGAAGATAGTAATGAAAAGCAATCCCTTGAAATGTGCGGCGAGAAAAGGCATCGGGAATAACTATTGCCAACATGTCCAGTGGAGAGAAGTTCAGGTGCAGGTAAGATTTCGGGAACAAAATGACTTGGCCAGCTCAAGACATTGAACTATCTCCCTCTTTCACGCGTCGAATCACTCAAACCAACTTAATTTCGCCGCGTCATTAGTTCCGTCAGTGGGTGGTCTAGGGAACCGAAACTCGATGAATCTCGAAGGGAAGCTCTATTAACTCGTCCGCCTCGCGGCAAAATGTCTGTTAAAATTGACATGTTAGGTATTTGCATTTTCAGAAAAAAAAAGATGAAAGTTAAGAATTTCCAAAAAAGTTAATTCCAGCGCTATATCCTATGCTCTTAGGTATTTAATTTCAGTTACCTTGTCGTATTAGCGTATGAAGGTCCATGGTCACGTAATCGAAGGTGGATTTAATAGCTCTATCTGCTCGTCTTTATAGATTCGTTCGTGTAAACACTTTTTATTTCGGTTATGAAGTAGATACAGTGTAAGGGATCCTTGGATCAGAACTTGAAGATAGAGGAATACGGACAACCTACTCTCTCTCTCGCCATTCCACTCTGCGCTCTCTATAACCGCATTCCGTATGCTATATCTTTCCTTCCCTCTGTGCCCTTCATGAGCTACTATGACGGGCTGGAAAAGCTTGAGAAGAAATCCCGACCGAGTGGAAAAGACTGCCGTGGCGTGCGTAAAACGTTCAGGGGCAATTTGAGTGGTGTGTATGTATCGGGAGAATTCAAGTAAGATTTTGAGAAGGAAATAAGAGGAGAGTAGAATGAGAAACAGGGAAGGATGGATGGATGATATGAAATCCAAACCGTCGCATTCGTTTTCAAGAATCTCATCCAACAGTGACTTCCTTCCTTTACATCACTCCCTCAGGAGTTCTCCAATAAAATATTAACGTGATGTATTATTTAAATTATTCCGGTCGGATGGGTGGTAATGGGCGGTATATTAAAATACAACAGTATATCGGAAAATGTACCAATCCTCCTATGGGTACATTTTTTGGGTGGCCAAGTCGGTTTTTTCCAATTGTCATTACCTATTAAATACGTTACCATATTTGGCTTTAACCATGGGACTGATATGAACGGTAAGGGAAGTATGTGGGATTCTTCTCAAATAGAAGACTATAATAATGTGTTAATATTGGTGCCCAAGGATTTTAAAAAGTTATATTTGCTATATAAATGGTAATTGTTAAAAATTGGCATTTTTCAAAATGTTTATGTTTGTCGAATACAAAAATATACCGATGTGTATCTAAATATCGGAAATCTATTCCTACTGTATAAACTGGTAGATCTGTACATATCTCCTTTCCTTATTATTTTTGCCGTCTCGTCTTCTCATTTCTGTTTCCTCCCCTTTGCACTCCTCCTCTCCTTTAGTCTCTTCTTATTCTTCATTCACTTCCCTCCTTCCATTATCCATTTCTTCCTACGTCTCTCCCGCAAACTCCATGCTCGGTCGACGCCACCGGCGATCGATTCTCTGCGCATGCGCCCTCGGGTGATGCGGGGCGGTGGAAGGGGTAAGGGCGCCGCTTGGTGGCGCGAAGGATGCGCGCGCGTCCCCTTAAGGATCCTCTCTTACCTCTTACCCCGCTTCACCTCCCGGCATTCCTTTCGACGCTTCTCCCGAGGCTCTCGTATGGGGGGTGTCGCTAGCACCTCAGATAGTCGGGTGACGCCGCGTCGTGCGATCGGATTGCATTCAAATGCCGTAGAAAGTATCGACTCGACATATATCGCCATTAGGTCTCCTTCGCTTTCCCGTTCCCCGAAGTTCCCCTCGTCGGGATGCGCGAGTACGGTACGGAAAATGCGGAGCCAAAATGCCGGACTTGGGTCCAACGCCGTGTTCTCGCGAATCTTCGTGTTCCCAGGGAGGAGATAAAGATTGTCCGGTGGTGATTTATGCTGTGGTCGTGATGGCGCGGCTGTTTTCATACCGTTCATAATCCGCTGCCAAGTGCGTTGCGGCGTTTTGATTGATTTTCTCAGTGTGAAGAGTGTCGGGAACGCATCGACTGTCTTGAGCCCTGTCGTCCATCGTTATTTTTGTTTCTTGCCTTGGTGTTTTCTTTCTTATTTTACGTTCAGTATAGTGGCACTTATCGTTTTCCGCTGTAAATGGTAGATCGTGATAACTCACAGACAGTGAGCACATGAGAGTAAAATTTGGTGAAGAATACGTTCAACGCATACCAATTATTTTCTCAATTTCGTACACTCCTCTTTTGTTTACACTTTCAAATAATGCAGTGTGTTAGGCTTCTCTCTTTGGCAATTGTTGTGTTTGATTTGGCATTGTGCAGCGCAAATCGTTGTCTGCGCGCATATTAGACGGTGGTAACACATTATGCAGTGCACGTATTAGTCTTTTATTTATGAAAAATATGTGCAACACAAACCCTTTTATAAGTTTCATTTACTTCAATCGTTTGATAATGAACCATTTACCACCAATATTCTCATTTCCCACCGTTTAATAATTATCGAGTTTGCGTTTATTGAACTATGCTGATGACTGGAAGGGATTTTCGTTATCCTCAGTTCGTTTGAGATAATTGAGATGCTAATGAGCCCGTTTAGCTGCGGCATATGCTATCTACTTGTTGCTCACGCCAATCCTAGACCAGCTTATCAGCTGCGCAAATACAGTTAATCGCCTGATTTCTGCCGAGTGTGGTGATTGTCCTAAGATTTCCAGAATTCAACCGAAGAATATGATCACAAATCGTGCCTCTTATACCTCTAAGAAAAATGTTCATTCCTCAGCTGTGTAACTTGATAAGACACTCATCCCTTTTCAGCTTCACAATGAAATAGTAAAATTCCATTAAACTGCGGAAGAATCTACTCTGATAAAATCTTTATAGATATTGTTAGAAACCGATGAAGCCAAAAGAAAGCACTTGAAATACTGGATGCTAAGATCGCGATTCGCGCAACGAGGGTCTATGCGTGTTGAAGAATGGAGATACAAATGGAAATGAAATCAGGGAAGTTGTAATGAAGATTCGATTTGAATAATTTGTGCGGGCGGCGAATCGTGCGGAGAAATTTCACAAAGCAGCAAAAAGGGATGAGTCACATACGAAAACCAAACCACAGAGTTATCGTAGAAATATAATGAGGCTCTATCCTGCATTGCTTAAAAATAGCTTAGAATCTATCGTTGATCAGTCTTACTCTTTATCCCATTAACGCCTTTCCAAATATCATGTATTGGCGTTGGTTGCGATCTAATTACGCTTAGAAGATGATCCTGCTCTAATGACGTTTTTTTCAAATGACCAAAGAATTGAAGTCGTAAAATAACGTGGGAGTGACGCGTCACAACATTGTACTACGCAGTTTAATAATTGCCACTCCTTGTCATTTCATTGACCGCATTGTGTAAGTGATCCCACAGATCATGGATCCTAGTTTGTTTGGAATGCTACAACGCTTAATTAAAATTAATAATTCTTGATACATCAAAAGCCATTTGCTCTTGTTTTTGAATCCTGGATTAAGTGTGCGCTCGGCATCAGTCGCCATCCTTAGTCGCGAACGAGATTCATTCATCATCCAGAACTAAAGTAAGGCGAAGAGATTTAAGTGTGTCAAAGTTGGAGAGGTGATGCTGTGGAACCAAGAAAATGAAGCTTGACGTAGAATAAAGTTATGTGGCAGGTTTATTTGATCAGCGTTTATTTCCTTTAAAATCGGAGCATGTCCGTGAGTTTAGGGTATATTTTTACTTCTGAGCAATGAATACGACATGAAACTTAATTCATGACAATGTGGAGAAAGAAATGGAGGATGAGCTTGCTAGTCCTTGTGGACATGACATATCAGTAAAATGTAGGCGGATTAAGATTATTTGGTACCTAATCTCTGACTCATCTTTAATGATAATGCCTTGGAGAAAATAGAAAATGTTGAAGCCTTAATGCATAGGCAATTCCAATCTCTAGTTAAAACTTTCCCTTTAGCCCAATTTTTTGTTATATTCACCGAAGCTCCGCTGTTTATATCCTGGGATTTTTTTCTGTCGGAAGCCAAGTTAGTTAATTGGGAGTTACCAAGTTAGTTTAAAATAAGATTAGATTTAATTTCATATGGAATGTATTGAATTATAAAAGAAAACAAAGTAAATTGGTTTGAGAGTACCACGTGTAAGACCTGTTCCATATCATTGTATCCAGGTAAGTAAAATTTGATTGATTTTAACTAGTGTTCAAGTAAATATTTAGAGAAAATATTTCACTGGGAATCCGATCCCTCCTTGGGCGCTACGAGAGAAACATTTAATGAATTATTTGTCAACCTTCGGATAAGATGCTATAACCATGGTCACCTTGGCGCAATTCGTTCAGTTCGGGTAAATGTCTGGCCTCTCTCCTCCGTACCTCTCTATCCATCAAGCCTAGCCTTATCCCATTTCCCCAGTCTGAGGCGCCGATTCCCGAATTCAGAACAGGCTTAAATCACCAAATAAAATCATTTTATCAAGGGCTTTGTCGAATTCCACCATTCCGTAGCTGTTTCTGTAGAATGAAACCTCGATAGTATGGATTAAGGATAACTTAAGAATACTTCGACGAGCTAAACGGCATGCGGAATGAAAATCATACGTAGGTGCGGAACGATTTCCCGATCCCTTTAACCCTTCGTTAAATTCGATTGTTTTTCTAAGTAATAGACTCCCTCCTTCCCCCCATTTCGGGCAGTAAAATTGCCTCGCACGCACTTCGGCGAGTTTTAAAAGTGCGAGCAAGGGGCCGTTTGCGGTAGCGGCTGGACGTGCGAATGAGCCCCTGCCCCTACCCTCCCTCTCCACTTCCTCATCCCCCCCAATCACCTCTCCCCCTCCCCGCCTATCCTTCCCCCTCATTCGCCCTCCACCTCTCTCTTCCAATCACTTACTGCGATTCAAAGTTCATTCTAATATCTCACCCTTACGGCGTTTTTCTTCGGCCTCTTTCTCACAAAAATGTAAATAAAATTTTTATACGGCTCATGCACCGTACTTATGGGGAATCTACGTCTTAAAAGTGCTCTTTTGTACCGAAGGTGCTGAGTTTTAACTCTATTTCCCATGAAAAGCTAGATTATCGACGGTAAAAATGATGCATAATTTGCCCAGTACTGGTAAACCACGAGTTTACGTCATCAAAAATGAAAAAAAACCTCAAGATGAACTCTATTCTTTTGGTGCTATAAAGTTGCTTTTCTATTTACATATAAGCGGAGTTAATGTATTTGCTGTCGTGAGTATCCGTGGCATAGATGAAAATGTATTGCTCCTGTTTTAAAAAATGTCCAGTTCTAAGATACAGATTGCTCTTCCTTTGTAAGCTATTTTGATATTCGAAAATTATTGATCATTAGTCTTTTTAATTACTATCGTGAACATAAAGTACTTTATTATAATGAGAGGTATTCTCTCATTGTGCATCAAATATTTTATTCCAAAGTGTCATTGCCTGCTTAAGTTTTCACGTCAATATCATTATTTAAATTCTTTTGTAGTGATTAATTTTGTACTTTAGTTGCTATGAAATTTAAAAGTATTCACTCATAGAGCCATCTTAAACACCCTCTGATGCATGTGTAAAGTAGCTTTGTACTATTTTCATATTTTTTCAATATTATTAGACACACCGTCACCCTTGCTCACTTGTTTCATTCAAATGCATTCGTAAAAACTGGTGGCATTATTTGCGTGTTTGGGATGTAGATGAAGCGTTCTCGGGTTTCCCACCGAGTTGCAGCGTCATTGTGCACCATCCAAGGCTAAGATTATTGTACCGTGTATAAAATGGCTCGGTTAGCCTTTGATGTATCGGTGCTAATCAACCTCCGACCCAGTGTGAAGCCTCTGAACGCTTTAGCCATAGTTTTTACCGGGAAAATCTGAGATCTTTCGCATTGAGTATGATGAAAAACAGTTTCTGACCAAGAACCTTAGAAGAGCTTCTTTATCTGATTAATAAAATCGACAACTTTCTATACTTACCGATTTATCTTCGAATATTGTACTCCCTCAATTTCTGAAACGTTTTTTTGTTCAGTGGAAACAAAGTAATTCTTAAAGCATCGTTTGAAGACCAAATGCACCAATTTTTAAGGTATTCAGGTCTACCTACAATAGAGGTTGTGTGATGCTTTAAAATTAGGCTGTGGAAATTCCTGCGGATAGCTCATTTCGTCTCAGGTTTTTATTCGAAATTTTCCACATTCCTTAACCAGTACATTAAGGAGCATATGACTCACTGGAATTTTCGACTTTCAGGGAGCATCTCCGCGGACTTGGAAGATTCACCGGGAATTTCCCAAACGGAGTCCATCGGAAATAAGGGTCAGTGTTAACAATGAACGAAAGTTTTATACGCAATATTATGAGAGGATACAATGGAGCAAGACGCTGTTAAAAAAGATCATCCTTCATTTGTTTAAGAGGCGTATTTCTCCTAATAGCTTACAATTGTGACTTGGAGTACGTATTATTTATTTTGAGCTCAGAGGAATATTTACTCTGTACATTATATATCCTGAAACTCTGGGCTTTCTTTTTTAGCTCATTTTTATGAAATAAGGGTAAAACTTTAAACCAATGCAGGTTCTATAGGTTCAAGGTTTAATAATGTATTCATAAGAATTCTATGTTTGTCGAAGTATGGGTCACATGCTCGAAAGATAAGGTCTTCCTCTTGGCATTCTTAATAGCATTTGCAAAGGATTTTATTTGCCCCAAATACTGCATCTACCTGCATTAATTCTTCAACATTGCTATTGCTTTTCTCACTCTTTTACTCAACTTCCTTGGCGTCCTGAAGACCCTCGTCGTGGCGGCCACAGTGCCGATTTGAAGATATTAGTATTCCTTCAAAATTAATCAGGAAATGGTCGTATTGCTTTGTTATCACGTCCGGGTGGCTCCTCCCTCTCTGTTGGACAATATGTTTATTTGTCCTTGATATGGGGTTCCAGTTCCTGAGCATTTCTCCCCTTGTGAATAGATATACGTTTTGAAATATTTTTTACTTTCATAGTAACTTTTGAGTTTTCTTGAAAAGGTAACCGATTTATTTAACTAACTAGTTTTCAATTACTTTGTGCGGAGGATAAAGCTTACTTATTTACTACTTTCTTATGTTTACTATTTGTGTAAATTTTTATATCACGAATCGTTTGTATTAGAAATAAAAATTTTAGTGCGTCAATCTAGTGCGTAAGTTTAGTGTTTCATTTATTTTATTAAATCAATCCTTTATTGTGTTTTGGTATTTTAATCTTGGCTTCCCCGAGTACCCGAGGCACCAAGTGCTCAACTGAATTTCCATTATGTATTTTCATGCTGCATTTGATAGCCTCCTTTTATTTTCTGCGTAGAACTTTTAACTATGAGGTACTCAGCAATTTCTTTGTAAAGGGAATGATTATTGTTTAATCCTAGATCATCCTGATTATTTTGCTAGAGGGTTCCTATATACAAAAAATGTGGCAATTCTCACGAGTTTTAATGATCTCAGTTGCGTAGTTTTTCGCTGAGTTCAATCCTCATCTGAAGTTCTCTTATTTTTACGTGGGAGGAGGAGGAGTGCAGGCTAAAGGAGTTGCTTTAGTTAGGCCGCGAGTAGTGTCAGAGGTAACATTAAACCCCACATGGGCAACATCCCACCATAACTTTGCCATAAAATCTCCAACATTTCTCGCTCTGCTTCACTTCCCAACGACATTCCTTCCCGTTGGATAAGGGTTCGAATCTCAGTGGTGGGCAATTTTTTTGAAGTGGAAACCCCCCTATCCCTTCTTAGATGCCACGTGGAGACCATTTAAAGTATTCTCCTTTGTTCGGATGGAACGTTAAAATGTGGTCTCCTTGGCACCTTGTATAAAGTGCTGGTTAAAACCGAGGTCAGGTTTTTATCCACAATTGCCCCATTCGCCACCTCGCCTAACCTACCTACACCCGTCTATTCTTTATGGCGCAAAAGACCTCAGTTGTCGCTCGTCTCACCAAATAACCAACCTTCCCACAGTGTTCCCCAACCATCCGGCATCCCGTATCTCTTCAACATTCTTTGCTTGGAAAGAGAGAGAGGGCTGGAAGTCCGGCCATACTTCCTCCCATCGTCAAACGAATAAAAAATTTTCCCCATTCTCCTGCTCAACCCCCTCCCTCCCTTGCCCACTTCCCCCACACCACGTCTGAAAATGGCCCTTTTGGGGACATCCCTTATCGACCCGCGGGAAAAACCCAACCAACGGTCTTCCTTCCATACCTCCTCCCCCCCTCTTTCCCCTCAGACCCACCCCCACAACCACCCCTCCTCCCCCTTCCCTCCTGCGAAAGCTCAACGTCTTATCCCCGCCCCCTCTCCCGTCTTCTTACGCCTCTCCACCCCCCTCCTGCCTCGCTGGACGAACACACAGTCCCTCTCCTCCTTCCGGTCGGAACTGTCCCTTCCTTGTACTCCACCCTCCGCCGATTCGCCTCCCTCCCCTTCCCCCCCACTCTCAGATGACCCTGGAAAAGAATCTTCCCCGGATGGAGTAGATAGGAAGGAAATCCTTTTGGTGCCTCCTACCCTCCCCCCCCTCTTCTTCTTCCTCACCCTTCAACCCCTCCTTACAAACCCCCTCGTCCATCTACGTATGGGGGTATATATGTGCGAGTAGTCAGTTCCTCTCGATTCCCTCATCTCTTCTTTCCTCATAATCTCTTTAAGTTTTCTTTCACACTCCTTTTCTTCTCTCCGTCTATATTCTTGCGGGGATCGGGTGGTGTGGTGACTGAAGTACCTGCTTCCCATCGAGTGGAACTGGGTTCGAATATTTGTTATTTTTATTTATTTATTTATTTCACCACCAAAAACGGCACAAAGGCTATTATTATTTTTTTTAATTTGGGAAATATAGATTGTTTTCTTTAGAACTGGGTTCGCATTTTTTCTAGTGATCTGTTGTGCTTTCGGTCATTAATTACTTCAAGCCTCTAGCCTTAATCTTTTACTGCGTACCGCTTGGAGTGAACGATGGTTGATGACCATAATGCGGTAGTTTACTGTGAATAAAGAAACCTAACTACGATATCATAGATACTAGGGCCATACTGATGCCATTTAAATGTAACCGAGTATACTATTTACATGGCGTTTTCCTCGATTTTATTTTCGCCATAGATCATTGTAATCATAACGTGCTCAATGATTTTTAGTCCTTAGGTGAGATAGTGGCATCACCATGAATGCTAATGACATGGCGTGTGTCCGCTTTAGAAACTAAAATTGAATGGCGGCTAGCCATGAATAAATCAGAGCTTACCCGTGCGGCATATTTTTCAAGACGTCTACTGGGTGAATTTCGCCCCCTTTGAGTTTAGTCATAGGGGTCATATCTAGCGTCTCACTGGTCAAATTCTCCTTGTATTTCTCCGAACCATAATGTGGAAGCAGTTTACCTACGCACAACACGTCCATCCTTCCTCACTGCAACGCGAGTCAAACCAGATGTCTCCCCCTTCACAAAGTTTCTCCGCGCTCAGTACATTCTCAAGGGTCGGCGAGAATTAAGCTCTCGAGTGGCCCGCGAACCCAAGATCACCGCTCCCGCCGTTTCATCCCTTCTGTTTTTCATAGAAATTCCCCCATTTTTAAGGAAGTCGGATGCTCTCTCTCCCTCGATCTCATGGGGGTTTTTTCGCCATTTTACCTCCCTGGTCGTCCCGTCGCTGACGTATCGAAGATTCCCGCACCCTTGTTATTTCATGTTCCACCTCTCTCTCCTTCGCCTCCGCCAGTCCCCTCCCTGTGACTATTGGAGACTTCCCACCCCCTCACACCCTCCGTCTCCCTTCTTCCACCCCCTTTCCACCCTATCCACATGCACCGACCCCTTCCAACGCCACATGCATGGCCCCCCTCTTCCCCGAAACAGCAATCTCCATTCCCTACCCCTCCGAACCCGCACCTCCCCCCCCCTACAAAATGCCCACCTTCGCCCCCCCCCCCTTATTCCCCTTCTCCTTGCTCGCACGCCAACGGTTACCAAGGAAACTAAGCCAGGGAAGAAGACCGAAGGGGATACTAAGGGTTTTAAGAAGCGGGGAGGAGTAGGAGGGTTGGTGGTCGGGATAGGACGGGCGAAGTGTGGGTAGAGGTGGGAGTTCGTTATAAAATGGGGAGGAGTGCTGGTGGACAAGGGGGCCGCCGAGACGATGGAAGAAGAAGTGCCTTAAAGAAAATGGGAGATGTGGCGGGTTATGGAAAGTTATGTGGAAACGAATGAAGGCAGTGAGATGACGAGGGAGTGGTGTGTGCGCGTAGTGAAGGGAATAGCGAGGGTGGTGAGTGACGATCAGTCCTGGTATGCACATCAAGTGCATGGTCGCGGAGGTGAATATAGAGATTCAATATGAGTGACACATGCAGTAGAGACTAGATGGAGCTCAGCAATTACCAGGAGCCTTCTAAAAACCAAAGAAATATAAACTCAGGGTAACACTGAGAAATAGAAAGTGATATGAGGAAATGAGTCACATCTGTATAATGGACAATATGAAAAGATTCATAAGCAACAGACAAAGTAATGGAACAATGATACTAGCCACATGGACGAAACAGGTTTAGTTAAAACAATAAGACACAAATCAATAAATTGGAAAATATTTATACGTTGATAAACAATAGAATAAGTAATGGAACAGCCATATGATAGGTACGAACGTCACAAGATTATTACAAATTAATGGAGATCAACTACCTGCAGGACAACGATTCCCGGGAACATCAAGATAGCATGTAAACGATACGTTAACTGAGCAACAAAATATTTAAGAGACCGTTTGCTCGTCGAATATGAATATGAACGAAAATGAATTGTGTTTAAAGGGATGAATTGTCTAACTGTAACCTAGTCCGTAATAAGCCCCTGTAATTCAAATAATTTACGAAACAAAAATTAGTCCAAAATTCAGAGAGTGAAACAAAGAAGATAGGAATAGGAAGAAATGGGAACTATTAATCAACTGTTAGGCATAACAAAACTGAATACAGAATAACCAAATTTGTTTCAAAGAAAGAACCAGTGGCGTAAGCTAATAATTAGAATGTGGGTGAAAATATACCACAAATGAAGGTGATGAGAGTATAAGGGTTGGTGGACTTGGATATATACCTAATGTGGCAAAATGTCTTTATTTTCAACAACGTGCCTCTTGATGACCTTTGATAATCACATACTGTTAATTTTACTCTTAGATTTCTTTTAGCTGCAGCGCCGATAAAAACAACTAAATATTGTTTTACTATTTCCGGTGGCATGAAAACCAGGTGATAGTTGTATTGCCACCAATCTTTCTTTAACCCTTAACTACTATCATGGTTTTTGGCCTCGTACACACTATCCTCGAGTATTTTTTGACCCGATCTTTCGAATTGCTCGTAAACAATAACCGTCCCCCGCACTGTCTCAAGTTCAACTGGCTCGCTCCCCCCTCCCCTAGGATTACATTGTAGCCAACGTTGCTGCGAGCAGCCATTTTACCACTACAGAAAATTACGTCGGGACAAAAAAGACTCGACGATAGCAGTTGAGGGTTAAGCGAACACTGTTCAAAATTGTCAAAATTTGGATTTCAGTACATCAGGAACAAAATTAAATTTGGAGTAAAATTGGTTTTTCACGTGGAATTGGACTGAGGCTAAAATTACGTGTAATCAATTAACGTAGGAGATTTTTATCTTGAATGAGGGCGGAATACTATAAGCCCTGTACTACGAATGATATTAGCTTTGCTTCCAATGTTCATCATTCGGTCGTGTAGTATAAAGTTGTTAAATGCTTCTCCGGATCCTTGCTTTAAGTTGAGTTGCAACATTTGCTTGCCTGCAGGATAGAGAAACTAGGGGTTTCGTGTATTGTTTTGTGCTGAGGTAATGGGAAATTGGAAGCCCGCAGTGAGGTTAGAAAGATATCAATTGAACGATCAGATATTGGAAAGGGTTGTTTGGGCGTTACATGTCGAGGGAAGGGTATAATAAATTACGGAGTTCAGAAGCAGTTGGCATTATGATCAGCCTAACATTAGATTAGATAGCATGGTAGCAATCCTTTAAGTATGAATACTTTCGTACTTGATAAGCTATCTCTAAACGAACAGAAATATTTTTTCTAGTGAGTTGAAATTTTTTAATTCCTACTTTTTACTACTAGCTTTTTCAAAATATTATAAGTGTAACCGATGTCTTTTTGAACTGATTTAAATATGTACATGTATTCTGACGTTCAATATAATATCAACAACAAATGATATACATGACCAAAACTTAAGCTGAGGTTATTGTACTCATGCATTTAAACGAATCAAATACATATTTATGCAGAAATAATTATCCGCTGTGATATATTTAGCTAATGCAATAATGTGTGCTAACGTAAACATGCTGAGTACGAGGTGGCAAATTTCTCAAAGATTGACTGACGCTGGTAAACGAATTAGCGCACTCGTAATGAAAAAGCTGATGGGCGAGTGGGGTGAAGAAGAGGAGGAAGGGGCGACGGGCAAGGAAGAAAGTAGGACGGGAAACAAGCGAAGTGTTGGCGAGGGGGGTGCGTGGGGAGAGAAGGCGGCAGTGAGAGGAGGGGGAGGAACGCAGAGAGCGGGCGGGCGCTGTAAGAGGGGGGGGGACCGAAAGGGGAAGGGCGGTAGAATACCCCAAGAAGAAGAAGGCGGTGCCAGCGTCTCTAAGATGGCCACTGTCCGAAAGATGGCGACGCAAGGGAATAAGAGAGCGGGGAGGGGGCGGCGGAGGGGGGGGAGGACCTTGAGCGGGAGGGGAGGGTGTGGACGGGAGGGGAGATGGTTGGTTTAGCTTCGGGAAGATCGCGTAGGAGGGAGATGGTTCCTTGGAGTGGGAGGAGGGAGGGATGTCCTCCCCCCCCCCACGCCTCGACCGCTGCGCCCCCCCACGCGGAGAACTCTCGCAAACTCCCCCACCTCGGACGCTCTCCCTTAACAATTCCCGCTCCCTCGCCTCACTGATCTCGCCGCCTCAATCCTCACCTCTTCTTTTCCTCCCATGCCTCCTTCCTTCTTCCGTTTAACTCAGCCCCTCTCATGTTTTCTCTCATCCTTGTCCTTTCTCTTTCTCCATTCCGACCTACTTCCCTTCCGACTGTTTTCTCTACGGCATAATTCTAGACTGAAGGAAAAAATCAGTGATTATTCAACCATAGGACTTATCCTCACTCTTTCTCTTATCATAAAGGTGTTGTAAAAGCTACATTAAAATCACATTTCACGTGTTGAATAAAGGGTAAATAATTACGAAAAACTTAGTTCTCTAAATAAATGAAATTGTTTAGAGAATACATCCAAGGTTTTATTTCATGGTCTAAGCTTTGACATATTTTACATATCCTGAATTAGCTCACATATGCCTCATTTGATAAGCGCTGGAAAATCAACTATACAGCATTCTATGTTCTGTTGACTTTGTTGCCTCTTAAGGTGATTTGTTTCATGTATATATCTTCAGAAGATCAGTGGTGCGATGTAGCCTATTACGGAGAGAAAATTAGCATTATTCTATATAGTAAGTTAACTGAGACGAATGCTGATCTATGAATCTTCTAATATTCAAATAATAAAACCCAAAATATATACCTAAATTTAGCCCGAAGTTGGAAATGGCTACCCCTCGTGGAGTAGAAGAAAGCACATTTGGATAAGCTTGGCAACACGGCTATACTTATAAGGCTCATACTGTCAACTAAATATGGAAAGACCCATAATTTCTCTTGTTGTGAATACTCATTGTTTATTGAAATTTAATTTATTTCCTACCCTTCTCATGCCTCTTGTCTTTTGATACTTTTGACTTTTGCATGAGAATATTTTTTCGTTTATTGAGTATTTAATTGCATATGTCCACTTTATTACATAGTGCGTATCTTTTGGCTTTTTAGTGATCCTCGTATGCTTTTTTTGCTTTTATCCTCTCATTTCCACGACCACCACCTCCTCCTTCCTTTTCATTCCTCTCTCGATGAAAACTCAACCCCCTCCTCACGCTTACTCACCCATTTCCACCCTCCGCTCTAACTGTAGGGTTGTACCCTCCCATTGCCGTAGCCACCCCGTGCATCAAGGCGATCAGCCCGAGCGAAGGGTGGACATCCGGGGGCTCCACCGTCATCATCATCGGAGACAACTTCTTCGACGGACTACAAGTCGTCTTCGGGACCATGCTGGTTTGGAGCGAGGTAAGGACACACTGTCATTTACAGCAAATCCCATCTCGTCCCTGACTGATAAAAGAATCCGGAAGCTTAATAATTGGTAAAATAAGTAAAATTTTGCACTTACCTCTACGTTTGCTACAGCTGTTTTACCTATCGGAATTATTGAAAAAATTTTGATCGATTTCCCGAAATTCTTCGAGTTTAAAAAATTTGTATCGTATTTTAAACTGGGAAATTGTAAGGAAAATCTCTTGCATGCTGAGATAGCTCTTTTAGTCCGGGTTTTATATTCTCTGGTGAAATAAATGTGATTTTCTCGGAATAGCAACTTATGTCAATACGCTCCATCTCATACCCGCAGGCTACTTGATATCGATGGTATGACTAGATTCCTTAGCGATTAAAGTTAACCAGGCTTTAAAAAACTAGACCTCATTGAAATATGAAGAAGCCCATACTAGAAGTAATATTTTTATTTATTTGAATACTTCTATTTATCATTCAAACCATAAATTTTAAGTCAATAACATAATATCTGTACTTCCGAAAACAACGTTTGTAACTTCAAGAGGAATGATGTAAAAATAAAGGATTAAAACGAAAGCTTTCGATCATAATGGGATATATTCCACATAGTCTTTTCATGAACATTTTGCTTTTCCTCTCATTCTTTCGTGCTGTCAATCTAATTCATCTACGATATTGAAATTCAAGAGTCTCCGAATAATTTCATTAAAACTTCAATATTGATTTTTTTCATTTCTTAGCTCATCACGTCTCACGCAATACGTGTACAAACTCCTCCTCGGCACATTCCCGGAGTCGTGGAAGTCACGCTGTCATACAAGTCGAAGCAATTCTGCAAAGGGGCGCCTGGGAGATTCGTTTATGTCTGTGAGTATTCTTGTCATTCTAAATTGCCACATCTATCAAGTGGTATAATGGCTGTAAGTAGTAATTGTTATCTGTAACAATGTTTTAAAAACCATTGCTAAAATACTACACTTCATTTCTCTCGTTGTCAATGCTTTTTTTTAACTCAATATAAAAAATTACACCTTCTCAAATATGGAGATTACTAATGTAAATGTTACAAATAATAGCCTTCATGAAATAGATGCCATTTTGACGGGCAAAATCTTTTTCAAATTGAAAAAATCATTTAAGTTAATCTATGGCAATGTGCAATGAATGGATGTTTAAAGAGCGAATCATTTTGAATTTAAGTAGTTTATTTTGGTTTTGAAATTGTAACTTAAGTGTTATGGTATGTGAAGATGTACCAAGATGTGTAATTTTAATCCATTATCCGTAAAAGGTATGCCTTTTATAAAAAACTATTACTAATAAGACTAATCTTATTTCACAGCTCTCAACGAACCCACAATAGACTATGGTTTTCAGCGTTTGCAAAAACTTATCCCACGGCATCCTGGGGACCCGGAGAAGCTTCCAAAGGTAAATTGATATCTCATTTTAAAATTAAAACACTCTGCTTTTTAAAGTCATTATTTAATTGGAATAAAAAATCTTTACTGGATGTAGAGAAATATTTGGGGGATAATAACTTATTGCCCCACAAACATAATGGTAGATTTCAAGTTTTACATCTCCCGTTTAAATTTATCTATTATCTATTGTGCCTGGATGGAGCCCTGCCATTAATTTGAGATGATTGATTCCAGAAGATGTTAATTAGAATAACGTTAGGGATAAAAAATTGTCATCGAAATTTAATTATAGCTGGGAAGCCAAAATATGTGTGTTTGCATTCAGCGTGATCATATTTTGGTTGATTAAGTATTATAATCTACACTCATGAAGTTGTTTTGATACTTTTTGCCATTCCAATGGTTTTGCCTGGGCAATGCAAGTTTAAATTTCGGTTGTTTCTTGCATTGAATGGCTGAATGGGACTTCTAAATATGCAGAGTGATAATATATTCCCGAAGATATTGAAAGATGAAGGAAGGAAATGTTGTAATTTCCCATCATTCCATTGGCTAACCACCCCTCCGATATGTGAATTTCTCTATCACTTATTCCCTTTGCGAATCTCCCCCGTAGGAGATCATCCTGAAGAGGGCGGCGGATCTAGCCGAGGCGCTGTACAGCATGCCCCGCAATAACCAGTTGGCGCTGGCCGCCTCCGCTCCGCCCCCGCCCCCGAGGTCCCCCGCCACTGCGACGGCGGCGGCGGCGGCCGCTGCGGCCGCGGCAGCCGCCGCCGCCGCCGCGGGCGTCCCCAACGGCTCTGGGGGCAGCGCGGCCGCCGGGATGACGTCAGCGGCTGCGGCGGCCGCTGCCGCGGGTTTCAACACGTACACGGGCCAGCTGGCGGTCAGCGTGCAGGAGAACGGAAACGGTCAGTGGAACGAAGGTGCGGCCAATACTTACGGAAGGAAATGTAATGATGGAGGGAGGCCCAGCGAGAGAACTGCCGTCATTGCTTACACTTCACCTTTTCATAATATCTCAGACTCTTTAACACGCAGTTACCTCTCCATGGGCTTCTTGACATGATCACACAAATATTTCCCTTTGCTCATTTATGCCACATACCATGAAAAAATCTTATGCTTGGCTCATAAATTTTATCCTCGGCTGTCCGTTGTTGAAAATTGTAAAATTTTACTCTTAGCGCAGTCTCTAATGAATATCTTTTATTTTGCGATATGATGATGATTTTGCAAGTAATCTTATTCAAGAAGCTGCTATTTCCATCGTATTTCATCTCCCAAGTCCTTTTTTTTGTTCCTTTTTTACTTTTTCCCACCTTTTTTATGGTTGTGTTAAGTGGAATCATTTTAATATTTTCGAGTGGTGTACTCAGGGTTCATTGATGCCTGAAGTCATTGATATTTTTATGACTTTGAAATATTTCAACCTTTAAAAACATTTAAAAAATAACAAAATACCGACACGTTTCTCTTATTCTAAATTTCCATTTCTAGTCATTTTCGTTTTTCATTAACCTATCCATAACAATAATGACAAAGATCCTTAATCTTTTGAGCACATTCATTGCGTTTTTTCCATCTGGATCCTTCAATGTATGCTACTGGTTGATCCATAAGTGTTTTTATTAATCGTGCAAGTTACTTCTTCTGTGAGCTTACATATAGTAAATGATGGCGGTATGTAGCGGCGATTTAAATATGCTACTTGTGATTCGCATAGTTTTTTTCAAAATGCTTAATTTTTTCAATTCTTCTGTGTATATCTTTTCTTCATCCTTAAGAACAGAATTCACACCGAAAAACAGTATGAACCTCGTCCTCAAAAACTTAGTTTTTACTAACCGTTTGGCCTGGAAATACTTTGTAATTTATTTCAATTGAAATAGCAATTGGTAAAAAGTGAGCTTGTTTTTGCGAAATTATTATTATTGTGGTCCTCATTATTAGCTCTCAAACCAATGAAACAATGTGTTCAGTGTACAGTTGTTGAGAAGGAAAATTTTGTTGTCATAACCAAGATTTGTTTTCTATCGTTTCGTCTTTATTTGCCCCTCATATATGATGGTGTATGGCAGTAGACGAGGATTCATCCCTATTTCAGCCCATCTCATACGGATCGGATTGCATTCATTTCTTTACGAGACAGCACACACTATCTCTAATCGATAGACAAAAAGGTACCGTGGAAAATCAATTACCTTTATCATTGATCATATACTTGGTATTACCTGTTAATCAATTCAGTACCAATCGATGGCCAATTCATTCTATTTAAACGCTAATTGGCCGAGATCACTTGCAATTCACAGTAAGGAATTTTTTTTTCTTTACCAAAACGCTTGTATTCACTTTCAAATGCAATGCTAAAATATTTATTGACGTTCATATTTCACTTTTTCGCCCTTATCAAATCAAATATGGTGATCAATGTCAGTATAAATTAGTGTTTCATGCACATCAAATCCTGATATTATTTGTGTGTTACCTATGTCTCAAATGCTTTCATTCAGTCAGTATTTGTCGTATAACGCCATTACTTCGTAAAGACTCCATCGGAAGAGTGACAGTATGTTCAAGAGAATCATCACACTTGTCAATGCTGCTAGTGTACTAATATAAAAGGGGACATGAAGGATAGACTCCTTATCAAATGCGAAAACTGCTATAAAAGGGTTATTACGTCGCTAATTCGAACTATCCTTCAGGTATGCAATCCGCACATTGTTTTTGTAACGCGTGATACATAACTAGCAGGAGGTCAAACTTGGTCTAAAAAAATTCATTTACGAAAGTAGTGAGGGCTCTGAATCCTCAAAATGAGTGACAATATTTTATGAATGAGGCTAATGATTTAACGAATGGTCTCTCATTGTTGATAAAAATTTGAAAGGAAATATACTGATAAACTTCAGTTTAGTTAGCCATTTTGTTACATCCTCTCCACCTCAGTCATGGAGTTTACTGATGTCATGGGCTATTGTCAGCACATTATGGGATATATATGAATATATTTCTTTTCAAAAAACTGTGGCATTTTATTATTATCATTAGAAAAAACAATTCATCATATTTTGGCTCAATATTTGAAGATGTTGGACGAAGACTTAATAACGATTTATATAAGATCAGTTTCTTCTTGAAATGAAATCATATTAGTTTTTTGTTCCGATATTTACGACTAAAAATAGACTGTTATGCATTGAAATTTTTCTCCTCTTTAATATTAACGTTATTTTTATATTGATATAGTGTCTGTAAAGTTTATATTCCCGAGCTTCTTTCATTGCTTGTCATTATAATCCAAGTTTTAAGAAAAATGGCTCAGTATTAATTTGAAGATGTAGATGTAGTTGAAGATGATGTGATATGTATGCTTTCTCTTATTGGCCTTGGAAAATTCCTAAATGGAAATCAAAGCTGTTGAAGGAATTACTATTGCTGTTTGATTAACAATTTCACTTCCAAAAAATACTCCTGTATCAAGATAACCTTGTTGTAATAATTATCTTATCTTGTACAATTCATTTTCACATACCTATATTCAAATGGGGATAAATACTATGAAAAGTAATCAATAATGGGAATATAAATTTAAGAAGTGTATATTCAGTGCTGTCATTGGTCATAAATCTATTGAAGACCCTAAACTTTTTCCCAGCCGTTTCCTGAGATACTAACCGCCTACCCCTACCCTCCTCTAATGTGAGTTGTTAAGTTCACCGCATTACCGATGGCGATGGTATTCTTAGCGGATGTTGTTAGCCTCGCCCCCGAGAGATGTCTCCCTCCCCATCCGCCGTCCTATTTTAACTCTCTTTCTCCGTTGCTCTGTCTCACTGGTAGGGTTTTTTTTCTAGAGGAGTACGCTAGAGGACAGCAGAGCGCGTCGCCGCGCGGTGGATACGCTTCCTCGGCCGCCTCCACGCCGCACTCCTCCTCCACTGCCGCCGCCGCCCCCTACACCACCACCTCGGCCTCCTCATCCTCCGCCGCCAACTACGCCCCCTCGCCCGCCTCCTCGACCGCAGCGCCAGTCACCTCGCCGGCATCGGGGGGAACTTTCTTCAACGCCTCGCGTGAGTATACACGATTCATGGCGTGGTTTAATTTGGGACCCAACTTACTTAATCAGAATCAACTGGTGTTCAAAATTTTGTTTGGAACTGTTGTACATTTGCGTGTAACATTTACTCAGAGAATGCTCTGGCTTGCTATGATTGCATTTCTTCCTCGGGTGTTGTTCTTGCGCGTCTACCGAATACTGCTTTTCTTCGAATGATTACTTTGCTATTATCTGAAAGTCTTTTAAAGGCCTCTTCAGGCTTCGGAAATCCTCCTAATAATCCTCAATATTTAGGATGTTTCAAATTGCGTTCAGGCGTATAAACAACTAGGTAAATGATTCAGAGCACAGTGTTTATAAAAAAATCTGGTAAATTTATTTTTATGGCACACCCTTATGCGCTTATTGAGTTTCCTTTAAATCAATAATTTTCATAAATGAATTAAATTTAAATGAATTGTAACGAGTAATTCTTCGTAAATATTTTCTAATAAAAAGTTAATTTAGGTCCGTTTTGATTTAACCTTACCTTTGCCTGGGAACTGGGCGTGGTTTTTAGGACACCTGTTTCACGGACAAAGCCAATAGTATTATTTTACATACAATGTCGTCGTATACTTTTCATTTATTTCATTTTCTAAAGAAAAACTTGTCATTTCCAGTCGCTTTTCTTTACTTGAGTCCATGCCTTCCAATATAGCTTTAAGTGATTAGCGTTATTCCCCAAGTATTAATTTATTTTAATTAGGTTGGAATGTGTATCATATTATTCACCGCATTTAGGGCAATGATCCTTTTTTTTATTTCAGTGACTTCTCCCAATTCGTACGGCGGTTCCCAGTATCAGTTCAGCCACCTAGCGGCGAAAGAAAAAAGTGCCTTCGCTCCGTTCGCGCCTGCGCCAGCGCACTCTTCCGCGCACACCCACACCGGATTTCAGGCGACACCCACCAGTTGGCACCACCTGACAGTGCAATGTAAGTTTCAAAGTTTTCTATTGTGTGGCGCGTAGTTTATCTCTAACTCAGCGATGAGATCCAAGTTCAAGTTCAGCTATTTATTCGCTCTTCTGGCTATCGGGCCTATTGGTGGATTACTTATATATTTTGACACAGTCGGTGCACAGATAATTAAAAACCAAAGAAGAATCATGTTTCAGCATTATTTAGAAAATACGGGGGAAGTAGAGAACGTAAATGATATGTCAGTCTTTTAACTATCAAACTCAAGGTCATAAGGCATATGGGAAAGTACACTATTATATATTTTGCATAATGGGGCGTATGAATATTCTGGTACTCCGAGTCTTGAGGTCCCTAGTGTGTTTGAATTCCAAATTGGAAATTAAATTCTTAATTGTAAATATATACACCGTCGAATGCCAATTATTTTTACAGATAAAAATAAGCATACTGGTGCATAAGAACATGCACCTTACTTTTTATTTTAGTTCCGTGTTGTTCTAACATCATAAAAACTATGATCACTAAGGTGAGATTTAAAAATTATTTCGCCAATTGTTACTACCCACTATTTCATCTTATTTTTCAACTCCAAATAACATTTTCAAAGTTTTAATATATGCTGGAAAACCAATGAAAATTCCTCCCGATAAATGCAATTTTGAGCGTAAAAGGGAGAGGATGCTGAAATGAAAGCGTGTCTTTGTTCTTCTGTAGCATTTTCAAGCCATAAATTTGTTCTACATTTTTTATAATTATGTATGACCCTTTCCTCCACGCTCTAGTAGACCGGTAGCCTAGTCAATTCATTTTTTGATAATTACTTATTGCTCCATTTATTATTTGATAATGACTATTTGGCCGTACTAGAAGGTACAGTTTGAAAATTAGAATCGAGTTTTGAATATTTTTGATTTAGGGGAATCTGTGAGCTCAACCATTCTACCTCTCAGTTACCAGCAGTTGTTGAATTAAATGGTAGAAACGACCGATATCAAAGGTGATTTTTACTATTACGGGAAGAGGGGTGAGTAGTTATGGTTGCGATCATTTGTACGCATGAATAATTAGTGTAAAGAAACCTGGGGCGGGCGTTAGCGTGCTCATTCATCCAAATGCAGTTAGGGTCCTAGATTTTACGTCCCATCCAATCGACGGAAATTCTCCACACTGTGCCCAAGTAAAGATCGGGATTCTGCTAAAAAAAATCTCAGATTTTTGCGGGATTCGAACTCAGACTTTTGGTTTTGGGAGCTAGAACTCTGCCTATTACCACATTCTGCTCCCATTAATCGAAGTATAGGGTGTACGGTGCCTTGACAAGTGTTGTGAAGTATATTTTTTGCCAGAAATTATCCTCCTTATATTGCTATGCCAAGTAATTTTCCCGCCTACTCAATGAATAATGCAATAATTTTCATATATCTTATTCTTTATTCTGGATAAGTCATTTCGGTATCGTAGTCATTTTGCTTCTAAACTCCATCATTCCAGCGTAATTACAGCGCAACAGACCTTTTCAATCTGGTCTATTGCGTATTTTAATGGCTCCAATATTTCTCTGTCGGAAGACAAGCAAAAAAGCGCTCGGGGTGATGGGCGACGGGAGGAAATTTCAGGAGTAGATCGAGAAGCAACGTAGGCGGTCGAAAGAGGTGATGAGGGGCGAATGGATACTGTAAGCCTTGATACAGGGGAAGATTTTGGGTGAGTGTGGGAAGGAGAGAAAAAAAATGGATTTCGTGGACGAGATGAAAGATGATTTACTGGGTTGGAGAAAAAATTTTCGAGGAAGGTATGGGCCCTGCGCCTGAAAAATCTAGAGGATGATCGCTGTCTTACATTTGAGCCTACAAATACAGGTGCATTACATTTAAAAAGTGAAATATTCCCCGTGTTATCGCATCGTATATGCCGTATCTTTGACGATCTATCTGCCGTTGTTAACGTGTCCTTTTCGTTTTTCTCTCCCGCATCTTTCCCGCTAGTGTTTCAAGTTTAAGTCGCGCAGTCGCCCTCACTCTCCCCCTCCCCCCCCCCCCATGGGTCTTCACCCCTCCACTCCACGCGAGCCTTACCCCACTCCATTCGAAGCTCTTCTTTCGGCTTCACCCCTCTCGAGCCCTCGCAACTGCGCTCGGCGGCACCCGCTCCACTAACTCCTGCGACACTTGTAAGCCGAATAGCTAAGGGCTGGGCAGTTGTTCCTCTCCCTCGGGAGCCCCGTGTCTGTTCCCCTGTTATGGGTGGGCGGGGAGTTCTGAGGTGAAGGGACTGACATTTTGACTATAATTGGTCCGATTTGACCACTATTGGTCCGGTAGGTCCCGGATCCGATGACGAACTCCGACAGACCACCCTACGTCCACCCGTAAAGGGAGCCAGCGGACACCCTATCTTAATAATTTGGGCAATGGGCTTCGCCGGTCCTCAACAGATGTGTGGTAAGTTTTCGCGCAAGCGAGACTGGCGGTGACTCGTCTAACTTTGATGGGGGAACCCAACAGTTACGAGGACTAGGGGGAGGCGGGGGCCTGTTGACGTCCTTTTGACGGCAATCCGCCTCATGGTGTCGGCCTCCTAGTGGCTGTGTGCTCGCTGACCCGCAGGATATAAGCGAGAGCTTGAGTCCAACAGGGATTGGAGGCGGGCGCGGGGGGTGACCCTCAAATCACGTATATGTTCCCCGCCGAGTCGTCCGGCCTCTTCCGCATTGCACGCCAAAGTGGCAGAATAAACTTTTCAGCTGCCCTCTCCCCGTCTCCAATCTCCGCTTCTTTTTCTCCATCGTACACTCTCGTTGTTTACATTCCTTCACGCCTATCGACCTCTATTTGACTCCTTTGAGTCAAACTATGTCACAGCGACTCTTTTCCGGAGATGACATGTTGACTTCTCATTTAACTCTTCCGAAAGATCTGAATTACATTTTACAAGGCGATTAGATTATTGCTAAGGTCGTTTTGCTCTTAAAATGTTCGCATCCAGTGTTAACTCTGGTTACTAAAATTCAAAGCAATCAGAAATGACCTTAAGAGTTTCAAGTGGGTCAAATAACATCAAAGTGCCTCGGAAGCTTGAATTTTTATTTCATTTGAGACTCCCTGAATTAGGGAACAATTTATCTATTTGGACTGCAGGGGTCAGCCGTCCCATTCTTTGAAAAGCATGGCAATATAGCCTCTTAAAGTAGAAGAGCGGCGTTGTGTTTTGACGGTAATAAGTGGTAGATTATCTGCTCTCGATTCTTTGAGTGTTATCATGCACGATCGTTTTCAACCTGAAGATGGATTCGCAAGATTTTAATTCGAAATTTCAATTATCGAAATTTCCCGAAAGGAAATGCCCTCCTTGTGACTAACTCATTCCTTGATGATCTCTTCGGAATTGTTCTCCAAACATGATCATTCCATATTATATAATTAATTTACTGCAGAAAATATTGTTATCTGGATTGTGGGCTTTTGCAGCTGCTGACAGATATCAACGTAGTTTTCGAGTTTTGCTGCGTATGGGGTATTTGGAGCTCAACGTTACACTCGCGTTGTAGCGAGCGTTTTCAGGAGCGATGCGATTGTAGCACGTGATATGTGATTGTGAACTCGTTGACTTATGTATTGAAGAGCTGCAAGGTTGGATCTCCTTTAGTCATGTTTTACCGACTGGTCACGATTGGTCTCTGCGGAAATATTTCCGTCCTCCAAAGATAAACAACAGCCGCTGCAGTCGGGCGAAGTATATGGGATACCCATCGATTGCGGCGGCAGTTATGTGAGGCAAACCTGCCGCCCAATTCAAACCTGAATCCAAGAACATGGGAGAGGCATGAGAATAGACGACGGTAAAAATCAGCCATGGCCGAACACTTCACATCGGAATCCGGTGTTGGCAAGAAAAGGATTCACCTCCCCCGCTTGATTAGCAAGTCTGTAGAGATTGAAAACGGACTTTTTTTTACGGCTAAAGGATTTGATTTTTACGGACAAAGGATTTGACGTGAAGAAATACCCCAAGAACAATCGTGAGAGTCAACACAACAGATAGTGATAGAAGATCCAGCCTTGCAGGTCTCCGATTTACAAGACGATGAGTTCTCATTCTCTTACACGACGTTGAGTCCCTTCAACCCTGAAGACACTCGCTGCAACGCCCATGAAACGTCGGGCTCAAAATTCTCCCAACGCAGTGTAACTCGGAAGTCATATCAGCATCAGATAATATTGTAGTTATTATGAAAAAAATTAACTGTGACTCTTCTACGTATCATAATTTTTACCTAATGGTGAATGCGCCTAATGCTTTTCTCTCCAAAATTTCCAGAAACTAATTGACCTCCTCGTGACCAACTCGTTTTTTTATGATCACTTCTTAGTCATGATTAAGAAATTGATGTACTATATTAATTTACAAAAACCATTAATACTGTCATTATGGAAATATTTTTATTGCTATTGGCTTTTTATGCCTAATCATTTTCTTTCCTTATTAATGAATGCTAAAGTAGTGTGGTCATGTACGCATATCATTTACACTCTCTGACTTTATGCTCATTTTTATCGCAACCCTTCATGATTATTTCCTTTTCTTCCAGGAGATGGGGACTATTGGTGGAGCGGCCTTCAAGATCAGAAGCTCTGACTTGCATATGCCACGTAGAGATGCTACACTGTGAAGCCCTCCAGTGGAAAATAATGATCAGAGCAGACCGCAGTCAACCAGGAGTATTCCTGTCCACCGAAACAACCATCGCCTTTGTGCAAACATCACTCCCCACCTCCCATCCTCCCTTGCGAGGAAAATATTTCTGACACGAAATAGTGATTGAGGGTGTTGCCTCCCCATGTCATCCAGCAGCGCATGACTTAAGTTCTACGAAAGTGAAATGAATGAAAGACAAAAGCTGTGCGTGCACAGAACGGAAGACACCAAAAAAAAAACTCCCTTTTTTTCCGTGTCTCGTATTCAACGTTAACGAAAACTTTTTTTCTGTGTGCCTGCGTGTGTGTATTGTATGTGTGTGTGTGATGGTGATCTCTTGTTTTGGCATTGACCTGCGGGAAGTGTTTTAGACTCTTGTAGAGAGACTTTTGAAGTGTTTTTGTTTTGTTTTTCCCTCGCGGCATAGTTTTTTTCCATTCAGGGGAAATTTTTGAATGTATGATGTACATCGATTGAAACCAACCGGACTAATGATGGTGATGACACAGCGTGCATTCTCACCGAGCACTTGACCGAACCCGAGCAAGAGCATTAGCACATGGGTCAAACATCCTGACCCCTTTGACATCCACACTTCCCGTCATCTCATCCTCTTTTCTCTCCTTGTCAGAGCATGAAAGAAGAAGGGATGAAGATGAGGGGAGGAATATGGTCAGAGAGTTTCCTTGGTCAGTTGTGCATTAGGGCTGAGTTGTCGGAGTAAATGTTTCCACATCTGCAAGACCAACATGCCACAAGTGTCGCCTGTTGCAGTTAGTGGTTGTACTCACATATCCTTTCCGATTGACGCATGTGTTGCATGGTTTAGCCATAAGGGAGAATGGATTGTAATTCCATTTGTAACAAAAAAACAAATCGCTGGAAAAAAAATGTTGGAGGAGCAACAGTTTTTCTCGCGTCCAGTTGTACTTCCTTGAATCCTCCTCTCAGCCCTCTTAATCATTCTATCTCTCTAAAAACCATTCGACGCAACCATCTCGGTCATAGTTAAAAAAAAAACTTTTTCTATGTAAATGTATGAGAGTATACAATAATACATATCGCTTCCAGCTGGGAAAAAATAATAATATAACGTAAATATAAAAATAGTGGTATTTATTGATGGATGAGGGTCAATATCTCCTGCGAATACTTGGAGATTTTATCAGAGACGTCTAATTCTTAATAGTTTTGTACATTTTTTGGGGTGAACATTCGTATACAACTCTCGTACACATGAAAAAAATCACAAAACAGAAATAACTTTATCTTATTCTTTAAAATAATCTTTAACCTTCTCCTGGATCCCAGAATTTCTCATAGTTCAGAGCAGCTCCTTCATCAGTATTGAAAAGAATTTGAGGAACAAAAGTTATTAACCAATACTTTCAAGACAGGAGAGAAAGGTGTTCTCAATGTTTTTTTCTATTTTAAAATCACCTTTATTTCCAATCCCATCTCTAACTTTTTGGCGTATATGTTGTCCCCATGCATTTGACCTTGGGCTGTAGCCATAGTAACAGCCAAACATTCACATATCGGCATTGAAATAGTCTCTTTTCTTCAAGACTTCCTAGCACCTTCTGTTTGCTTTCATTTGCTCCAGCCCATTTGAGGAATCCACATATCAAATCTTTGTTCAACACTCTGATAAAATGAGTTTTCAATTAGCAGACAAATGATATGAGAATACTCAAGAATATCGTCATTAAATAGTTATGCTTAAAGTTAAATAAAAATGTGTTTGGACTCTTGCATGAGTCTGTAAAGGAAAAATAGTCATCCCCATCAAAGGTAGTGCTATATAGATCATTTTTGTCTCACGTAAAAGGAATTTCTGCTTGGCATAATTATTTTTTTACAAAACTGTCACCATGACTATCTTTCATTTAATTGTTGTGTATGATCTTCTTTTAATTCATGGAAATATCTGTTGAATGATCTCTTCATTTAAGTATTATCTCATGAAGCATATCCTAGTCAGTAGCACTGAGCATACTAAGTGCATACTTTCTTCACCTTTCGTGCCTCTCCAGCCTATTCCGCTGACTCATTGAACATCATATTTCCTCCAATCTTTACCCTCTTTGTTAAAATATTTCACGATTTAAAGAGGACTTCAAATGTAACAGAATAATTTTATCCATGTTGTTAGACCAACCAGTTTAAAAGCCTTCCTCCTTTAAACATCTGACTTCTAGATACTTGGACAAAACATGGCAAGCCACCGAGGGCATAATTGGTGCAGCAATCAATGTAATTACTTTCTGAACACGCCTTGCCTCTCCCCTTTTTACAAGTATACGATTCTGCTCAGATTAACTTGGGAATGTGACCCCAAATTTATCTCAAATTTATTCCATTTGCAAAGGGAAAAACATGCAGATCCATTGTTGTTTCTCTTCCCCAGCGCCGACTTCTCTTTGTTGACATTTTTCAATGGATCATTTTCTGCTACCTGTAACTGATGCTAATACTGTTTTACTGTTTATTGTGATTCTTATGTTGTAATTTATGTCCTAACGGGTGAAATTCACAAGAATGACTCTATCAACTTTCTTTACAATATTTGACCATAATTTATGCTTCTATGGTCCCAATTTTCTTAATATGCACCTCTTTGAGTACTGATACCTCCAGACTTATTCGTTCAGCAGCATTATCTTGTAGATGTTTTCTTATGACTTTATTATGAAAGATATAGATGTACATTATTAAAGATTTTTATGATAAAAAGAAAAATATTATTTAAAATTTCTGATTCTTTTTTATATTACCCTGGTACTTTCATTCTGATGGATACCTTCATGATGCCTTGTAAAGTAAAGGTAAGAATGACAATAATTGGGGCAGATAGAGCTCTTTGTTTTGGATGATGAATTGCTACCTCCAAGGGGTTAATCCAGGATCTAACTTATGCAAAGAAAATGAGCACTATTTTCATTATTTAAGACATAATCTCTTGCTGAAAATCTGACTCTTTGAATTTGTATTCAGTACTTGAAACAATTTGAGTGAAAGTATTCTTGAATTATCTTTTCCATCTTCAGCCATCTTTTCTACTTGCACCATAGATTTTAATCTTTGGTTTTATCAGTGAACAATCTACTCTGTTGAGATGATT
Source organism: Ceriagrion tenellum (assembly GCA_963169105.1). NCBI lineage: Eukaryota > Metazoa > Arthropoda > Insecta > Odonata > Coenagrionidae > Ceriagrion > Ceriagrion tenellum. The sequence continues at coordinate 117,107,653 of OY720635.1, read as the reverse complement.
TCCATGACATAATTATACCCTCAAAAGGACACCACTCTTTTGCTCTTGTATCAAAGGTTCCCTTTTAGGGTTTAAATCAATAAATAAGTCAGCCTTATTTTAAATTTCAAAATTATATGCAAGATTTCATTTTCATTCATTGTATTTTGGGATTCAAATATGCAGCAGTACCTATTCAAAGTAAAAATTTCCATTGAGGGCAAGTAACCCAGGATAATGACCAAAGACTATTCACAATTATCAATGAGATGTGGTATGCATACCTCTTTGACTGGGATAAGCCGTTCAAGGCCTGTCTCAAGGTTTATGAAGGAATTTCTATAATAAGCATGGCATATATGTATTTCCAGAAAGATCAATCCATATGACCATTGGGCTGGTTTGCAACTGATCAAGAGCAGCTCAGTGTAGTATCTTAATGAGGAAGAGGTTAATTTTTAGCCCCCCTAACTACTCCCTTCATCTACAGAGACAAAATTCTGAAAAGGTTTACCTATACACTCATTTATAAATATAATGTCTTTGAAAAATAAATTCATCATCATCTATGATGAAGCCCATTGGTCAGTTACACACCAGGTCGGAAGATGGTCCCTTGATCACTTATTTGGTCAACTGCAACCTTTTTCCATAGGCCTGTAGTTTAGAAGAATCAGGGGTTATCTGTTGTTTGGCATACCTAAAATATTAAAGATGCTTGAACATTATAATGTTCTTCAAAAGTTTTGGTGATTACTAGGATGTTAAGCCATGAGTGAATGTCTTAAATTATTTACATTCATGGATAGTATTGTCAGCCAAGGGTCTCTGTAATTTATCTTAGCCAATTATATTCCAATGATTATCCATCCCTGATGTAAATACCCATGTTTCAGAGTCAAATAGCAGGGGTAAAATTATCACTGTCTCGTGGAATTAAAAATTTCTCTGGGCACACTTTTTTAATACCCAGTGTATTAAGTGTAGTCTTAATTGATCCTACTAGCTGTTAAAATCTGGCTATTTTGATTAAATTATCTCCGGAACTGGTGCTCAAGACTTTGCAGACAAGATAAGAGTTGTCATAAACTTTTTCTATTCCTTCATTATCAATGAAAAACTTCTTTGAAAAAACTACCGATGAAAAAAAGAGGGATTTTCCCTCAGATTATTTGCAATTGCTTCTGTTTTCTATTCTGGCATTTCAAAATTATTGTTAAATAATGAATTACTACTATAATGGAAAACATAATTTTAATACCGGTAAGTTATAAGGTTACTAGCAACCAAGTGTGTCCATCAGTTTTCAGATTGTAAGTTAACTTCAGTAAATGAATGTTAGAGAGCAGGAATGCTCAAAAAATGAGCAGTTTTTGACTAAATGCAGTGGTGTTGGAAAAGTGTGTGAGGCCATACTTGGGTAAGATCAACTAAAATTTCCATGGGAAATTACTCTGCAAGTGGTATCTGCTATCCAATAACATGGAGTAAGGTGGTTAAAGCAGGCGTAAATGATATGGATGAAGGTGAAGAGGGTCGTTATAGCATTATAGCAACACCACAGGAGTGGTAAAATAATTACAAATATGGTTTGAGCATTGAGCTTCAGAGTGGAATGGCAAGTCACCCATTTATTATGGTGAAGAAGAGGGAGTTATCACCCTTTCCACTGGCTTGAGGGCTTTATGAGGGGAGCTTATGTGCTGACAACTGCCCTATAATCTACTAATAATATGAAAAATCAGATATAGGTTAAAGAATCTGACCAGTTTATGATAGATTACGTCAAGCTGTTGTATAAAAACCAATGATAAAAGTGAAGCTTACCATGTAGCAACAATATTTACCAGAAAGAGTCATTATCCTCTAAACTTACTCTGTTGGCTTACTCTATCTCAAGACAATTTTAAATAAAACCAATTATCACTAAATAAAACATAAATCTCGACGATACAATGGTTATTCAAAGGGCTTTAGAGCATGTACACATGCTCGATGGTTGTGTCTTATTCAAAAATCCCGCTAGCAGGAAACAAGTTCCTATAGAACAAAGAACACTCCTAAAGCGCCCCCTACGTGCCACGAGCAGAAGGCAAGATAAACAAACAGTCCATTGTATCGTTTAGTGTCTGCGTTTATCTGTCTATTTGTGTCACATGTTATCAGGAAATAAAAATTACCAAATACTGTGAAGCATGAATGCTGTAGGAGAAAATAGTACTGTGGAAACCGTTGACGCAGATGCAATTGCTATATCGCAGGCATTGTATTTTTTCTCCTGGTGGGTTGTCAAGAAAAAAGAGCACGTGGTAGAACATAGCATATCTTGAATATTGTATCATATATCATAGCAAATTTTGGTAAATATTCGCTTGGCTCTTATAGGGCGAACATGTACCTTTAACTTCTTTCTTGAAAAAGTCATTGTCTCGACAGAATCTTTACGCGAACAAGCCGCTTAAATTTGATTTTTCTCTCGCATTCGGTAGTGATTCGAATGGGGAAAAGGATCTACAGTTAATTTCGAGTGGTCTGACATCAGACAGAGAAAGCCAGCTTCGCCAATTCCTTTTGCGGAGACTGCGTAAAGGTGCTGTATACAAAGGAACTGGAAGTTGCTCTGGGCTGGACTTCAGGTATGGCATGCACACACTAGTTTTCAGTGTTATCATCCGTAATCTGTATGAGTGTTCGACTGTCCAAGAGTCTAATTATTTACATATGATCCACGACATTCACAAGAACATGTTTCGCAGCAGGGTCATTTCCCTGAAATTTCTGAGAACGGGGTGAGCAGCTAGGGAGTTGATATGGGTCGCCTAACTTATCCCACATGGCTGATCGTGACCATCCATTGCCTCATATTTTTCAGTTTTCTTTAATTTCTGACCCATATTCCCAATAGAAGCCCCTACGTTGTTGTTGCATAAGCGTAACATTTTAGGCGTCCTTGTTACAGAAACGTGTGAACATTCGCATACAAATAACATGTCAAGTTAAATGAATATATCGTCGTGACTGTTTTCCATGTAGTGAATATGGAAGTGTGGTAGGAGGTTCTTTTGACCACTGATTTGGTGTATTATTAGGTCATGAATAGGAGGGTAAGCCACCAAATTACAAAATTTTCTCTCAAACTAAATGCTTGAAATAGGGGTTTTCTTCTTTTAAAGTGCCCTCTTCCAGTACATACCTTACTCATCTCATGCATTGTGTGACTCATAAATTACTGCAGGCTAATTTCCTATCATGTCAATATTTTCAATGAGAGTCCTTATAATATTATCAATTTAGAAAGTATCTAAAGAATCACTCCCGCTAGAGATTTTGATGACTTTATTTTTACATTGATATGCACTTCTAGCATTGGAGAAGGATGCAGTACTCCAGCTGTATGCTTCTACATCTTGTTGCCATGCTCACCCAGGAGAAAGGGTTCTGCACAAGAACTGGACGAAAGTCAAGAGCGTGATGTCATAATATGTCTACTCTCTGATTCAGAGACTACGCTTGACACATTTCAAGTTGAGTTGACTCAGTTCTGTGAGTCCATTGCTCATCGTATTCCAAAGGTAATCCATTTTTAAAATTTTTGCCATTATCTTATCGTACAACTTTTTAGTGTTTCCTACAACCTTTTTGTATACTTGTTTAAGTTGATAACTAAGTCAACATTAAGCTTTGTTCCTTGACCTATAAAATTTACAATTTTTGACAGGCAACAAGTTTACAATGTGCTTCAACCTGTTCATCACTATGTTACTGCAATAATACCATTTTCAACCAGCAATGTTCCATCTACATTGTTAATGATTGAGCAAATAAATATTTTCTTTACACATAGCCTTTCCAATTGGATTCAATATTTTATTTCTAAATCTGTTAGCCATGGGGATTGACTTTTAATATGCATGCTAGTTAACTTAGTCTTTCAAGTTCTCTTGCTTTTGAAAATTCAACACTGATGTCTGAAATTCTACCAGGATGGTTCAAAACTTTTAAAGCTCTTCCATCTGCTCTTGCCCTCTCAAAAGGAGACAAATTCATGTGAAGAGTATTTTATCTATTAAGTCAGCCAATTTTTCATCTTTTATGGTGTATGATCGAGGGACAGCTTTTTTGCACTTCATGCAAATGTGAGCTACCACGCATTATCTTTCCATTGTGTAACATTTTCACCTTTTTGAAATCATATTTTCTTCACTTGTCATTTAAATTGTAGTATTCTTTATTGGACGGCTTTCATTCAGCTGGTGGAATGAAGTCTGTTTGAGTCATTCTGGTGAATAGCCATAGAGGTTGACTATACTGTGTTACCATTTTTGAAAAGGGCACTTTCTTTCTGTACACTCTCCTCTATACATTCTTTGAACTTTCTTCCATATTTCCGCTGCTCTCTCAGACTGATGACCATTAGTCTTTGAGTAGTGTTGTGTGAATCAGGGATTTTCATTTCAAATCGAACTGAATCGAATCACCCACATAAATTTCGAATCAAATCGAAACCAATTTTTAAAAAATATTCGTTAGCGAATCAAATCATCCTAAAAAATTTGATTGCAAATCGACTTTGAATTCTAAATGAAATGCAAAATTTTATGCAGAGCTAAAGTAATATAGATTTTCACTGTATTTCTGGGCTTTACTTTAGCTTATACATCTATATAGTGGCACAAAGAATCACACAGAATAACGTGTGGTCATTTAAATTTTCGTTTCGGGTGAGGGAAACATCTTCTAAATGGACGACGTGCAATTCAGGGATGAGTGCCGTGTTTGAATGCATGTAACGATTTGAAGACAAATCTATCTGATTCAAATATTACGAATCATTCACTTTGGAAGCATCCTGATTCCCAGGTGAACCGAATTGAATTAAGCCTGATTCGAGCCGATTCGATTTGATTTCGCAGCATTCGCACAGCTCTATCTTGGAGTATACTGGAGAAGATACTTGTAAATCTTTTTTCGTGCAATTTGAGAAGAGTGGTGCAAATCAAAGGCCATGTCATCTGCTCTTGCTTCTCTCATCTGGTGAGGGGGGAACACATGAAATGATGCAGTAACAGTTTTTTCTCACCATGTATTTGTTCTCAGGAATTTTGTTTTGCTATCTAAGTCTTTGGATTTGAACTTATCGTACTGTATCCATTTGAAATAATAATATTGTAGATTAAGGAGTATTTGGTGTCAAGTTATTTAATATCAGTAGCCACCCTTTCAAAACAGCTTGGGTGGGTCCAAGAGTATCAATAGTTCTGAATTTGATTATTTCTGTTTTTCCCATTAGCTGCATTCAATTAAGTGAATTTTGAGGGTACTGCGCCACCAGTCAACTTTATGGAGTTCTAATGGAGAAATAGCCCTATACCAGAAAATAATTTTTAGTACATTTATGTAAAGAAGTCCAAAGATGGTATTATATGGATTCCCATAACACTTTCTTTGGCTTTCTGCAAAGGTGCATTGTTGATAAAATTCTTTTTCATAGTACCATGTGTAATACTTGTTGAAAAACCATAAATGTATGGGTGTGCATTTCTCTAATTGAAAAAGGATTTTTCTATCTAGATTTTTTTCTGTCTTTCATATTTTACTTTGCATTTGAATGGCCTTTTCACCCTATGTAATAGGGTATTTCTACTCTATGGTAAAGCTCCTCCCAGCCCTTTTCAGTACCCTTTAAATATTCCACGTAGCATGCTCAGCTTTCTTTGGAGTTGGAAAGATTACCCTCCTAGAAATTCTAGCAAAGCTGTCTCTTTATCTCTCCTATTATTTCTTCCCTGGCTGCCTTCCTCTACACTTTCTCTAGCTTATTAAAATGAAACATTTATCAATTGGGTCCCTTACTGTTAATGAATACTCCAACATCAGTGTAAAAATGAAAGTGCTCTCAAGTTCTTTGGTGCCTTTGTTGTTCTCCTTGAGGTTTGGCATGACCAAGTAAAGAGATTTTAGTCTTTCCTGGCACTTTTTCGACATGATATCCCCATTCCAAGTTGAATGTAAAATTAAAACCTAAGTATTTACTGTTCTCAATTTCTCCCAGCAAGTTGCATTTTCTATTATTCTTTTCCTTTTAAATGTGCTTAGTTTGAATTTTTTTGCAGTGTGGCCAATTTTATTGTTATATATCCATTCAGATATTCTTTTTAGAACACTTGTAAAATATCTATTGTCGCTGTTGTTTTTTATACTTATATTAATAATACAGTCATCTGTGAAGGGACAAATGCCAGTTCCTTCTTCCTTATACCTGTCATTGCTATAAATTGGAAATATTTGTGGGTCCAGTATGGTACTTAAATGAATGTCAAATATCTCTGGTGTTTCCTCAGTAGTAGAGTACTCATCTTTGACCCAAACCCTTCGTGTTCTGTCATTGAGAAATTCTTTCAACCACAACTTAAGCCTTTTGTCAATATTCATATCTCCTGCTTTATTGAACCACTGGTCATGTGGAACTGTATTACATGCTTATGTAAAATCCACTGCAGCTGTGTATTTCACTCCCTTCATGTATTACCTCCAGTATCCTGGCATAGACCCAGTTGCTATGTTTCTGGTAGCTTTCCATTAACCTTTGTGAGTGTCTAACCAACCAATTGCTTTTATCCCAGTAATTGGATATGTATTATGATTATATTATGTATGAAGTGTCGTTATCTTTTAAACCTGGCCGTTAGGTTGACATTAATTGGGATCACAGTTCAGAGCTGCAGAGTGTCATTTTGTGTTGACTTAAGAAGCTATCTACCTTTAAAGCTCATAAATATTTACGGCTAATATTTTGTGACATCTTTTTGCATGAAAAATCTTCAGAATTGAAGATGGTTACATTATGGCAAAAACTTAAGATTCTGCACTTCTCCTTCATCCTTTATATTCTTTATCTGCATACTACCCATGTATAGGCATGTTGGAGGAGGTGTTAGGACAACAGTCGTGTAAAGATGTAAGGGATAAGGTTTTTGGAGGTGAAATAGTGACTTGTTTTTAGGGAGTGTATTTAGTGGAGCTCAGTTTTTTTGTGGTTTTGCTTATTTTGCGTGGAAAACAAGTTTTTTTACCTATCTGTTTGGCAATGTATCTCTCTTATTATAATGCTTCTGTCTGACCTAGAGATGTGGTGATGTGTCATGATAATATTCTCTGTGTCCCTCTGAAACATACCAGTTCTGAATATTAATACTCTTACAATGTAAAATTATTTATTGGAATCTTGGGAATGAATAATGTTTTTTGGCATTATTCGTAATGCAGTATTATACTTTGAATATAGCTATTTCAATTATGAATCGAATTTTCTGGAATGAATTCATAATATAAATCAGGGAGTGAATGTATTTAACTATTACATATACTATAAAATTAGTACCTCAAAAATTATTGGGAGGAAAATATTTTCATTGGTGTTTTCAGTGAAAGATTTTCTTTTTTATCTGATATTTGTTTTAATCTTCATCAGCATTTAATTATTTGTAATTGAGATGTAGCACAGTCTCAATTTTTAAAGTCCTAATTTACTGAGATCATATATTATCCGAGGTACTTATCGTACTGTTAAGACTGTAGAATGCTGTTTTAGCTCATTCCAGCAAATGTGATAATTTAGCAATTGAGTCAGCTATACAGCAGTCTGATATCCATTTAAAAAGTGATTCGTAAATATGTTTTATCTCAACCATGAAAAGGATTGAAATACAGAAAAGAGTAGAATCATTTCATTTTTGTCACACATTCTCTCATATAATTTTGCTGTATCATCCAAGGTGGCTTCAGTTCACTTTATCTCAGATAATCGAAACTCTACTGTATATCTAATCTCTTTTAATGTGTCCCCTAGGCATTTTTTGAAGCCCTCGTACATATTAAGCGTCTTGTGTGTTCATAATACTAGGTATAAGTAAGGGTCTTAACTGTGTGACTGATGTCCCTATCTGCCTTTTTTTTCTACTCAATGAAGGAAGGACCATGCCCAGCTTCTGTGGAGGAAGAGCTAAAAGAATGGTATGGAGCATGCATCTTGTACACTGTGCGGGTGGTTAGAGCCCTGGGTCCAGAGGGTCTGGCATATCTTCTATTAATGGTAATTGTTTTTCAATAACTCATCCAAATCTCATCTATCACAAGGGGTGGCTAAAAGTCCATGGACCCTTGGCATTGATTGTCAGCCATTGTCCATGAAGTGGGTAGAATGAGTGGGGGCTCCATATTAAAAGCTCACTGTGGAAAGTGCTGGTTTAAATTAAATTATCTGTAATTTAATACCGTTTTATTAAACATATCAACAGTATGGATTAGGAACTAATATTTATTTGTTTATAAGAAAGTCTATAGTGAATTTTTGCATGGAGGTGCTTATAAGTATCGCTTCTAGGTTGAAAACTTTCCTCATCTGCCCCTGTCCATTAACTAAATACCTTAATCTCATATTGGTGCATAGACTGATATACTTGAATCCATGAGCATATGCTTGCCAGCTACAGCTGCCAACTATATTATCTTTCTTCTCAAGCCTAGAGGTGCTCGAAGGGTGTGTGGCTGGGGATGTCAGGAAAATAGGCATGAGCAGAAAGGGTTTAGGAAAAAGAAATTGGTGAATAAATGAACAATTATAGAGGTTTGTTTATGGGAATCAGTTTCTCTACCAGTTCATTTTGTGGCTGTGAATGGTGCTCATGAAGAAAGAGTTTCTATGACCATTTCACTGTGAGTTCATCTTATAGATGTCTCTATCATACAGAGGTAGTGTAGTGTGAGGGGTACAGTAGTATGTGTTATGTTTCTATGAAAATGATTGTGCTCTCTTTTGGGTTACTGTTAGCTGCTGAGTGTAGAAATTGATGGAATCAGCTACAACTCTTCAAAATTTATCTTGAATATTATACATAAGATGTACCTTCAAAATTCATCTTGAATTTTCAAGATGCACCCTATGTATAATGTTAAAAAATTTTGTTGCTCTGTACTAAAATGCATAGTTGTCATCTACGGGTAAAAATTTATTTACACAAATCCAGGGAAATATATACTTGAGTGTAGTTTGTGGGCAGGGTTAGGAAGTTTATATTGTAAATGTGTGTGAGTAATGGTGAAATAGAGGAAGAGTTGGACAGCCTTTCAGACTTGAAGTGAACATTCTTTCAATGGCCCCATCAGTATTCTGCATTTTGCCCCTTGTGTCTATGCCTCAACCATTCATTAAGATGAAAGATGAAAATTGACGGTGTAATGAATGCTGAAGGAGAACATGTCAAGTCTCGATGTTGAACTTAAGGGAAATTATTCTTTTCATAAATGGTCAAAATCTGACTAAATTTTTGCATTCTTATTTTCTTAATTCATTCCTATATACTCATTCAATTCCCATAAGTTATAATGCTATCGTTGCCCCAACTAGTCCACTAGTTCCTTGAATCCTTTGCCTTAAGAAATAACACTATTTATGAAATAGTAAAACCGAGAGTGACTCTATTATGCATTTATGTAACCGAAACTCTTCAATTTGATTCCATGTGATAGTGTACTGAAATGCTGTTTCTGTTAACTTGTCGTAATATGTAAATTGGCTGTGCTTTTTTCTAGGCATTTTTATCAATCTGTTCAAATCGTCCAATATTTTTTAGCATTTATTCATCTATTTAATTGTCCTGCTAAGTCACGCTCACAAAATGAATCATAATGTATTGTTAAATTAATATTTAGGTCAAGGGAGCAGGGACCTGAGATTACAGAAAAGAGGATGGGAGGGGGTTGTATTTAAAACATTATTATCTATGGGGAAAGGGATTGAGTTATTAAGCATGGATTGGGGTTAGGGGGGGTTAGGCTCCATTGGTGGTCCTCATGTTTGTGAAAGAGAAAGTAGCCTAATATGTTGACTAAGCATTAAAAATTAAAAATGGGCAATTCAAGTGGAATCATCCAGAATTTTAATAAATTGTTACTTGATATTTTTGATTTGCCTGATATTTTGTCTTTTAGTTTCTCAATAATTTTGGAACTAAAAATGAGGCATGAAAAAAGTGTCAATTCCTTTACTTTTTTTGTGGCTATTTTTACACAGTTCTATGAGTGACATTTGGCCAAACTAATATTTTGGAGAAAACCTTGTAACTTCTGTATTTACTAGATAAGAAAATTATTTAAAAAGCAGTGAATTTTAAACTTAACTACTTAAACCAGTTTATATTTTTGTGAATGGTATGTTTCAGCCAATTATTGAAATAATTCCTTAAAATTAATGACAAAATCTTACCTTCACCAAAAAATATTTTAGCATAGAAAAATCAATTGAAAGTAGTTACTGTGGCTTTTTAATTTTTTAGTTGTCTTCTTAACCTATTCTCTGGAAAATTATTAAAACCTAAGAATTATGATCTTTTATGTGGTCCATCAAACATGGCACCCAAGACTAAAATGGCAATATTAAGGGTTAAGTATCATGAAAGGGAATGAAAAAATTCTGAAATGTTCAGTGAGTGATCCTTAAAGAAATTAAAAGTCGTGGTATAATCATGATCTCTAAGAATTTTGTGGTTTTAGAGCTTTAGTGTCTCAAAAGTGGCTAAAAAAATGTATGGAATTTTACACCCAATGCAGTGAATTATGCTGTTTGTTTAAAATTAATATTTGAAGATGTAACTTTGTGGAAAGTTTTCGCAGACATGACGAAAAAATTTCTTAATAAATTCCACACTTAACAGGTTTTTTCCGACCTAGGTTTCGACTGCTATGAGGTCAAAACCTAGGTCGGAAATAAACTATTAAGTATAGAATATACTGAGAATTTTTTTTGTCATGTCTATGCTGTATGTTGTCGTCATTCTTTTTTAATAGCTATTGTGAAAAAAATGATTACTGAGAATATTACCGAGAGTTTAAGAAGCTCATAACTCTGAAATATAAACAGTATGTGATAACACTGGCAAAAAATACCAAAATTACTGAAAAATTCTTTCATTAAAGTTTTGCCCTCTACCATAGGCTAGTGATTTACAGCTGTGACAACAATGACAATAAACTTGCCACTCAGAGCATAGCGGCACCATAGACTTCTGAATGGCAGGAGATTTTAGGATGAAAAATAGATTTTCAAAAAATGAGGGCACTATATATTCTCAAGTCTTCCAAAGTCTCCCATTATTAACTGTTTTATATAATTATTAAAGAACAAAGACAGCAGACAGTATACTTCATTGCATCATGCATAAAATTATGTACACTTTTTATCTAATTTAGAGACTCCATAGGTCTAAAACCACTCGAGTGTCCTTGATCAAGTTTATACCAAAAGTTTTTATGTATTAAACAGTCATTCTGTGATCATTTCAGAATTTTTCGACCAATCTGTTATTAGATATTTAACCCTAAGTATTGCCGTTTTATTCCTTGGTGCCATGTTTAATGGGCCCTATAAAATAAAAACACAGATGGTTCTGAGGCTTTATGCTTTTATAGAGAATAGATTTAGAGGACAAGTACCTGAGGGAAAACCATAAAAGCTTAAATTATGTCAATAGATTTTTTTTACTGCTAAAAATGTTTTTGGTGAAGTGAAGCACAGTTTTTTATGTTAATGTTTAAGTTATTATTTCAATAATTAGTTGAACTATACTAATTACAAAAATACGAATCAGTTTCAATTAATGGTTTGTAATTATTTTGTCATGTGCATAAATAAAAAAATAATTAGGTTTTCCTCAAATATTATTTTGGCCTAAAGAATCTAGTGGTGCTATATGAAAATAGCCACCTGAAAACATTTATGGGGATGAAAATTTTTTCATACCCCATTTTGAGCTCTTAAAATAATGGCAAACATAATTACAAAAAATCAGCAAAACCAAATAGTTCGAGCGATGTGGCCTGCGTGGTTTCACATGGATCGACCCAAATGCATGCTCCCTTTGTATCCACCAATATTGCTGTCAGAAATATGAAGCCTGGGTTGCATAGTGGTCTGCTTATTTGTCTGGCAAGCCTACCTGCAATTTTTAAGCATTTGGCCCAGCCTCTTGCGGGTGAGGGGAAGGTTTTATGGGATATTTTAGGGTTGTCATGGGGTGTATTGGGAGAGGGGTATGGTTGATGGGAGGTAATGGCAAGTGTAGCATTATAGGTACAAGTCATGAAGGTGATGGTGTGTGATGGTTTTGTTTATGGCAGGTTAGTCAGGATGGTATCCAGGAGTGGAGAGGGATGTTTTTCAAACAGTGCTTCATTGAGAATTATTTCTAATGCATCCTTTTTCCTATCTCCAGCTCTTGTAAAATATCCATATTTTTCCCCTTTCTTGTTTGATGCAATAACGCTGGGACAAAATCACTGTTGTGTCCCTCCTCATACAGGTGTGGATTAGTTCAATTGTTGATTGCCTCCCCTAATAACCAACAAACCAGTATGTTTGCCCACAATTTGATTGCTACTTTCAACTGATATCATGAAGTTTCATTTCATAGGCACGCCAAGATAGACCTTTGGAAATGTCCCCTGAAGTTGATCCTCAGCTATGTGCTGATGTCCAACGACTTGCATCAGGTTGTGGCGTGGCTCGCTTGCTAGCTGCAAAGAGGCTTTCATGTTCAGAGGTAGAGCATCCTCATGGGAAGGGAATCATGTTTGAGAGAACTCCTCTTGGCCCCTATCCACTGAGCCCAAAGGTGCCATCTGGGTTGCGTATTGGTGCTCGAATTGCTGAGTGGGGCAAACGCTTGGCTGCAGCAGGATCCTCAGGAGTCAGTGAACATAGCCGTGCTTGCCGTGTGAAGAAGGTGCTTGAAGCATTCCGTCTAGAAGTGAGTATTTCAAGCCACATGAACTCAATATCGTGATAAACTTGACATCAAGTTCAATATTTCAAATTGAATATATCTCAAAAGTTAAACTGCATCCAAATATGCTGATTTTTTTTATTCCCTGTTACAATTACATATTTCTCCTGTTTCCACATGTAACACTTCCGCACATTCCACTCTTGCATGCATTGAGTGTCTCATTAAAGTCAAACATAATTTTTTTATTTCAGACAATAAAGGATATGAATTCCTTGAAGAGGTTACTCAAGCAAGCAGAAACTGATCATTACTGTTTGTACAGGTATGTGGTAATCACATTCAACTATCATTTGCAACATAAACACTACTTATGTAATATTCTTGAAACAATATACAAATAACTCTGGCGTAATAAATCATTTTTAAAGTAATGCTCCAAAACTAGAGAAAAGATACAATACTCACATACAGTAAAACCTGGATGAAAAAGTGAATAAAGCTGCATCTTATTCTCAGGGCTTGCATCTTTCTGCGGCAGTCAGGGAACAGTCAGGTTCTCCTGGAGCATGCCAAAATGGAAGGTGGATCTTCTATGGATGTCATACGTGTACTTGAGGACTACTTTTCTACTCATGGAAGTCAGGGCACAGAAGGAGCCTATGACTAAAATAGTCTTTTACGTGAACCATGCATCACAGCATGTTGTTCAGTATTCCATATTGATGGATCCAAATTTTTTTATGTATGTTGTGTGTGAAGAATGTTTATTATGTATATGTTGATCATTGCTTAGGCATGAAGTGAATTAATTTTTTATTACATATAAATATTAAATTTATTAAAATAACATGTAAATAATTTTATGATAAAGTGTCCATGGCCTCTATACTCATTTTTCGTGGCTCACTATAATGGAAATTATGAGTTCATATTTGATCAGTGCTGGCCCAAAGCGTGGGCAAAGGTCATAGGCAGCCATTCATGAGGGTGGCCTGTCAACTGCATATACATAGATGATTGCGAAAAGAGGGACTGAAAGCACGAGGGCGATTCTGCGTATCTAACAACACTGAATTTGTGTTTGCAATTCTATAGCCTTGTTTTGTGCTTGTATGTAAAATCCTGACTGGGGTCTGGGTGGAGATAAACACAACGTCCGCTTTAGCCTGCTCTTATTGAGAGGCGTCTAGGGCACCACAGTTTAACGTCCTAGCTGACGGACGGAGTATTGAACTTATAGTGCTCTCTATGCGCCACCGAAGTATTAGGATCAACGTAGGAGACGTAGGATTACACTGCAAAATCTCTGCCGCTGCCGGGATTCAATCACGGGCCTTCGGAACTGGCAGTCAATACTGAAACCACCTCACCAACCCGATCCCCTTCGTGATCCGTCGCCAGCCAACTTAAATTCTCCCGATTTTTGGCGCTAACGAAGGCTATGATAGGTATAGGCGTTTTGCAAAGTATTAGGTTTTAATGTTTAGGTATGTTAATGATGGGGCTGTTGGAACATTTGACTTTGGCGGAAAATCTTGCAAAGCGACTTCAAACTGTGACTCATATAAATCACGATCCAATGGTCGAATTTCAAATGCAACTGTGATTCGGTGACAGCAGCCTTAAATCAAAAATCTTTTTGCCGCAAAAACAGCCATGCCCTTCACCTAGTACGATTTAATACTACCCACCTTTCTAAAATTTGATCCATGTACAGGATTATCGCAGGGCTCTGATGAGTATATTCACGACCTTACATTTGCGGCGCTAAACGTTGGAGCAACGAAAACAGCTTGTAGATAATTTTGCGACTTCAGCGGCGTCAAAAATTGCCATGGCGTTCTAGGTGGGCCGCATATTTTTCTGCAGCTCATAAATTTGGCTTCCCTAAAAATGATAAGTTTTTGGTCTATCTTAAGGCAAGCATAATGGTCTGCGGCGCGGCATTGGTTTCAACGCTATAGGAGGTTTTGGTAGAGGCGAGCGCATGCCGCTCAAGCCAAATTTATAATCTCTACCTAACGACGCAAATTTCCGCAAGTTTCTCTTGAAAATATACCAGCCACAAAGACTTATGAAGTGCAAATTATCACACTTTTGGAGTAAACAAACGACGTCGTGGCCAGAGATGATTTTTCCGTTGCGAGGTTTCTAGCCATGAGGTTATCTGAGACGTAGTGCATGTACCCCCCATACAACCGGCAATCGAATATTTTTTGAAGAAAACGATCAAATTTCGAATCCATGGATTCGATAAAATTCTTTGATGTCTCGGGCCTTGGAGTTGCTGTCGAGACAACTTTCTTCGCCGGGGTCTCATATAGCTTTACGTGATATTAGAAAGACACCCAAAAAAGGGTTTCTACGGAATTTAAATAGCTAGAGATTAACAAAACATAGCATATCATCAAAAGCGATTTTTTTTTCTTATATTCATGTCACGCGCTATGAAAGCATTATAGCCTACTTTCGTAGAAGTGGCGATGTGATATAAAAATTATATACATATACTTCATGCAACTAAGCATAAAAATTATTCTGCAAAAATCAGATTACGTTAGCACAAGCCGGGTCAACCAACCTCCCACACGTGATCATAACTGAGACGAATTATCATGGGAAAAAGCATTTTTATGCAAGCTATGCAACAAGTGGCTTATCAAACAACTATGGCTTGCTGACGAAAAACCTAGATCTCACTGTGAAAGGAGACTGTCACTTTAGTACTGTGAGAGATTTACAGTTTCGCAAATATTAACAGAACTTTCAGTTAGAAACGTTGTATCGTTCAAGCTTCAACGCTCCTTGTATAACAAGGGACAGAAGGTTGCGTTTCGTTCGTCTCGTTACAAATTGTGTTTCTATGGTGAACGCATAAGCACCCTATTAGAGGCTTATTTTTTCATTAAGATGTTTATCTATCGTAACTATTTCCACAGCATAGATGTTTTCATAAGCTATTGTAGGTAATATGTGAAGAAACAATGAAAGCATTATAGGATCATGCGCATGGAAACGACAATTTTTGAATTGAAAATTACTATTGCTCAAGCCGTTTCACCCAATCTCATTCTCGCAACCCTAACTTCGTCGAATTGTTACCAGAATGTGTCATTTTAATTCTAGCTGCAGTCAGGCCTTCATTTATAGAGCGAAGTTAAAGCAACGGATGCTTCCTCCATCGCCTGCGTCTTGCCTCCACAAATTCTTCCTCCGAAGTGTTACCGGCGCTTGAGAACTGCTTGGGTTTTCGCGAAGTCTCAGCTCAATACGACTTCGAGCGTTTGATCACTAGCTTCCCCTTCACTGAATGGGAATGAAATGTAAACACTACATAGGTATTCCCTAATAAAAAGGGCCTATATAGTGGAATCGCATGGCGCGCCACCACTGGGCCATTTGAAGCAACATTTATTTGAACGGCATCTTCACCTGGAAGCACAACGCAACGTTCGGGAGGGAAGGACTGTCTAAAGGTAATGGCGTCTTATTCGTAGATATTTATACTTTAATAAGCGTTAATAGCTAATCAATCTGTTTTCTCACCACTACATATAAATACGCCAAGGGTGAAGTTTAAGGTATGATATCATTTACAAATTTATCACTTCATTTTTCGTTACATTGCCCTCCATTGCGCGAATTTATTGTGGTGTTATCCAGATGCCTCCAACTTAAAACACGAAATGTTATATTGTTACTTTTGAGATCTCAGATATATTTCTCGTTAATGATTCTCAGACAGTCCTTGCTGAAGACCAATATGCTGATGTTGTATCATCACGTCCAGCAGAATATTCCCTTGGATCATTCAGGAGTGCTGCATGCTGGGTGAGTCTAATGATGGGAATGAGAGCTTAATGCTTTAGGTTCGGGATGACTTGGAACATAGGTTTTTCATGGCATTGGTTAGCACCAGAGGGCCATCCTAAATAAGGTCGCGCGACGCTTTTTGGAGGAAGTAAATGATAAGTAAAAGTGTGTGGATTTTATCCAGCGTGTAAGTGGCTTTACACCTTGTGGCATTCCACACGATTTTTTCTTCTTGATCTCGAATTTTAACAATTCTTGTTTCCTCTAGTTTTCATTGGTTTGTCATTTAAGATAAAGTTGGATTATTCTCAGATCCATACTCGTCAATTTACCAATATGATAGGGGAAGGATGTAATGTGTTAAATTTTCGCGCTCTTCAAGTGTACGCACACGAGGCTTTTCGTCCTACCACGACCTTACTGTCCGCTGACGGACCTAATTGCATTGTATATATCCAAATTCCAAGACTCCATCCATATTTATCAGCAATCTATCCCTATCCTGACCCTCAACATCCAACTAATATTGACAGCGCGTCGCTTTTTAATGCTCTTCGATAATTCACTTAGTGTGCCAGACGTAATAGCTTTTCCTGTTTTCCTTCAAACGCCTTCCTCGAATTTTTTGCTTTCCTCTAACGCCTTCGGCTTAATCAAATTTTCTTCTCCCTGTGGTCACATTAGTCACACAGCTTAGTACTACGAATCAATTTGCTTTCGTGGCTCCGAATTCATCTTAGCACATTTCCTCCAACTCCGGCAGAACGTCATGTAACTTATCGTTCCTCAGCTGAGATAAACGTACTTCTCGATTCCGGTATTGCGTATCGTGCGAAACATGTTGACAGCTGATTTGTATTTAATTGCCAACACCGTGCTCTTTGCTTTACTCAATTCTTGATTCTTATATTTCGCGAGTTACAATTTTTCGAGAATCCTGAAAACTCTAGTCAAATACTTCCAGTGGGGACCGGTTCAAAAAAGGCCTTTCTTACCCATGCTCGCCTACTCACATCACTCTCGCAATATACGAGTGAATTGCGAAAACCTTATCTTACCTAGCTATTTATTTTCGTCCTTTTCTCCCTGTTAATTTCACCACGCTTCCTTGCCCCCTCCTTCCTTAGACCCCAACCTGACCTGAGTTAAGTAAATCCTCTGATCATAATCTCAAATCAAAACAATTCTTAGTCGTCGCCATGTCTGCTTATTCGTGGGGGTGAGCGTCGTATGACTCGAGCCATGAATGCCTAAGTCTGCCGGGAAACTCCTCTGCGAAGTAATTCCAGAAACCCACCCCAAGTCACGACCCTCGCGAAAGACCATTGTTCAGCGCTTTCAGAATCCATACAGGGAACCCTCCGCTCTTCCCATCACCGTTTAAAACTAAATGCAACCTTACTTTTGGCTTCCGTTACTTTTCAGCTCATTAAACGATGAGCCATTAAAATACATAATTATATCAAAGCCTTTATTTTACTTCTGTAATTTCATGATACGATAACCGCAGTGATGAAAAGTATTCGGATTGCCTGGCGTAAAAGTCAACTCGTCTTCTTTATAAATAATGATTACACATTATTTTATTCAGATGATGTAAAAAGAGATTATTTTATGCAAAAGCAAGATATTATAATTTTCACATTCAGTATTCAACTTCTATGTTCATCGCAAACGCAAGCTTCTATGTTCATCGCATCATTATTTCTGAATTATAGGTCTTTGTACTCCTAAGGAGAGCAAATTGCCCACCTGCAAGCCGCGATTTGAAATCATGGCTCCATCTCTTAGCTTAAACAATCTTTCACAGGGCCAACTGCCAGCAGGATCTCACGGAATTTTTTTGACTGCTTGTGATAGCCCAGGCAGTGCATTTTATATACTTTTGCGATTGTAACAATTTGTCCGTCTCAGAACCAGCAGCTTGGAGTAACGTAGAGTGGTATTACATCTGATATACCCTACCCCGTCTTACGATGAGCCAAAACAGTTTTTCTCCATTGGTTGGTTTAATAATTTCTCTCTTCTATCGTTAGCATGAAATATTACTTACGAAAAAATATTACGTTTAGAAATCAGTTAGCATTGCGAAGACACATAGAAATTACTTCAGATAGAAGATATTAATGACAAACTTGCAATCGAACTGAAAATTTCCATTTCTGGTCGTGCGCTTACATCGGGTATCTCCCTCTTTCCCTTCTCACCAGTTGAAGTGAGGCCAGCAGAATTGTCGTTGCGTCGCATACAGGTGAATAACCGGCGACAACCGTGATTAATAGGCTCGTATTGACCTATTTAACTGGGCGTCTCATCGGCAGACTTCGTGCAAATTCCAGAGTTTTGTTTAGCGCTTGCTGCCCCGCAGTCCTTAAACTCAAGGTTTGGTGCTCCTCATATTTCTCGGTCCTTGTCTTCTTCTGTATCGGAATCAGCACACACCTTTGAAAGTCTGGTACTTTGGTAGCTACCTTGATTATTTAATGTTCTACCCTATAAACAATTTATTTACCCTATGAATGATGGAAATCCATTTAGTTATATAGAACGTTGTACCTGATGATTATGTCTATGCGTTGCGTCTTGTAGCTATAATGATTAAACATTTGTAGAAAGATGCGTTTTTTTCACTCCCACTTTATAAATGAATTTCTGCATTGTTAAGCCTCAAACCTTTGAGCTTTAGGCGATATAAATTTTCCTGTTTCAGAAAAAATTGTTATTTTGTAATTTTTTTATGTCAAGGGAGTGAATTATTCGCATTAATGCTTTTTGGCCTACACATGGAGGTCGGGGGAACTGATTGCCTTGATCTTGAATTGGGTGTTGCAATCCTCGAGGTCCAATTCAATTGCAGTGTAGTCATGTAAGTTGCCAACTCACCGACCAGATCCCCCTTTTGAAATTGATATACGCATTTTATGGGGATGGAGTTCGAGTATGATGACAAATAAATACGAAAGCACACTCCGCTGAAAAATCTCAATTAATAGCGATCTGGCGAGATTTCTTCTCTTTGAAAATGCTTGTTTGTCCAGGGCAATGCTTCACATAATTACCCTACCAATTAAGCCATTTTCCTCTAAAATATTACTCAAATATGAATGTAAACTGCGAAAAAAAAGATATTGAAGGGAACCGAGCAGATAAAAGGATCACCGACGAAATTTTGAAAACGAGGAGGCGCCACACTAATAATTTACAGGATGAAGAGTGGGAAGGGTTATCTCTCACGGGAAGCACCGAGGAAAGTTTATGAAACGACGATTGCCAATTCTATGTATGAAGGAAATGAACTTAAAGGTTGTCATCATTCCGGAAATATTACGGAGTGTCTCACGCGTCACTCAGTGGAAATAATTAATGCGTTCGACTTGATGAGTGCGAAGAAAGACCTGGGTGTGAGAACTTGATTTTGGTAAATATAGTGTGTGGAAAACATGGACGGGTTGAAAATAAAACGAGTGGAAATAACCAAGTCTCTTATAACTGTCTCTAAATAACTCTTACTCATTTTGTTGTGTTCCTAAAAACAAGTGAAGATTGACTTCTATCAAAGACAGAAAAACTCATTAATTGAATGAGAAGGTTCCGACGCACAGGTCACGTCAAAATCCAACGGTGGGTAGGTCGTATGTTTTCTTGATTATTGGTTTGAAATAAATTCATTAATTACCGTTTTCTCTTTTCTAAAACAACAAACAAGCCTTTGGTTGTAAAGAAGTTTTCAGCTTATTGATTGAAAAAAACTATTCAAGTACAAAATTAATAAATGTATATGCTACTAATCAAGGAGAAGTTTCGCCTTCGAAGGCAAAGTTTGTGCGTCATTACTATTAACATATATGTAGAATGCTGCTTACATCAGCTTTTATTTTAAATAAAAATACGTCTCTGTTAATACTCGGATAAAACCATCGCGAACTATCCGGGCGTTGTCTTCCCTCTGGAGTTTTATACAGGTTACATGGTTTTTCATCGGTAAAAGTATGTAATTGAGTTATCCATAGAAAAATGTGTCCTGCATGTGATTACGCCTTAAGAGTCCATACTTTCCGTAATATCTCTTTCGCAAACTCGACCTCAAAAGTAGGCTTGAGGCTTGAACTGATGAAGAAAAAGGTAATGCGTAAACTTTTTCCACCAATAAAGTGACAATTTGAGCGAAAAACTGATTTGAAGCTGAATTTCACATTTCTAAAGTTTGGTCGTCAGCAATCAGATCACGAAAATTAATTTATTTAGTAACAGACACCAGGTTACACCATTTGAATTTAATGAGAAAAAAAGTATCTTTCAAGAATGGGTTCACAATGCCAAGAGATTGTGAATCTCTAAGATAGGAAGTTCCTTTTTCCTGAATGGAATGACTAACTTCTTGGATCCATTGAAAAGTGTAGTCAGATAACCGTCATTTTGTTTATTTGCAGCAGGACATCGATGTATTGTCACAGCACGGAAATTTTTTTCCAGGCCTATGCATCAACCAATACGCTACACGATACTTCCTATTGCATGAGTCGGAAGTGGAAAGCCGGAAGTCTGTGGCTTACTTCCAGGAACACGTTTCCTCTCCCTACTTTCGGTGCATAAAGATACTGCTTCCCAAATTGTCGCGACTGATACAGCCCAAGGGCGTAGCATATCTATATTATTTTGAGGAGAAATGGAAAAACGGAGTCCATTAGCTTGGACAGAAAGCATGGAGACAGTAAAGCTACAGAAACCAGTTGGAAAAGACTTATCGACAAAACTTTGGTCTTTAATTATCAAAAGGATTTTTAAAATGCCCATTGTATAGTGCATTAGGAAACCTGTTTGTTTTTGGCCTTATGGCAGCACAGAATCAATTTATAAGTTATTTAAAAGGACATTCTATTTCTTCCGTAAATGACAGGGCAAAGAAAAAAGTTGCTGTAGAAAATTATGAAAAGTTTTTGGAAGACAGTCAACAAATTAAGGAAAACTGGAAAAAAGTCTATATTTGAGCTAACAGAATGTTTATTGGAAATTCGTCTGCGTTCATTTGAAAGGTAATACATGGAAACCATCGGAGTTTCCATCAACATTCCACTCCGATGGAGGAAGTATTAGCAACTAAGTAAAGAGAAGTAATTAAATATTTCAGAAAGCTAAGTCATCGCAAGAGGATTGGGGATTTTGCGCAATCTTTGACGCAATACGGTACAAATATCACCCAAGCTTTTTTGTAGGTAGTGTTGCTCATTTTACGATTTTTTTTCATATCATCCTTGGGGAATATCTACATAGCCATCAAATGAGGATAACGCACATTTATTTTGCGTATTTTTATTGGATATCCTAAAAATTCAGAGTATTTTCGCATATTTGAAAATTTCGAATCTGATTTTCATTTTAATAAATGATTTTGTTTACCAGTGATTGAGTAAAATAACTTTTATTCTCAGGAAGGCATACAAAGAAGGTAGGTTATCTTTAGGCAGGATTTTCATGGAAATTCTCACATCAATTTGGTAAATCAGACATTCATCTTTTTTCTGTACAGTCCTTCGTCCGTAATGTGTCCATTTTAGGGGAGGAGTATGATTTTAGATAATGACAGTTGGATCTCACGGACCACAATGCAAATTTTAAGGAGAACATAACCTGTGATGTGTCTACTGTGCAGATTGTTTGACACTGGATTAAAAGATATGAAAACAAAACGTTGAACGTTACATGTCACTTAAAAGTGCTTCCAAAAAGTTAAGAAACCCGAACTCGGCTTCGATATGCCTACCCAAGAGCTGCATCTACAATTAGTAACTAAATTTCTAAAGGGCAATAATTTGACCACTGATGAAGAGCAACGTCTATTGCTCTTCTCAACAGTTGCAAATGGTTGAAAAGTAAATAAACTTTGATCTTTGTTTTTGCTGTGAATTAATAGAGGGATATTGTGTTTGCCCGTGTAAAATAGGCAGTTTTTTTTAATTTTACTTATTATTATTGAGATACGAACTTGGTTTATGTTTTCCCTCTTTAAATAGACCAATTTGCACATATTCTATTTGATGAAATTTTCTGTCCGACCGATATTTCGATCCCTGACAGCGCATCATCGCTCTCATTTATATGATTAATTAGGTTAAATATTCAAGCGCCGTGCGGGACCTTTTCGCATGGTCTGATCGGGTCGACCCGGGTATAAAAATTCTTGTCTCGCGCCGTAGCACCGAATAAGACTCACCCGACTCGACAATTTTGACTTTCACTTTGTTTGGTCCGCTCTACCGAAGGGTGTCATCACTTTCCGCTCTAAAAAGAAGCGCTATTCTTACGTCTCTCGTTTCTCCCAACAAATTTTGCGAGTAGTCATGAGCTTTTTAAATTATCCATTTGCATAGTATTAATATATATTATGCCCCAAATTCGGAAGTATCTGTCTATGAAAAGGCTAAAACCGGAACAAAATCGGTATGTTGTTAATAAAATTTTAGCCATTAGTGAAATAATTTTATTCTTCGCTTGGAGTTTCTCAGAATATAGATCTTACTTGCAGTTGCTGTGGTTATTTTTTCCCCCAAGCTCCATACTACTGTGATCGAACCTCGTTACTCTTTGAGTGGTTGAACCCTTCTTGGCTCCCGCCGCGCAATTCTACTGTGACACCCGGGAAAAATTGAGGAATGAAATTGCTCAGTTCGGCTTGTGTCACATGTATTCTTCCCTATAAACAAGTTTTATTCGCTCAAATGTCAATTAAGAGCCTTTTGAGGCTGGCTCATGTAGTTTCAACATATAATATCGATTTGCACAATCTTAACAAAAACTTGTGGCCGCGATTTTCTCCGTGCAGTTTTCAAAAGGCCAACCAATATATTCCGGGATGATTCCGTGTCAACCGTGAATAATTTTAAATCCTTCCGGTTTAAAGGGTCTCAGGAGAGGTAGGTCTAGTGAGAGCCTATCTTTTCAACCTTCTGGATCTTTGCATTACGCGCTCTTCTTCTCTTTCTCGTATTCAATTTTGTTTTCACTGCATGAACTTGGGGAAATACTTTGCGAGCTTGAATTTATTATTAGTTAGTTCCTCTACTTGGAAATCTATCGGGAGATTTAACTCTTGTTTATTTTATAAAATGCTCGCGACATCAAGGAAGTAGTAAAAGGAATGAAGTGGCCTACACCAAGCGGCGGCATTCACAGAGTTAATTCTTGCCATTCGGTCTGCAAAATCCAAGCAAATTCCACGCCATTCTTTTTTATCATAAAATGTTATAGTTTCTGGGTTCTCTTTACTATCCTATTCCAAGGGTAACATCTAAATGGAGGGTCTTTAGGAGAAGAAAAATTTTGCCCTCTTGCCCTGATATACTTAATGGTTGAAGGCGTAACTTTGTGGAATGACACTACTGACATGACTAAAAAGAAAGAACTCTTAGTATTTTCCACACTTAAAACTTTAATTCCCGACCCGATTTATTAATTGAAAAAGATTGCTAGGCAATAAACCTGGGTCGGGAATTAAAGTTTTAAGTGTGGAAAATACTAAGAGTTCTCTCTTTTTAGTCATACCACTCTTGCCCTGAATTGTAGTGAGAGTGATGCTATATTTTTTCAGAACTCGTGTGTCATGTAGCAGCGAACGACAGCTGTAAATTTCTGCAGCGATCTTCTACCCACGAATTACTCCCAATAGAGTCCTTACTCATAGCGTGGGAATGTACAGTGGCGGAAGAAATTAACGCAAAATTTTTCGCGCGCCAGAATGCGGCATTTTTGGGAACTTCTAGGAGCAGCATACACTCGAAAGACTGGCAACACTGAGGAAAACATCGTCTACCGCAAATATTTGAAATCCGCAATGGAACTCACATTTGCTGGAGCGTGAAACTTAGTCATCAATCGCCTCATTTTCGAACTTTCTTCTCATATTATTCGCACATTCAGTCGCGGTGTATCGCTGTGTTTATTTCAGCATAGTTCTTACGTCGAATGATATCCTTTATACAGAAAGACTGATCATAAAAAATATTCACTATCCCACCCAATTCGGTATATATGCTGAAATCTTCATCTTCTACCACCAAGGGATATTATTGTGGTCGACTTTCCGAGGATCTTTTTGAATGACGTGTACTGTGTCTTTTTCACCGAAATGATATAAATCGAGATTTATCCGCACCAAATGTCGATACAAAAAAGATTTAATTAAAATAAGTATAGTCTACGTGATGAAATTTTTCACGATTTTCCATTTGTAGATTGACGAAGCTCCTTAGACGGATATTTATTAAATTCAAAACGGATATTTATTAATGAATCGTTCTTGACCCAATATAAATCCGTTTTTAGTTCGTCAGAATGGGATTAAACTATGAAAACACACGAAAATATATATAACTCAAAAAATAAAAATAAATGTGCTCGCATCGATACCGAATAATCTAGGCATATTTTCCCGATATTTCTTTCATTTTATCACAAGAAGCTTGGTGACGAGCTGTTCTCTGTTAAGATTTATCTAGTAACTGCAGGATATACGAATAAACATTCGAAAAGTTTACCGAAATTAGGTGCAGTTATGGATAAACAACTCTATTACGTCTGACTGCATAATATCTTACACGCTTAGCTATAAATTCGCCGCACATTTAAATTTAACAGAAAAGCCTTTTAAAAGACTTCAGTTTTAAGTAAAATGTCATTAATGAAATAAATAAATAGGTAACGGTTAATGTTGTAGCTGTAAGATGTATTTGGCTAGCTAAAGAGTGGTCCGTGTTCGATTTTTAATGAACACAAATGAGTTTTTATATACATTTTCTCATATCGGCGATATGACTGAATGTAATGTGTAGCTGCAATGACTGGCAGATAATATGATTTTTTTAATACAAAAGAGATAATATTTGCCTAATAAAAATCAATTTACTTGACCAGAAATTGAATGAAAAACTCAAGAATGTCTCGACCAGGGGAGGGGTCACGGTTCTTTTCTTTTTATGGTCGTTATCGTCATCCAAAAGGCAAGCCGCATTGGTAGGGCAATGCTCAACGTCCTTGGAGCAACTCCACTGCTATGTAGCACCTGATCTTTCTTGATGACGATCACGTTTTAGAAATCATGAGCGTACTCGAACAATATTATCATGAAGAACCATGATAGTGATTCAGGTTTGCAACCCATTAACAACTACTGAACTTTCTTATGTCAAGGTGAATTTAAGATGATATTCCGTATCCTTGCGGTGAATTTATTTGCGTCCGTATGCGTATACTGTGAACTAAGTTACTTTTGAAATGAGTGGTGGGATTGTATACGAACGTTTAAAATAACTATAAGGATAGGAAAAAGCATACTAATCTCCCGGGAATACAAACAGAAAGAAGTAGTTCTCGGATTACACCTCATCAGCCCAGACCATTCCAATCAAACGCCATTAGTTCCCCTCATGCATTGTTTTGGAGGCCAACTACCATAAGTCTGAGTTAAAGCAAAGAGCAATCTTGGAGGACTTTTGAGGATAGCTAGAGGTTCCCCTGTGTCGATACAAAGCTCCACCAATACTAATGCATTCAAAATTGGAATGTATGAAGGCCGCATTATATTGATTTGGGAAATAGTATGCCTTTAATAAGAGTTTACTTTCCCCTTGTGTTGCGGGCGATACCTTTTCTGCCATAGATAATGTTTCGGACGCCAGTCGTTTAACTCACAGGAAAGAAGTGGTATTTGACTTCTTTTACGCCCTTCACAATATTTGACGGGTGCTTCCGATTTTTTCGAAGCGCGACGAGCCTTTTCTTTCTGGTGCAGCGAGAATTTGAAACCTGTGCTTTATTCACAACAACAAACCACCCCTCCATCACCACCCGGAACTTGGCTAAGGTTCACTGATGACTGCTTCGTGGAGACGAGCGTCGATAGACGAACAAGCAGAGCGGACAGCGCAAGCAGAGATATTGTTCAAAGTTTTAGCGGCCTCTCCCTAAATTCTTGGGGGAAAAAAGATCTTATTAGCCTTTAAGTATGCCTCATTTTCCTCCCAGGTGAAGAAATCGGATAGTAGGTTTGTAAAAGGCAAAAACATCCGTCGAAAAATTACCCGAAGAGGTGTTGCGCCTTCGACTTTCACCCACTGAACTTTTATTTGGTGTTTAAAAGTAAAAAAACCTATTTCTCACTACTATCAAACGAAAATCATTAAATTTATGTCCGCTATAATAATAACAACTGTATATTCAAATGTTTATCAATATTCATTTTTCGTCCGCAACTAGGAATACTTGTGAGTTCACAAATATCAAAATTTTAGGAGATGGTTCAAAACAAATCATGTAACATAGATGGAGCGGGCTGCACGGAGCGCAGCGTTTATTAAGAGGATAATGCGAGAAACAAACGTTTTTCGACCCCCTCAGACGAAACAACCCAAAATTAAGATTCAATGAGGAAAATCGTGGAGGAAGAATGGGAAATGAAGCCAGTAAGAGGATACCAAAATGTGGACAACTCCATGTCACAAAGACTTGGTCAGGAAATCGAGAATTGAGGGGGATGGATTGATTATAAGGCTAATTAACATAAACATTCTTTATGTAAATACCAGCATATTTCTTGATGATCAATTGCTGTGATCATGTGCGCACACAAATCAAATTTAGAGAATTACGCATACATTTTACCCTTTTCCACTCGTTGCATTATAGTGTCCCTTTTCAACATCCGTTAAAATACATTAATACTAAGAGATGAAATTTATGACCCTGTAAAAAGTCTTTTAATATCTTCTAGTGGCGGTACTCACAACTTTAACTTCCATTGAAGCAGTAATATTACGACACATTTGAAGAGAAATAGATTCTTTAGGGACGTAGCAATCGTATAATCTTTGATGGTGCACATTCCTAATTTGTACTCCATTGACTACTCTGCGGATTTATGAGGAGTATACAAATGACCATAGGGAAAATATGTAATTACTGCTTAGTCGCTACATGGAAAAAGATTATTTTTAGTATTTTATCACTTTCATAGGGGGAAATACGCGATGCATTTTTGTCGGAGTATTACTTACGCGTGGGTATAAAAATGCTCCTCATAAAATTTAACTGCGTAATTTTAGCCAAACATTTTTCACTGCGAATATGTCAAAAGGTATATAAGTGAGTCATTAATTTAACTTATCCTCTAAGTATTATCCTCCATCCTATAAGTTGAACTGTTGAACTACACGGCTAATATATTGTTCATAGCAAACCTAGAAAACAATGCTGGGAAAGCTTCAAAAACCGTTTTAAAGATATTTTGAAGAGAATTCCACACTTGTTTGGTCTCTCACTCAAATAAGTAATCGGTATTTACAAGTTCGGCAGTTAGAAACAAACTCTAATTCCTAATAAAAATAATTGCCCTCTTTACTAAATCATTTCAAAGTAATTTAAAGGTGAATGTAGCATCAGGTAAGATCACTAAATCGAGTAACTGACACAATCAGAGATCCGGTCTGTTCCCTCCTTCATGAATAGCTTTTCATTGAGTGGTAAATTGGGAAATGAGTGGATATGAGCACCATACCACAGGCAGGACGTAGAAATCAAGTGGGGTCGAGTACCCGAGAATGGGAAGTAAACATCTCATTCGACGCCCAAGGAGACCGCTCTGATTCTTTTACAAAGCCCGAATATACGTAAAATCACACACTCATGGTTGAGGTCAATATCCATTCCCTGGGCCTTCCGCGGATTCCTGCGAAGTTTCGGCTGCAATAAAGTCACATCACGTAGATTAATTATAAAGGCACTAAAAGAGGCCACGCCAGGATTTGAACCCCAGGCATTCTTAACCACAGACGAACGCTCTCCCTCTAGGCTACTTCAACGATCAAGAGAAAACAGCGGCCAGTGGTTCTTACTATACAACGTAAAATGGGAATTCTAATGTTTCCTTAAAAACTGGACCAAATAAAATGCTCTGGATTTTTTAAAGTAGTTTTCAGAAAGTAAATACTATTACGTTTGGAGGAATTAAGAAATTTAAGTGTTTGGGATGACCTGAATGCACAAGGGCGGAAACTTACGTAGGGTTTTAAGGTATTGGAAATGCTTGTAAAGAAAAATTTTCTCCTCATGGAAACCATTCTATTCTACCAGATTTCCCATACTTTAACTTGAAATTCACAGGATATTACGCCAAAATGTTAATTGTAATGCATCATATTTCTCGGAAGTAGTTTGAGGCCTATTAAAACGATGTTCATCCACAGCTATTCCCTGCACGCGGAAATACATTTTATTGTTAGAGAATTTGATCTGGAGGAAAAAAAATTTTTGTCCCAACAAATTATGCTTTCATCGTATTGTTTCTTAAGTTTCAACCAAGAAATTTGTTTAAACGGTAAAAGTATGGTAAGCATCTCTATATAATCAACTACGAATTCGGAACCTCGACTGGGTGCGGGTCGAAGCAAGCTCATCACGTTTATAACTCCCAGACGATCTCGCGAACGGAAATCTTATTAGTATGACTATTTACATGACGGGTAAAATCGATATCAATTCATAGTGAGTTTGAATATTCCCGGTTTCCATATGCTGTCTCAATGTTGTCAAGTTGTCGAAGGAAAAGCGATTTCAATTAGTTCCCGTGTACGCCGCATTCAGACGCCAATGAGTTTTGCGTTAATTTTTTCCGCCACTGTACGTTCAATTCCACTGGTGATGGCTTTGATTAGAAGGAATGGAAATATAGCTGGTGCTCTTGGGGGTGGTGGTCAACCAGAATGGTGTTGAGGTGTGAGGATAAATGGATTAAGGTGTCTCCCAGGCTCATCTTTTTATTGTCTATGCTGTACATTCGTTAAACAAAAAAGGACCCGTAAATAAAGGAAGTCGATGTCCTAGCATCGATATGTGTTTTTTTATTCCTGCCCAAACTGCCAGATTCTAGAACTGTATTATCTAGGGAAATTTAGGGAGTAGACGAGAAAGATCTTTATGTTGTAATCTGCTAACAACTGGGAATGATTGTGAGTGCAAAGAGGTAATGGATTTTCTAAACATAGCTTTCCTGCTCATGAAATTTTAATTACTATTTTTATACTGGGGGTCAAAAATCATGCTAAATTCTCAACTTTACTATCACTAGTATCCTTAAGAGTTCCTTCTCTTCCACTATCATGTTATACACTTTCAAAAAATGCACTTCTTCAAAATAAGTATTCCTATTTTCTGTCGATGAGGGACAGTAACCAACAGAGCTTTATACTACATTAAATACTTATCTCCCAATACTTTCATAATCTCGTGCGATTGTTACTGTCTTAATCTCATTGCAACTCGTGATAATCTCATTCTATTCTATTCTTTTGCACAATGACGAATAGATAACAACAAGACGAGTTTTACTTTGCTCTTTAATGGTAATGATTTTATTTTATGCTTGTTGTTTCGTTAATTGTCCAAAGTTCGGTATTTGTTCACTGTATTTTGTAATGGGTGCCTCGCCCGTTATGAAACGTTTTTTTACCTGGTTCGGCTGGCGGTTCCATTAAAGCTAAGTTTAAATTCCATCCCTTGTTCAAGAAAGGGAAAATCGATTGGCGTGCCACATAACCTCCTAGACTCACATCTCTAGGTGTTGAACGATCTTTTCCCGGGAAGGGAAAGCCATTTTTGGCTATTTTTGTCGTTAATCACAGCTAGCCAAGATATCTTCCTGCGCTTAAAATGCTTGATAGACAAACTACAGAAAGTGGAAACTGACTTTTGTCAGTATGTGCTTTGCAGTGGCAGTATGTACTTTGTGAGTATGGAAAATTTGATCATCCGTCACTATAATTGGCCCTGGAATGCAACTAGCCAGACATTCCTCCTTAAAACTGCTTTCATCCAGGCTGTGAGAGCAAAGATTTCAGAAGCCCGTTGATGATGGGGAAATTTCTTTTTGTGACTGTAGCTACAATAGTACAGGAGTTTCGGCTCACGCCGCAGGATTACAACTTCCGCCCTGGTTTTCAAGCTCTCGCTTACACCCGGGGCTAGGAAGAGGTGGGTACATCCCTACTCTCTGTAGTTCTCGTCAACCCGAGCTACAATAATACAGTCAGAAAAGCTGAGCGGATGTTCTAATTCTTCTCATCCGGACAAGGAAGTGTCCTGAATGTATGCGATAACAAAAGGTTGACGCGCCAGTTTCCGAACAACCGCGCAGATAAAAACACAGGAAATATGATTTTATGTGATTCATTCCTGCTAGACTTTAGGGGCAGTCGACATTGTAACTTACGCCGAGGCAATGTACTCAATATTCTCCAACCTACCTTCTACTGCCTGCACCGACCGTTGCATCTGCATCTCTCGTTGCGCTGTACTTGTTTTCGCCCTGCACACTATAGTGACTGCGGCTCAAGACCAAAGTGAGTACGATCAACTTGCCCATTGCCGTTCTAACATATACATTGCTATTATCTTGTACGTACAAAGGCACTCAAAGTTATATTCGAACGACTAATTTATTATTCAAATTCTACCGAACTCATAGCAAATTTACTACGAGTGAAACAAGAATAGGTCGGTGGGTGAAAAATACGGAGATACTTTATAAAGGAAGGGCACTGAATTCCTGTAAACTGGTAATTTTTATAGCTAAACATATTACATCAATGATTTCTCCAAACCAACGCACTACTGCGAATGGCATGATTTTTTTAGCAGATTTCAATTACCAACGTCGTAATGCACATCATTTGAGAGGTAAATAGTTTGACACCAAATCATACTTTTAGCAAAGGCAAGTTTATGTTTTTGGAGAAACAACATCAACGGAACCGATAGGAAGAATTGAGGATTTATTTGTGTTCCCGAAACATCCTGATATCTTTAATTTATCCCAAAATATGTGCCACCACTCACTGCTTCCAATAATTCACCGGAACGTGGATTCGAGTTACGAGAGCACCGTATTACTGTGTTCGCGTTGCTAGCTGATTCCCAACGTACTAAAAGTTTTTTTATATCTACCTGCATTCGCATATGTCTTCAATGACCAAGGTATAACTGGCATTTCCTACATCCAACGCGCACCTCGTGCACCATATTTGTTCCTCAGTACCTACAGTACACTTGAAGATGGTGACCATTGACCACTTGACCATCGTTGTTGGCTCGTATTTATTTTCTATCAGTGTGCCTATAGCTTTTTCTACGGTGCCATTACCCAATTATTAATAGACAAGCAGAAATACCCATTGATACTCAGTGGAAGGGACGAGAGTCAGAAATGGTATAGTCCTAACTATAGAGTTTAGAATCTTACCTCCTATTTACAAAACTAATATTTTTAGCAGTGAAAATGGCCCTTTTAGCTGCTTAAAGGTCTTGAAAATGAAATTAAAAAACAAAAAGTGAAATTGCTTAGCCCAATTTGGGGTTCTTGTGGAGGAAATATCAGACAGAAGGGCGTAAATCGAGGGATCCGAGTTCGAGCTCGTCAAGTAGAATTATTTCCCCTTTTGGAAATTTACACCTGGACCTTAAGGTTGTGGCTTCCGTTACAACCGTCCGACAATCTTTCATCAAAGTTGATTCTTATACCCATATTGGGTATGTTATGGTGCAAAATGACATAAATATTTCAATTTCGTTTTCTATAAACAAATATTAAAATTTGCTTTTTTCAGGTAAATAGTTCGAAAATGGCGTAAATAATAGCCAATAATAAGATTCTTGAATATTTGGTCGTTAATATATTTAACTCACAGCCAAAGTTTCGCAAATAGTTTGGACACCTTAAGGGCTTTGTAACGCAAAACAAAGAGAGATACAGCCAGGTTATTATACTAAAATTAGTACAAAATTTATTATCTATATTGTTCGAGAAAGTTATAATTGATTGGTAAATAATAGCATTAACGCAAATTGGTCCCTGCCAATGAAGAATGTTTAGCTTGCTAAGTTTCTAGTACTGAATAGTTAAGTTTGCGAGTGGTCTTTATTTGAAGACAAAGTAGTTTTTTCCTACGAGAACGTAGGTACAACGTCAAATCCTATTTTGTATGCTTAGTAAATATGTCAGGAGTATAGAAAGTATTTCTTCTCATTACAAAATGTTTACAAAATCCATAGTCATGCCTAAAATAACGGAATCTCCATATTAATATGGAAATTTACGCTTGTATTCTTATACGGCTTTTTAAACAAAACTATTTATTGACTATTTATGTTACTGATTTAGTCAATTACCGCATCAGTTCACCTTCTTGTTTCGGAGAATAATTGAATCGAGAACAATCGAAAGAAACTTTCAATTGTAATGTTAAAACAATTGTTATGACTTAAAATCCTCTTTGGTGCCGTAACACTTTTCAATTTAAATGAGTCTCATAAAAGAAGTACACTGAAATGTTGAATTCAATGAAAAAAATTTCAAGTAACAGTAAATAAAGACTTGTATTTCCTTGTTAATGAAGCTTTCCATATCATGCTGATACGGATTGCTCGCCGAAATAGCTAAGCTCGAATCCAAACCTTATTTTTTTGCGTTTTCGTCCTCAATGAGCGAATTATCATCAGGTTGCTGCAAATTAGTTCAAACTTCCATCAGTGACAAACTAATTATTACTCAGACTACAAGGAAGATAGTTATGTTTATCTTCTTGTTTTATTTGTTTCCAGTGGATCCCGATGTTTGGTCGCTCCGCAGAATCGAGCTTGTTCCCGCAACGGAAGACACCGGCGCTCAACTCAATATTTACAACGTGCCTGAAAAAGATGTCCATGGAGAAATTGAGTGTGGAATGGCATTGTGGACTGAAGATCAGTACGGCGAGTCCTCCGAAAATCACACAGAACGATTTGAGCCTGAGATGTATTCAGCACCTTACAAGTGGTATGTACAAGACCTGAAGCCAAATGTCACACTGCAAACGAAGATCACCTACGAAATAGACGGCTATACCAGCGAAGGGACGATGGAATGCCACATTAAATCTCTGCAGCTCTTTTCGAATACGATGTTGTTTCGGTTCAAGGTATGTTCAACTCTTCACTTTTGTTCAACTTCCAACTTAAACTGTTCCCCAAAGGGATAAAGAAAATGATCCCACGCATAAGTGAATTTTACGAGCCTCAGGTCCGGCTAGAGTTGATGGGATAGTAATGCATGGAAAAAAACATACTTTTTAAGGTAAAAGCTTTTATTCGTAGTTACACGTAGAACTGGAAATACAATTTTGCACTTTTTCGAGAATTCAAAAAAACGAAAAATCTTTTTCCAAAAAGTATATTCTAACTATTTTATTTTCTACTTTTTAGTTTACATTCATTGGTAATTAAATTCAAACTTTATAAAGGACGTCTGCGGTTTCTTTTATACATCCAACCCTAAGGCTTGTTAATTGTTCACTTGTTTTCGGGAACGTTAGTATCGCCACACCTTCGAGTGAAGAAGCGGATCTTAGAACGGATCAGTCCGTAAACGAGAACAACAATTGAGGAGAACGACTCCCTCCGTGGAGCGATACCTCACAGCATCGTGGAGTATGGGCGCCCTCATTGACGGGTCATCTCGCGAATATAAACTCGTTGTTAATTTAATAGTGTCAGTATTAATTGATTACTGAATTCTCATTAGAGTTGGGTCAACAGACAAAATTACAGAGCTCTAAGTCTTCGGGAAGTAGTTTGGATTTCAATTACAAGATTTGACGCAGACAAACGGCTCATACTCAAGAAAACCTATTGGTAAACACGTTGTTCATTTTTGTCATCGTTATTTTAATTGATTACTGCATTGTCTCCGGATATGGGTCTTTGGGCAAAAGTTAGGGCTATTCTTCATTAGAATGTAGGTTGAATTTCAATTACAAAGTTTGACCCAGACAAACAGGTGAAAGATAATAAAATCTTTAAAGAAAAACTCCAGTTTGCCATTTCACAAGGTGATGGTTCAATTACTCAGCGTTTCATCAAAGTTGATGTGAAAT
The DNA here is from genome assembly GCA_963169105.1 of Ceriagrion tenellum. Classification (NCBI taxonomy): domain Eukaryota; kingdom Metazoa; phylum Arthropoda; class Insecta; order Odonata; family Coenagrionidae; genus Ceriagrion; species Ceriagrion tenellum. Next base: position 117,073,128 of record OY720635.1, on the reverse strand, counting down.
TTTTGTGAACTAGTGTCTCGAGTGATTTAACTCATTTTAAAAGTGGTCTCAGTCTGGGAAGAAATCATTTCTAAAACCATTATTTTGGAGAAATTTACCACTTTTTTGATGTTTGAAGATGAAGCTTCTGACCTTTGAATTCAATAAGCTTCGACCGTGGAAGAACAGGGATGAATTGTGGCAAGGGAAGATGCAAGAATCCATGAAATCTAATCATATACTTTAATTTCTGCTCGCGTACTTGCCAAGATATTAGTAACACTTCTCTAGGAGGAGACGGGGAAATAATAATTCTGGAGTGTGGTGCACGTGTTTTATTTCCAATCACCTCACATGTAATAAGTGCATGTTCACAAGACCACCGCACAGTCCGTTAGTCAAAGCACGACTGAGCTCTCGCGCTGCGAGCGCTAGTGGCACAAAGTATTCTTTCTATAAGAGTCAAAAACATTGTTGTGACTAGTCGCGCGCCGGGCTGCTTCACGCCGGGCTGTCTGACACCGTGCCGACGCGCGGGCGAGGGTTCGCCACACTTCTATGTACGGCACTTAATTGTATACACTAGGTATGCACTAGGTTGTAGCAAATATTAAAGCTGTCTTTCCTCTCGGAAATTTCAATAAGTCTTACATTCTTTGACGTGAAATGACTTTTGCAGTGCCGGCCAACTGCATTTCAAAGTGCCAAAAAAAGTTATCAGGCCACCCAAGGAAAACTTATGCTGTGCAAATTCCACATCAAATTTATTCCCACAGCCAGTTTCTTAACAGTTAAGATACCCGTCAATAGCATATATTTTACGTGGAATTTGCAAAGTATATTTTTCTCTGTAACAAATAGCAAAAATTCCATAGGGCCAGAGACGACGTTTGCCACCCAATGACTTTCTCCGCCGGTTGCTATTGCAATTCCAACTTGATTTGTGGGTTACTCTGGGGTTTTAGAGCGATCCTCACCACATTGTAGTTTCCTATTCTGGTAGTAACTCAGTATGTAATCTGTAAGCTCTCTTCAGGCTTCGAATTTGATAAGAAAAATTTTATTGAGGATTACCTACTTCTAAGTTACTTATTGTGGGCGAGTTGGAATTCAACCATCCATAGTAGAGCAGCTGTAGCCACATTTCTTGTCAATGGGCTGGGTTTGCTAAAGAAGGAAATCGTTTTTCCATAGGCTTTTTTTAATAATAGTTATGAGTGCTGTTCTTTGTTGAATCTAATTTTGAGTGCGTTTCTATTACTTTTCACCACAGGAGGTCATTTTGGATGGAATTATATGTTATGTTAGTAACATTTACAACTTCAGTTAGTTGTCAGACGAAGTTAGAGGGAAAGTATATGCATTTTCAAATTTTTATAACTTCTGTTCCTCTTTTACATTCTGTGAAACATTTAGTTTAGCGATACCTCACAGCATCCAAAACATTCAATTGCTTCCTTTTATTTCAGGTTTCACATATTTTTATGACATTAGAAAAGCATTAAAATCGAAGTAGCTGTTTTGTTTTTGCTTTTCGGGTTTTTCACTCAAGATTCATGAGTGAAATCAATATGTAAAATTTTTTAAACTCTTAAATTCAACCTGTTTCCCATATGCATTTGTCAGTGCAATTATTTCTAGGCTTTCGGCGCGAATCTGGATTTATCTGATAGGAGTGAATAACTCGCTGTCCGCCCCTGCAGAAGGCCGCCAATTTTTTGCCCATGTTGCGCACGCCTTTGACCGGCAATAGACTAACATCCACCATCACGGTCATCTTTGACAAGGATGCCGTGACTGTTCTCTTTAATTTCAGTAACGTCTCCCAGGAAAAAGTAAATGCCTCAATCGAAGAATACAAAAGGGAAAATCCAATGGAAAATATAACTTACACCATGATCGACCACGCGGAGAAAAACATGACCTTGGCCCGCATTTCTATCCACGACCTCAAAGATGAGTTCGATGGGAAGGGTACGGGGTGGAACGGAAATATTACGAAGTTGAGAGACTACTTTCGGAAGGAAAAATTGAGTGGACAATACAGGAGCACCCGATACTGCCACCCAGTAAAGGATGGTAACTTTATGTGGCCGAAGACCCGTGTGGGCGGTCGGGCGGTGCCCGAGATTCCTTGCGTGCGCGAGGACGGGTCCCTTGGTCCAGTAAGGCACTGCGAGGGCAGCTTATTCAAGGTAAGCTAATAAAAAAATAAGCCATTATCCGGTATAACATCATAGGTAGCGAAGAGATTCTAAGAAAAAAATTAACGCCTTAAATAATACAGCTGGGTGACCACGACGGCGTCGCTCATTTTCCGAAATTCGAATGACGTTGGAATTTGTATGCTAAAAATGACCAACTTCGTAAAAAAACTCGCATGTTTCCGTCCCACAGCTGCGCAACTTGCCATAACCGTGCGCCAGGGGTCAAAGGTCAGATAATTGTAGATGTCACTTTCTGCCGTGTAAAACCACCGCAATTAAGTATGTTCTATTTGGTGAAAAAACTTGCATGTTTCTCTCCCACTCCCGCCACCTATCAAAACCGTGCGCCAAGGGTCAAAGGTCAGCTGGTTGTAGATGTCAATTTCTTCCGTGTAAAACCACCACAATTAAGGAGTTTTCACCGCCACTGTTAGTGAAAACAAATCCTCATTTACAGGGATCCCCAGATGAGGCCCTGGCAAAGGCATTGAATTGTATGTTAATCTTCCGGTTAAAGGAATGTTGTCTTGAAAGTCAGAAAATCCACTAGATTTATTCCCCACCCTAAAATGGTCTCAAAATTTATTAATTTGATAACTTTACAAAACCGTTTATTAGATCCAAAGAACTGTACTTATATAATGGCAACAATCCCTTATAAAACCTGGTATTGGATGAAGAAAAATAGCAATAGGTGATAAAAACTACTGCAGTTTTAATATTTCTATCATTTGATTGATCACAAAAATATTATTCGAATGATCATAATATTCAAAGAGAAAAATCACCAGTGGAAACTCAACTACTAAGATAACGATTCTGCAAGTAAAAACTGCTAAGGAGATTCGGTAAAAATTTATTATGGAAAATGTCTATGCTCTCTTCAAATTATTCAGCAAAAAATATGCATAACTTTCCACTAACCTGCAAGTGTTAAGTTCATCCTTAGACCATTTTGCGTTCTGAATAAAATTACGAACAAATGTAAATAGTCGATCATTTGAGTTATTAGCATGGGCTCATTGATCAGCCAGCCAGCAACTACACTTTTTTTGATCTCCAATTGAAAGTGCGTTTGACGGCAAAGATTGATCTCTATCCATAGGGAGCACAATGGGACACTGAAGCATCTTATGTTGAATTCCAAACGAACTGCACCCAGCCGTCGCAGAGCCTGGATCAACTTGTGAAGGTTAGCCAACAGATTAGAGGAAAGGATTCGTTCGAGAAGTTGAAGAATGAAGTGAAACAAAAAACAAACTTATCAGCAAATGAGGTGAGCAAATGGTGACTGTGTATCCATTCTTTAAAACCATGGATTCGAAAGTTGAAGGTTTCACTTGGTCGAAGGTTGATGTTAATGTTGGTCAAACTTAATAACTTTCACAATTTTATTATAGAATGTACAAATAGTTTCAGTATTCACACCATATTCAGGTACACTGGGTCATATCGGTGATCAGGGTATCTTTATACATGGGGAAATGGTGTGGGTGGGATGGGCTGAATGGGGGGGGGGAGAGTGTGGACTGTTGTGGTGAAAGTCAGCGTGTCACCGTAGGTTTGGGGGGGAAAGGTGACCAAAAGCAAGGGAACGAGATTGGTGTTGTTTAAAAGGAAACCAGAATATTGTTGAAGGCCGATCGCTCTTTGTTCGTGGGAGTCCAGCTTTTTCCCTTTCTTGGTGCAGAACAAAACCTCTAGGTTAAAATCACTCCTCTGGCCCGACTCCATCCGCCTGGCGAAGGCGGATGAGTCATCATTATTCTTGAAGCACGTCTGGTGTTCCTTGGCTCTGGTTTTGAAGATGGGCGCAATCTGACCATTGTAGAAACATGTCACAGTCCAGCAAGGAAGTTTATACTCACCACATTTAGATTTGATATCCACAATGCCTTTAGAATTATTTAGTAGTCGTCTACAGGTATTACTATTGTAGAAACAGGCCTTAAAATTACTACCGGGGAGGACATCATGATAAAACTCAGTGTACCTGAAGATGGCATAACTGCCGAAACTAAGATGTACGTTCTATAATAAAATTGTGGGAGTAACAAATTGTGACTTATCGCAGTATAAGAATTCTCTAGATTTTTTCTAGATTTCTAGAGTTTCTCTTCAGCTGCGACAGAGTACTTTTTCTCTTAACATTAAATTATTGGAAATATTGAGGGGACAAATACTTTTTGATTCCATTTAAAAGACCCGAATATTTTATAATTATTCAAAGTTTATATTGAGTTTCACCTGTTTTTCTGGGTCGTATCTTGTGATTGGAATTTAGCAAACTTCCCAAGGACTTACAGCTCTGAAATTTTGTCCATAGATCCACTTCCGGTGACTATAATTTTATCAATTTAAATAATTATGATAATTAATTAACTTTGCTTTTAGTAAAAGGTTTTCTTGAGTAAGAGCATTACGTCTCCGTCAAATATTTTAACCTATTTAACCTATGTAACCTACCTCCCGATGACAAAACTCTGAAATTTTGTCCATGCACCCACTTCCGGTGAAAATACACTAGTCAACTATAAATGACTGTAATTAGTTAAATACGCGCTTATATTCGTGAGATGAACCGTCAAGTACGGTGCTTCTATTCTCCACGAAGAATTCATTCTTATTGATTTTTGCTCTCGATCACGAGATGAGCGGTTCGTAGATCCCCTCACTCACTCAAAAAGACGCTGCATTACTAACACTCCTGAAAACATATAACAATTTACTAGCACTGGGATTGGATTCATTACAAAAACCACGTATGTAATTTCTAAATTTAGAATGCTATTACCTGTAACTGAAAATTAAAAGTTAAAAATAATACATAATAATAGCTGACTTTTAAGGACAAAGGTTTTATTACTTATTAAAATACTCTTAAAAGTAAAATTAACGCTTTGAGCTAACACCTGGTTCTGCGTGCAACTAAAAATAAAACCTTTAGGTGGTATATTTGAGTCCCATTAATATGCTCATGAAACTGAAGACGATTGTCAGTGATGAAGTTTGAAATTAACAATTTGCATAGCTTTTACTGATGAGACGTGCAAAACTAATAATCATTGTCATACATAATGTGATTTTTTAGCATAAACGTTTTCCTAATGCACTCTGGAAAGTCCTGGGACAAATATACAAATACCTGAATGCAAGTATATATAATTCTTTCTACAGAAATGTGTAACTCCATGTGTTGCTATAAAACTGACTTAGTTTCATCATAAATTTGATTTATTTCTTATAATATAATTAATCGCGTATTGAACTTATCAATATACTTTCAAGCATGCATGTGAGAAATGTCTACCATTTCTCCTCAATGTATGCTAAATTGGCTTCAAGTTTTTGTCAAAGCTTAAAACCTCTGCTATTACGTCCCTTTCATAACATATGAATTAGACCTTAATATTAATATTTATGATTACACAAATTAGCACATTTAACAAAGTTCAACTGTAGCGCCCATAGTTCCTTAATAAATCAGTTTTGACTGTGTATTATTAGGATACCGATTCACGCAACATGGTTTTATTCTATTTAATGGAATCAATTCACCCGTTTGATAACCTCACATCTCTCTCCGGGGAAGGGAAGAGGGTGTGATGACCAAATGCAAACGTTCGTTTTCCACACACTCGCCAGAGAAAACACAGAAATGCATTTACCGCAGCTGAAGGGTTGACAACAAGACAAGAAGGGTTGACAACAACGCTTTTCACGTCACGAGCTGGATTGTTCACAGACTAACCTCAAATCCTCAGATTTCAGATCCTCTTTTTATCTGTGTTTTTACTGACATAACATTCCTTGCTATTGATATGTAAATACAGTCAATTTAATCTCCATGTCAACTTCCAGATCAGCCTTATTGCGAGGGGTATGAGTAATGCCGCAGAGAATATTAAGAGCATACCGAAGACTGAACGCCCAAGCATTGCATCCATCCTTCAAATTCCTGACAGTGTCTTGGACGCGAATCAAACCGAAATCATTTCCTCTAACATGGCATCAGGATCTTCAGCAGCTCTCCGTAGTGCAACTGAGAAGATGATGCAGGCAGCTGCGACTTTGGAGGTAAAACCTGTGTCCCTCGAGCATGTATCTGGATTTTCAGCCCTGCCTGAAGCAAGCGTCAGAGGATTCAAAGGTTAGAAGTAGCGGAATGAATGAAAAATATCCACAAAATTTCTCATTTCTTTTCTTTCTTCAAATTATTGATATTTGGATGCCCAACTTATCTTTTTTATGGTTGAATTCTCTTGGGTTAGGTCCTCCATAGCTTCCGGAATCGACGTTTGGATGAGCGACATGCCCATCGTCTCTTTGGCGAATCCAAATAGATTTCTGAATACCTGAAGACTATGGGCGATTCGGTCATCGAAACGTGTTTCGGAAGTTACAGAGGACCTTTACCAGGCGTGAAAGCCTGGGTGGCTTTCACGCCTGGTAAAGGTGTTCATCTACTCTATTCTCAGGGAAAGTCTGCAGTCATACACAATGTACTCTTTCTTGTCAGTCTCTCTCACTAACTTGTTGTGGAGGAAGATTTTACAAGTTGCGGTCTCATCTTGATAACGTTAAGTTCTGAATTATGTCAAGTCTGAAGAATGGGCCACTCATGTCAGATGAGATGGGAAACAGACAAATATTAGTACGTTTGCACTAAACCTCAATGAGGTGCTGCAAAATGACGCTACACCCTTACTTCATGTCTTAATACTGTTTAACTCTGTTTACTCATAATGCTGCTATAAACGTCCCACGTTGTCTGGACTGCCAAAATTAACTTTCCTTGTTGACTCATTACATTCTGAAATCTTTCTGGTTTTGCAAAAATATGTAGCGTTTACAATATAGCTTCAAGCATAGGAATTTGTATTCTCATCCCAGACAAACCCATTTGGGTGGATATTTAAAAGTCATGTTGATGCAAATGAAAATTTTAAAGAAACTTAAAACTCCATTTTCACAATTTCATCATGTTACATATTTGTTGTATGAATCGATTTCTTCGCTAGGAAGAAATAATTATCACAGAAATTAGAAATGAAGAAAGCCTTTAGTTTCCGCATATTTTAATCATAAAATCAATCCCTCAAAAGTTTGAAAAAATTATAAAAAATTTTAAGGCATGAAGATTTGGAAAAATTATGTATTTGCCACTTTCAAGACATTGAAAATTACAGCTATCTTGTGAATTTTGAATCGATTACAGGTTAGAATAAAACCGTGAGGAACATGCGGAGTTTCTTTTCTTTGAAGAGCATTTAAACGCAGTGAACCCTTTATCGGAGTAATTAGCAAAAATGAGATCTCACCGCAAACGTAGATGAGTGCAAAATACAAAATAAACAATTAAACGACGCCGCGTACGTTAACAAATATAAATAATGAAATGTAGCCATCAAAGCCCCGTAGACCAGAACAATAACATAAGATAGCGATATTACAACCCTCCAACAGCATTGCAAAGGGGCCATGTTTGCAATATGTTTTATCCTCAATATTTTTCATTGAATTAATGGTCACCTCATTGTTTTCACGACGCAAGACATTCGGAGATAAGTGGCTGGCGCAGTGCCTCTATCCAGAATGTTGCCAAAAACCAATACCAAGGTGCACCATTTTATCATTGGTCATATCCACCACCATCCATTACTTTAACCTCGCGTTTCCGCGCCATTGTAAATTTTCATTAAAAAAATGAACTAAGCTCAATAAAAAACTTTAATTCAATAGATCCTGGTGTCAATCTTTTTATCAATATATTTGGCTTATTTAATTAACACTGATACAAAAAATACACTGTACCTGGCTAAAATATACTGGCAATTACGGAAAGCATAATCGGTGATAAAGATAGGATCACAGGAGGTAGTTCTAACAGACCTGAATAACTCCGTCTATCGGTATGTAATGGCCGTAACGGTGAAAATTTCAAAAAAAAATTTCTCTCTTAAATGGAATAACGCCATGTCAAAGTTTTTGTGTTACATGCATAATAAAACAAGGAATAACAAGTAATAAAATGAGATATGAAACTGAAACAAAAAATTTAACCTTTAAAATTTTAATTATTAAAAAGTATAACAAATAATAGTTTCATTTCTATGTTTAATACAAATTTAGTTTAATTAAAACTTTTAATTTCAAAGTTAGCTATTGAACTTCTTTTTACGTTGATTTTTCTCTGAGATATGTGAATACGAAAATCTAACGGCAGTGAAAATCACCATTTTGAAAAATAGCCGTGATTCATCTGTTTTTGAAATTTTCGCAAAACGCGTGAAATTCTATGCAATGTTTCACTACGCAAACGTTTCCTCAAATTTTTGTCAAAATCTGAGTGGTCGAGGGTCAACTTTGGTCCGAAGTGGCGTGGAATGACCCAGCTGTATATTTGTCGTACTAATTAATTATTCCTAATGTTTCCCTTCATCTCTCAAAGGAAACTGGAGAAAAATTGAAAACGGAAGAGAAACTGTGGAGATGGAGCCGATCTTCTGGAATAGTACAGATATAACGGACGATTCTATAGCTTTCAAGCTGCTGCAGAAGCCCCGTGATGACACCGGAATGGCCGCAATTGTGTACAATCAAAACAGTCTGTATCCGGTGGATCCCGTTCACAACTCGACAGGGCTTATCCAGGCAAGCCCAGTAGTATCCATCACCGTATTTAAGGAGGACGGCTCTAAAACGACTTCACCTTTGACAGCACTGCTGCTATTCTCGAAAGGTAGGCATTACTAACGATCATGTTGGTTCTCAGGTTTCCGCGGAGCCGGAATGTAGATCTCTCCATGTTTTCCGGGATTTCTTCCGCGCCAGTTGTTTGTGGGACAACAGTTTCGCTGGCAGGACCTCCAGCGAAATTGTTGTCCCCCATACAACTGACGCGGAAGTAATCCCGGAAAACATGGAGAGATCTACATAACTAACGATCATTTAATTTTTATCGAATTCAATCCCCCTCACGACTTCCGGTGTACTTTCTAAACCTGTTGTCCAAATAATGTGAACTGTCTGTTGAGCATTTGGATTGGATTTTGGGGAGGCGACCGACAGCTAAGGTCACTTTCGCTATAGGAGACAGGTAAGGGAGGAAGGGTGGATAGAAACCCGGCGTCGGTATTTGCTCGCTCTTAACGAAAATTGCCAAGGGGACCGCGATTTAACGTCTCATTTGACAGATGGAGTACTGTACTTGAAGTGCCCTCCACAAGACTCAAGTAAGGATCGGGTTTCCTCTGAAAAATATCCTCCTCTGCAGGTATATGAACCCTGGCCGTCCGTATGGTTAGCCAGTACTCTAGCCATTGGGGACTTGCATTGGAACTACTTATATCTAACTCCTTTTGATCGTAAATTATTTTCTGTTTTTGATAGCACGAGGCTCTATTTCTCTCACTACACACCTGACATGTTTTTAAAGCAAGTGGAAGCTTTAAAATCGAACGCTATAGGTGTTGATGGAATTAGTGCTAAAATCTTAAAAGATATTCTACCCGCTGTAATGCCAATGATACTCAATATCTATAACTGCTCAATAAATTACTCCTTTTTCCCTACCTTGTGGAAACCTATTGAAAAAATTTACTAGAACTTTGTATTTATTCTTTAAAAGTAAATTTTTTCAATATATCTAGTAAATTCCACAAAGTTACGCCGGAAACCATCAATTTGTGGAAACCTGCCTTAGTTAGACCAATAGCAAAAAAGCCAGCTCCCAAAGACATGTTCGACTTCAGGCAAATAGCGCTACTCTGCGCTCTCTCTAAACCTCTCGAGCGCTTAGTTCACACTGTTACAGGGGAATATCTTATGCGGGAAAATTTCTTCGATGAGTATCAATCAGGGTTTAGAAAACACTTTAGCACACAAACGGCTCTCTTAAAGGCAACTGATGATATACGTCGATCTAGAGACGAAAAGAAAGTAACTGTTTTGTTGCAATTCGATCTAAGCAAGGCTTTTGATTCAGTAGATCATGACATACTACTGGAGCGCATGAGTGGACTCAATTTCTCTTACTCTGCCCTTTGCTGGTATTGTTCCTCCCTGCCAAATCGTCAGCAAGCTGTTAAAGCCGAAGACGGCAATGTTTCAATTTTCAAACCCGTCTTATATGGAGTTCCACAGGGTTCAATACTTGGGCCCCTTCTGTTTCGTATTTTCTTCAAGGAACTCGCTAGTGTAATATCCCATTGCAAATATCATTTTTACGTTGACGACCAAGAAATATACCTTGAGTCCCACCCTTCCGAAATTAACCACGCCATCGCGTCGGTTAACGAGGATATTAAATTCATATGCGATTGGCTGTCCAAAAGTCGATTAAACTAAATTACAACAAGACAAAATCAATAATATTTGGAAGCGCTCTTAATATACGTATGCTCCTTTTAAAAGACCTACCTAAAGTTAGTATTCTAAGTATTAAAATTGACTACTCGAGCTCAGTCAAAAGACTTGGAGTTTGTCTGAGCAGTACTTTAGCCTGGCACGATCAAGTTACTGCCATCTGATATAAAGTTCAGAAAACTCTCCACAGGGTAAAGTATTTCAGGCAACTAATCCCAACAACACTGCGCCAGAGGTTAGTTGAGATTTTAATATTTCTTAATTTTGATTACTGCTCAATTATATACTCCGATGTGACCAATGAATTAAGCATTAAATTACAAAGACTGGAAAATTCATGTATACGATTCATTTTTAATATTCGTTTCAGCGAGCATGTATTTCCCTATTACGCAAATCTGGGCTGGTTGAAATTGAATCAGAGAAGAACAGTTCAAAAGGCCTTAATGTTATTTTAAGTAATGAACTCGAAAACCCCATCATATTTATATGAAAACTTGATTTTTAATGCCCAAACTAACAAGAGATCGACCCGCATATCTAAAATATTTTACATCCCCAAATACCGCACAGCAAAATAACGAAAATACTTTCCACATCTCATCTTTTAAATTATGAAACTTGTTGCCTGATAGTATCAAATTTTCTAGGAACGTCTCACAATTTATAAGGAGTATGGCTGACTTTTTGTCTCCCTAACGCTCTCCCTCCTTTATATGGGAAGACCAAATTATGTAAGAATATTGTTACTTGTTAACTATAATCATTTGTTGTTTTTCTGTTATCTGTCTTATAAAATCGTCCGTTTTTTCATTTTTATTGATAGGTATTACAGATTGTAAATTGTTGTTTTAACATATTGTTTAATTTATTGATATTGAGATTGTTTTTCATTTACTTCGCTCATAATTTTCTTTGCTGACTTGAAAGTTGTTTCTTTTTTTCTTTTTTTTTGTAAGACTTAGTTTACAAATAGCCACAGATTATAATCTTTTTGTTTTGTGTTCTGTAGTTCTTTATTTTAAAATACATGCATCTATGTCAGGTACGGTTGATATTTACCATAGCCTCAGCTAATTACTCTTGGATTTTTTTTCCATTAGGCCGGCTCCTACACGCAGAAAACTGGAAATGCGTCTTTTGGAAGGAAAGCGAAAAAACTTGGAGTGACGAGGGCTGCAAGCCCTCGAACGACTCTGAAATGGTCCCATCCGATAAATTCGGGTGTGTCTGTCTCCACCTCACGGACTTCGCACTGCTCGTAGTCGAACCCGCGCATCATCCGCGTATGTCAGTGTTGCTCAACGACCCGATTGTGTCATTGGTGAACGTCGTCTGTTCCTCCGTCTCGCTATTTTGCCTGCTCGCCATATTCCTCTACGCCGCACTGTGTCCGAAGTGGTGCGATTGCCCGTACATCAAGATCAACTTGAGCCTCAGCGCGTCCTTGGCACTCTCGCTGGCGATCGGCCTCGCTGAAGAGGTGCGGAGGACGACCTGTCCCGAGTGCGGCTTTTCCGTCACCTGCATCGCCTTGGGAGGAGCCCAACACTACTTTTTACTCTCCTCCTTCTGCTGGGTTGTGGTGCTCACTCTCTTCCTGGCTTCCCGCGTCGACCCGAACCAAGTGCTTCAGGTGAGGGTTCTAGCATGAATTCATGTGGATAGTTAGAGCGATTTTCATTTTTCATGCAGCATTGCGTTAAACTTTGCATGCGTGTTCGTATTTTTGATGTCAGTACATTTAAAAGAGCAAGAATTGCACTTAACCAATTTGATTTCCAAGCAATTCAATGTTATTTCACCTTGTTACCATACAGGAGGTGACGGATATTTCGTACAAATTCTATTACATTTGAACAGATTTTCCTCAAAACGCTTAGTAATGCATGTCATCACATCACATTGCTAACGACTATCAATGAGCCACGAAGTCGATGTTTTGATCATCTTTTTAAAATACATTAAATTTACATGTTTACAATTCACGCCTAAACTTTGAATAGCTTGCCGAAAAACTTAAGTCTCTTAAAATGTATAGTTATTGTAAAATTATCTCAATTGTTGCACGTATAGCGAATTCCATCGCATATACAGATGTACGTAAACGAATCTTGATTTTAGAATATTTTTTGGACTAACATGAAAAGTTATTAATGTGATCTCCATTATTAATGGGTACCTAAAATGGTTGCGGCCACTGCGAAGATTCGGTGATAAGGCCATTTTGAAGCCATCAAGCACCAACCTACGTCCACGGTTAGCCGTTAAAATTGGCTAAGCCCGATGTGCTTGGGTAAGCATAAGAGAGGCAAACCACCTGCCATATTTGAAGCCATTTGGCTTAGACCACACCACGACGGAAAACTGGCAACATAGTCGCAGTATTCGAACTTGATCGTTCGTTGTCTTGATCATCTTATATTTAAAACGAATTAAATTAGCACATGTTTTTCAATTTTCGAAACTATACAGCAAATACACTTTCATCACCAATGTTTTACTGTGTTTTGGGCTTTTGAACATTGGCCGAATGCCAAATGTACCTTTCTTCTCTCCTGAAAAACAATATTCTTCTTTACGTGATCCATGTATCAGATATCAATGATCCTAATATTAATTAAACTAGTTCAATAAGACTAAAAAGCCTTATTTAATCCTGTCTAATCTGGCATTACACTATACAAACTACTTTCCCTTTGATCGCTAGCAGTTTAAGAAATTATAATCCCCCGACTATTAACTCCTGAGAGGTATTGCATCAAGGAGACTGCACTTTCTCCCGAGTTCTTTTTGATATAATTGCCAGCATAATATTGGCCATATGTTTACTTGAAAATGAAATTCATTATAATTTTCTGCACCGATAGTTACAGCCACATAAAAAGTTGGCCCTATATAACAATCTTAACACATTGAAAACAATACTGGTGAACCATTTTTTCTCTGTTTTTTCTGAACAATTTTTTTCGCCTGGAACTCATTATGCGTTCGACTGCAAGAATTTGCATCTTTGCTCTTTATGCCGTGGTGGTCTTAATTCACTTAACTTCAGTTTGAGGGCGCTGTTTTGGCGATGAAACCTCTTCCATGTTTTAGCTAACCGGTTTGCGAAACCTCAATTTGTCTGAGGATTTATGCAAGATTTAAGGAAACTCCAAGCATATGCTTTTGGATTCTTAATTTCATATAGATGTCCTATAGATGAACTATAAAGCATAATAGTTGCGATAGATTACTTTTATGAAACTTTGACTCTCATTAGGCAGGTTTTGTACAGGTACTTACTATTTCCCCATCACTATTAACAACTAACCCCGCCTGAAAATTCCGGAATGATTCACTACCTTTTAGTATTTTTCATTATTCATAGCATTGATAATACTACCCTGTAGTTGTTTCTTAACTTGTGTACTGCATGCTAGCATGCTTGTCTACGTAGTCCTCTTCTATTTTCTGGTCTGACCGCGCATTGTTATCCTGACTACTTTCAACCTGCACTTAGCGGCCAGGGGAAAGTGCACGGTTTTGATTTGAACTGGGATGAGTGATTCATGCCTGGAGTGGAATCATCCCGTGCCACTCACACTGGTGGTGGCTTGCACGGTGTATCGTAGATGTGGATCTATTAATCAAACAGACCAAAATCTTGAGACGCTCATTTATATGAACATATTTCTTAGCAGATGAATTGTTGCCAGCGAAAAATACCTTTTTTATAGTCTCCAGTATATACTGAAAGACGAAAATCAGCATGGTGTAAATTCCTTCGGAAATCCACATTAAGGAAAATGGCTCGGTGGCTTGCTCACCTTTCAAGTAACCGAAATATTTTGATTTTAACCACATTCTTCGTTTACTCTTAGTGTTCCACATATGAATGAGATATCATCTGTAAAATTTATAATGAAAGATAGTAGGGTAATGCCCAGGAAGGGTTCAAACTTTCTAAAATTTACAATCTCTCAAAGAAATGAAGTAGCAAATCAACTTATGATTATATTTTATTTAGGAGGACACGTTCAAGTTCAATGTATGCTTATTTCCCATGTACATTTACAAAACATGCATGAGACAAATCCCCGTTCCTTCCTCTTCGTGATCAGATCATAAAAATAGCTTTATGCATGGTAGTCGTGCTGTTGCATATTGTCAAAAGATAACATAAATACGAAAGAATACAAACAATTACAAACAGTTGGTTTATTTGAATTTGATATTTACATGAGCTGTCATTTGACTGAATTAATTTGATCTATTTTTATTTGTTCCGGTGTGGCATATTTCATTTCAATTCAATTCATTTATTGTCGTGGGCCTTTCTGGCCTGTGAGATAATTTTGCATTGATATTACGTTGGGATTTATTACAAAAAGGAGATAAATAGGTAAATAAGAAAAGTATAAAAATAAAAAAGGAAAAAATAAAGTATTAAATACAAATATATACGTTTTAATCCCATTAAGTGTTAATTCGCCAGTATTCAGCTTCAAAATGCATTACGAAAATTGAAAACATCCTTCTTACGTACATATTTAGACAATATTGCACAATTTAGGTAGAACAAATATTCATAACTGTAATAGGTAACACAGTTCGAAAATATGCCAAAGAAGAACATTGTATATATACACTCTTGTCGACTTCACGTAGACTAATAGGGCAGTATGATTAGTTATACAGGGAACTTCCAAGCATTATTAAGAAATAGCTTGTAAACTTTGGATTAAACACTCGTATTGAGTTTCTTATATCTGACGGTAAGGAATTCCATATTCTAGCAGCCGTCACCGTAAAAGATTTATTAAGGTGAGGAGTTCTGTGTTGGGGATATGAATTTCATCAGAGTGATGCCTGGTAAATATTGAATGAATATGTATTTCTTTTCCAAGTGAATATTTCGAACAGATAAAGGGCATAAAGGCCTTGCATTTGCCCTTAGGCGTGGGGAAAACGGGTAAAACCACACGAAGGCCGTCACGTAGTGCTATTTAATTATTTTGGATGTTTCATTTGTTGAATGATTGTAGTTAGGCTGTATCTTCTTTGCTGGAGTTCTTTGTTGAAGCTTCGCGTCCTGTTGTTGGTGGGTGGTGTTTGGGTCTTGTTGTCGGATGGTCTGTGGAGCTCTGGTCAATACTGTCGGTGAATGTTGACCTTGCGCCTAGTCTCCGTAGTGTAGGTACGGGTTCCCTGTGGTGTATTCGGTGATTTTGTTGGTGCCTGATGTTTTGTTGTTTGGAAAGAATATATACATTTGGATGCTGATAGATTGTGGTTATTTACACACAATGAATGCAGGCATTTAAGCCACTATCACAGGTGGCTGAGCTGCAAGGTAATAAAATAGAGGAAAGTTTGAGTTTACTCGAGTTTTCTTGAGTTGAAACTTGAGTTTTCGTTATTTGAAAAGAGTGAACCCCCAATAGCTAGGAAAATTGTCTGGTTTTCACTCTCCTCTCCACCAATTGCTTCATTCCCACATAATTCTTCTCTTTGGCTCCCTTCGTAATGTACTTTATGCATTCCATTTTTTATCTACCTCTGCCATTCTTTCCATTTATGACTTCTTACATAATTGTCTTTAATTATTGAAAAAGCATAGAAATACATTCATTTATACGCAGTACGCAGAAGTGCAATATTTCCTCAGATATTTAACATTGAAAAAATGAAAGTTTCAATTTACAGGAATTCCTCTCCACAAAAACTCATTGTCCTTGTTTCGTTTCAGATGAGTACGTCTCACTCTGACGACACATTAATTCTGGAAGTGACTAAATTAAGAATTTGGAATTTTTTCCGTTGTTTTCTTTAATATACCTACTCGTCCAAAAAATGCTAACATGAAAAGTGGAATTCCTGGTCCATCACGGTACCAGAGGGTACAGCCATGTGTAACAAAATAAGTTGGAATAATGTAAAAAACTTTGATTATTTCAATGACTACTCAGTTTGAACCCCTTTCCTCTCCGATAACCTGAAATTAGTGATGTAGTTAACTGAATGAATCTGCCTCTTGGCATATTCCGTCATGGCGGCCTTTCACTATTAACCTGATGAATTCCTTTTTTGGTATCCCTCTCAGACTCTTCCCATTAATTCCTAGTTACAATATTGCCTTCAAATACTTTAGCGAAGCATTGGATTAGAACTATGTACACATTATATATACAAATACGTGTCGTCAAATACTTTCGCAAAGTAAAAAGAAGATAAAAGTTTAAATTTACTCTGCCCAGGACAAGATTCCACTCCACAAAAACTCCGTTTCCTTATTTCGTTTCAGAGGAGGATGACTCACCTCCTACTAAAGGGGTCTATATTTGGCTGGGGTTTTCCCGTGATCCCCGTCGCCGTCGTACTTGGAATTGGCACCCAGCTGTACACCCTGCGTCCAGGCACGGCCTTTTGCTTCCCCAGCGGAGATGCCTTCTTCTTCGGCGTGCTTGCACCCGCGGCCGCGGCCATGCTGATCGCCATCGCGGCCTTCCTCCTCATCGCGAGGACGCTCTTTTGCTATTCGAGCCCCGCTCACGGCGGTAGCAGACACCCGGAACTCCTTCGCCGATCACTCACCGCCTTCCTCATCCTCTCTCTTCTCGGAATAAACTGGGTGCTGGCGTTGCCCATCTATGGACTCCAGTCGAACACGACCGCTTACAGGGCTTACCGACTGTTCATCGCATCCACGGTGCTCATGCAGGGGTCGTCGCAGTTTGTCCTCCTCCTGGCTATCAAGAAAAGCAACTGGACGAAACTTTCGGAGCGTCTCGCCAGGATGGGCTCCAGGGTCAGAAAGTCGCTCCAATCGGGAGGGTCTCGCTCTGCGGAGTACACGAATCAGAAAGAAAGAAAGTTTTTCGTGTTCATGTCCCGGGGGACGAATGTCGCATCGAATTCTACGTATTCCTGACGTGTTTCTCTAGCGCTTTTATGTTTTGGACTTCATGACTCGGCCTGTCTTGATTGAGAATTAAAGGAGGCTTTCTGTTCAAATTGTTGAAGTTAGCGTAGATCGGAACACACCAGCGAACTTTGGCGGATGAGAACGATGATAAGTTGGCTGGTAAATTGCGTACCGGCGAAACATTTGGTATCCCGCCGGAAGGTGCCTTTTTATGGTTGCACAATATTCATGCCCGAATATTTTGCGTAGATTGATCAAATTCGTTCAAATTGATTATTTATTAACGAAAGCTTTTTATCGATAAGTTATAAAGAGCTTTACATTATCCATGCTTGACACCTTTGATATAAATCATAACAAATGCGACAATCACAGATGCAGTTATCGAAGCTCTTTTGTTGTCTAGCGTACAATATATCTGCTCCTGATCCGGTCTCAAGTGTGTACGCCAACGCATATCTCTCGTCGACATTGTCTGGCGAATGAAAAATCCCGGAAACCATCTTCTGGCATGCCTTTCAAAGGAAGGAAGCTCCACCACACTCGACATTTTCCCCGTGTATCCTAATAGTCAGTTTATTTTATGTAACATTTCTATATCACTTATAAGCAAGCAAAGAATTTAACCTTCGCAAAAGGTTATCACCTTTGGCAACGAAATGAAGCCTCATTGTTAGCCCGCGCTTGGCAGTTTGTCAATTCTGAAAGCGACGGCTACAAATATTAATAAAGATTTTCAAGTCACGTCACGTCACACGTCAATAAAAAAGCAAGTGGTCGTATGTCACGGAAAAAAGTTAAGCAGCCTCAGATGGAGATTTTTCAATCAAAATTATGACTCTTGAAGTCAAAATTAGGGTTTTTGAAAAACATGCCTCGGAAACTAAAATATTTAACCACTTCTGCGAAATCAGAATTTAACAAAAGCATTTAATGTCAATCTACGTAGAATGTAATAAGATTTTATTTGATGTGAAGATAATAGAAATAGCCCCGTGGTTTTTGAGATATTACGCTTCGAACTCGAGTTACACGATTTGAAAACTGACTGTGGTAAAAACCCTCGTCAAGTATGAAAAATACTCAATTTAACTTCAGTTGCTTTTTCCGTATAAGTAATTACTTAAAGGTTAATTCCATGTCAGTAATTACTAAACCTGTTTTTTTAAATATACCCCATTCTTATAAAAATATCAACGTTGGTTTTTAAACGCACTATAATCATTTTTATAGTCGCATAGGTACTGATCATCAATCTGATAGAAACAAAAGTCCACTCTGATTCCTGCTGAATGGTACAAAACTTACTTCTATACCTAATCTTCAAATTGATGAAAAGTGGGAAATTTCAATGTTTGCATGCGTGTGTTGCTAGCTTAAAGTTAGGTGGTTGGCCGAGAGAATTGGTATATTAAAATTTAAAACGAATATGGGGTCGTGGGTTAAGTGAGAATTGACGAGTTTATTTTTTTTTAGGTAATATACCGGTAAAAGGCAGGTTTTATTGAAATTAAAAAATCCTCCATATTTTCGGACGACAAGGTCCTTATCTTCCTCTATCATTTATATATTTGTCTCCGCGTATGCCCTATCCTTCTTCATCCTATCCCTAAAAACTAGTCTCTTTTTTGACCTTTCCCGTTCGCCTACATCATAGTCTTGAGCAACCCATCGCCCCTAATCATCCCTTCCAGCCACCTACCCTGTTTCCTCCTCATCTCATGCTAAAGCTTCCTCCCTTCACTATCCATACCTAGCACTTCCTCGCTTGGCTTCCTTTCCATCCACCGCACCTTCTTCATCCTCTTCCATACCTACATCTCGAAAGGCTGCAGCCTGTCATTCTATCTCAAAGTCAACGTTTCCACCCCGTACAAGGCTACACTCCACATTCTTCTTCACAAGCTACGTCTTCATGGCCTTACCTAAGGTTCTAGTCATTTTCCCGCTACCTACAATGTACACTTTTTGCGCAACCGCTATGTATAAATATGTTTTACATCGCTCCATATGAATGTATTTTCAGTGGCAGGCCGTCACCAGGCATTCATGACGGGCCTACATTCACCATACAAGACGGAACTTGTGATGGAAAATAAAAATGGTTTGATAGCCCAAAATAACTAAGAATCGTATCCGTTTTTCGAGCACAGCTTCAAAGTCCTCCACTTCAGTCTCAACCAGTAGTAAATCAATTTGATCAAAATTCCATAGGAAAAATTACAATTCTAAATCGTTTTTAATCTAGTAGTGGATACTTTTGGATAACATCATACTTATTAGTTGCCATGGAAGCCGAATGGAGCGCGATTTTTATGAAATCAGCACATTTTGATTTCAATAATCGTAATACTGAGCTACCTAATAACAAATAAAAACTGGTGTGGTCAGATGCATATGTTTTGTTTTCAGACAATTTCCCGAGATGCTTCACTTCTTACAAACAGATTTCCGAGAAGGTGGAATTTACAGTCAATGATAAAATACTAACCAGCCTTTGTATTTCTCTCACTGCCTCAATTAAAGACGTCATTTCCAGTGAAGTTTTCGATGAAACTAGTTAGAAACGATAATATTTTTTGTTTGTATCTGTGAGAGGGCACGTGTTTCTATGGTATTCAGAAATTAAATAAGTTGAAAGTCTGTCATTTTTCGGAGGGACATCCTCAAGCGGCAGAGGCAAAGGAAATTTCCGCTAGGGAATCAGGAAAACCACTCGCGAAATGACGTCCAAAGTGATCTTCGAGGCCGAGTAAAACGACGCAGAAACTTGGTAGCGCTAGCTTGTATAGAGAATGACGTCGGGAAGAGGAGAGCGTTCATAATGAGACGGATATTTCCTAAAAAGAGGTTCACTCGATTTGTGCTGCTGCGGGTTGTGCGGACGAGCGATTGCTGAGGTTATTTGCACGATGAAGATTAAAAGGGTACATTTGGGAGGAAAGGATGGTGGAATGGGGAAGGGTGGAGAGTTATCCAGCTTCAGGATTAACTTACTGAGGTCAAAAGATACAAAGGATTTCAGAGTTTTTTCACCCCATCGTGCGTAAAGGAGTAACGGCCGATGCAATTTTATGTAATGCTATAGTAGTCGCAAAACTTGGTTGTCCTCACTTGTAAAAGAATTTCAGATGTCGAGGGGGGTGAGGGAGGGAGAGGACGAGAGAGGTGGGACAGAGAGTCTGGAGGTCCAACCAGAGGTTCCTGCGGGAGTTTTTCCGCGAGTGAAGACAAGATTTAGTATTGCTTGGTGAATAAGATCAACATCTATGAAATACAATGCATACAATTCAAGCCACCTCCAGAGTGTGTGGCACTGGGTGGTTCCACACCAGCGGTACAATACTCGGATACTATACGCAGACATATACGTAACATTCGGCTACCTTAGGTCAAAGTCAAGACCCACACTGTCCACCGGTTGCTAAGGGTCCGTATACCCACTCACAGATTAAATTTTGCGCGTGTGTACGAAAACTTGCCACTCATCGTCTCATCTCGCATCAAACGTCTCACCAAATTTTATTTTCCTTATTCTTTACTTATTGTATTAGTCTATGACTGCGTTTGTCCCAAGGCTAACGCCATCGTCTCGAGCAGCGAATACCAACTTGTAGTTCAGTTTTACATCACTCTTACATCGGGCTAAGAAAAAATTCCAAGCCCCGGGTTCAAATTAAAATCTATGAATGCGTCGGAAGTAGTCTATGACTGAAAGACGAAGAATGAACATTAGGATTCCATGTGTATTATACCAATGGACTCCGGATTTTTCTTCTCGTTATGCAGCAAACCCGTCCCACTAAACCCAGAGCCCGTCGAAAACCCGACTCCCTCTGAGGACCGAGGTTATCCCTCATAGGGTTTGATCTTGAGGAGAACCCTGCCTAGGGTGCTCTCTATACTATAATTGGCTTATTTGTGTTGCCATTTCTCTCTTAGAGTCGTGGCACGGTGGTGAGAGCGTTTGCTTTCCGAGGGTCGGGCGTTCAAGTCCGCACCCTGGCTTGGCTTCCACCTTCACGTGTGGTGAAGGACGCGTTGAGTTCTAGGTGGAAGACAATTGAGTCCGTCGAATGGGACCAATAAGCCGTGTGACCCCTTGGTACATAGTCGTTAAGAGCAGGTTAATGCCGGCACCAGATTTCCCCTCCACCCTTCCCTGACGAAGGCGTAAATCACGCCGGATATTGCATTAATAAGAATGCAAAGTAGGACTAAAGAGTTGCACTTTATCGGTTTTTATTTCCGTCTGACCTCACATGTTTGCCAAAAACAAAAACGACTGACAGAATTAACAGCACTTCGTGAACAGCTACCATTTGTATATTTGGTTGAGAGCTAGTTAGTGTGTTCCTGTGCAGATGGTAAAGTAGCTCTATTCGGGAAATCCACCGTGTGAGAGACTCCATAAGTGCCGGCGTTTCGATGGCCGAGTCGTCCATCGTCTTGTCGCACTCGACCATCGAAACGTCGGCACGTATGGAGTCTCTCAACCGGTGGACTTCCCGAATAGAGCTACTTCACATCTCACGAAAGAGTGGTCGAGCATATTGAAGATTATCAAGGAATAGATGAATATTTTCATTAGTACCCATCTCTTTATTTTGTCAGTTTAATCATCCCAAAGATGTAACAGCAAGGGTAAAAGATATCCTTTTTGCACCCCAAAACTTATATAATCAGAAATTTTTGTCTAATTTAAGGCCATCAATCCATCTTTTTAGAGGCTGTCGTCTAATAAAATCAAATAATTTTTAAGATGGCTACTTTTCTAATCCTTCTATTAGGACTATTATCAGAGGCTATTGACTCTGGACCCTAATATAATAAATACCTTGCAATCAAGGCGATGAGCACTGAGGATAATGACAATCACAAGATGCATTGATAAAAAGATTGCATATTTTATTAAGCTGAACTATATATCTATGCACATTATCACTCTTTCAATCCTAAGTTCGGTCAGAGATCCAATCCTGAGTATCCAAAAAGATGTATCTGAGATATGTATTATTGATACTATTGTATTTGTAATTTGTATCAAAAATATTTTATTTGGGAGTATTTTGTATTTTGTTTCTAAAATACTATTGAGGAGTAGTTGGTATTGTGAAAATACCTTAAAGCAAAAATTGAGATTAGTTTCTTTGTTGTCACATAAACTTATTGTCTTTCCACAATAAGTGCCCACAGCCAAAGAGAGGGTTGGGATGGACGTGAAAAATTAATTTCCTCCTACTCTAGATCTGATAACCCCTGCTACTAACCCCTCTGATCAATCTGCTTCTAACCCGTTCGACTTTGCTTGAACTCTCTCTGGGTAACCTTTGAAAAAGTACATTGTGGGATTTTTGACCAGTTGCAATGGAAGGATGGAGAGATATGGCCTAGGATGTAATTCACTTATATCCAAGGTGGTAGGACCTTGTCTTGTGGTATGGTGTGGACTTGGATATGAATAGACTATAAATAGTGCAATTGGAGGTGGTAGAGGCCATGGTCAGATCTGCCCAGTGTGCCAAGCTCTCTATACAAGTATACGTTATGTGATTGGTTGATAATGAGAGACTCAAACTAAAATATTTTGTACACATCTTAATATTCTAAAAAAATATGCATGAAATGCTGTCACCTGTGTGAATAATGGTTACTTGTTAGACAACTCTGAATGAGTTGCTTGTAAAGTGATTTTTCTAAGTCATTTAATGTTTTTTACATTGGTCTTCAGTCGCAATTTGAGGAACTGTTTATTTAATCTGTTCTATTGGAGAAAATTATTTTATTTCATGAAGGAAGTTTATACAGTTACAGCATGTATAGTGCAACATATATCTTACGTGTATATGAAATATCCATGTCAACTCTTAAATAGATAGGGATAGGTTAGTTTTAAACTTTGAAAACATACATTTTGCGGTTTTTGATCAGTTGCAACGGAAGGATGGTGAGCCTTTTTTATTCCAGGACATAAGATAATTTAAAATTTTTTTATTCTAAACCTCCAAAGACCAATATGTCACTCTCCAAGGAGATCCTTCATTAAGTAATAGTGAAGTAATTTTTGCCATTTCAAATTGTGTCAGAGGGAAGTTCAGGGAAGACTGGGAAACTGCCAATTATTTCAAAATTAATGAAAACCATGGGAAAATCTGGAAACTCACTATATCATGAATTTAGAATGTTATATTATCATTAACTAATGGATAGATACTGTTTATTTTTATGGCTTAGAGAATGGAGGCCATTTGAAGCACAGGTAGAAAAAAAACTCATTTGGTATCAAATGACTAAATTAACAATCACCAGATATAAGTTGGAATACATGGTTGTTTTAGTTCTTTTTTACTGCATAAAAAGTACACACATCAATTTATCTCCTTATGCATTTCATTCTGCAATCATTATTAATAGTCTCAATTGAAAAACATTGTTTGCCAAAATATTCTGGCTTGCAATTTGTCTGCTGATAACAGATACAAACTTAATTGAGTTGCCATGTTAATATTATCTTACACATAGGGTCATGAAGGTTTCTCACCCCACACAGGAATTGCTGACCCTTTGCCTACCTGCTCCACTTTTCCACCCATGGAATCCTTAAAGTGACAGATCTTTACACACTCATGATGCCCCTTATTCTCAAGGTGGTAAATACATTAAAAACAATTCGTGGCCCACAAAAGTAGAATGCAGATGGGTTCAATATTTAAAATTTATATTTTAACTTCCCATATTGTGGGGGTTGGTGGGAAAACTGATCTCCAACAATTCTCCGCCAAAATTGCCTGCCCTCCCAAGACTTATTTGAGTAGGCCCATGCAAGGAGTGCATATTATTTGCTGCTTTGGAACATTTCCTTTTTTTTAATTATAGATTAGGATTATATTAAGTGTTTTTCATTCCAGCTTCTGCTGAAATGCTACTTAGTAAGGATTTCTACTTCACTGCTTAATACATCTATTTGGGTAGCTTTCATGGCTTGTGGGATTTCCTAGTCGATGGAAGATCATGGATTCAACTAATCTGGAAATTTCTTTCCATCCATGGATTTTGTGTGTTGGAATATTTTTTGTTCAATTCTGTGATGTAAGATAATTTTCAATTTTTTTATTCTAAACCTCCAAAGACCAATATGTCACTCTTCAAGGAGATCCTTGATTAAGTAATAGCAAAGTAATTTTTGCCATCCTCTGTAGTTTTCTGCCTTCTTTCCACTTTTGAAACTCTTCCCATTTCACCTGAGTTTGTCTGATGCCATTATCATTTCAGTCTACGTCATAATCAAGATATGCAATTATTAGAAAGTGTGTAGGTATCCTGGATATCATACGGTGTCATCTAATGATCTCAGGATATATCATGAAAAAAACTCATTTTTTCATTGTTAAGCTATCTTTTATGCATGCAAATATGTGACAAATATAATTGTGCTAATCAATCAATAAGAATTGAAATTACGTTGATTTTCATTCAAAATTAATCAAGGATTTTAAGTTTCAACACATCATGGAATGTATTCAGTATTTTACAAATGTATTTTGTATCAAATATATATTTCCCAAGTATTTTGATCTATGTATTTGAAGTACAATTTTTAGAGCAGTTTATATATTGTATCTAAAATACATTTGGCAAGTATTTTAACCATCTCTGAGTTTACTGAAACCTTCCTCTCTTGTCTATCCTATTGTGACCTCCTTCCCAATAGCTCCTGTTTGTAAGATTCCTTATCACTCCTTAAATGTAGTCTACCCATAGCCTTCCTAAGAGACTTTCCCTTGATAAATTTCTGAAATGCATGTCTAAACCCACAGAGTCCCAAGATAGTTGATTATTTAGAGTTGTGACTTACAATTAATACTATGTATTTCAATCATTTTGAATTGGTGGGTAGGTTGTTGCCATGGTGAGGGTTGGATAATTAAGGCTTTTCAGAGAGATACCAGCATTCAGCAATTGCCTAGCCTTCCTGCAAAGTTTGGTATTGAGATATTCACACTTCCTGCTCTCCTATATTTTTCAATAATTTATTCACTGACCCATAGCTTCTTAATCACTCTTGTTTTTATTGAACCTAAAGTTTTCCTTACCACTCTTGGTAAGTATTTATTTACAGGCACTGGACCCACTTAAGAAATACAAAAAATTTACAATTTCATGTTTAAAAGATGAATACAAAGTGATATGAAATAAACTAGTACAATGGAATGAGAACAATTGGTAACAATGATATAAAATTGTATTTACACAGACATTCATGGATGCATGCACAATATTTTCATGGATAATTTTTTTGTATTGGGTCAAAGATAGACAGAAGTCAATGTCTTTTACTTCATTTGCTAATCTCTGTAATCTTGAGACAGGGTTATTAAATGCATAATTAGTTTTGTGGTAACTTATTTTAAACATATTTACTGATCGAAATATATGACTCAGTATATTAAATCAAATTAAAGGTAGAAGTTCGGGTGAATATAGATTATTATTTAATAAATAATACAACAAAACAAATCATTAATTTTTCTTCTTTCTGCTAGAGTGGGGATATTGAAGACAAGTAAAAGGTCTTGGTAGGGGGTGAAATAAGATAATTTGCATTTGATTGCAATATGTCTCGTGAAATTTCATTGTACCCTTTCCACAGAGTTAGAGTCAATTGCATAGGAGGGTAACCAGACTGGTGAACTGTGCTCGAGGCAAGACCAAACAGAAGAAGTATAAAATTTTAATACAGAACAAATTCTTGAATGAGCACGTAGAGCGTATTGCAAAACCTAAACCTAAAGTGGTTCCTTCGTATACGCCTCCGGTTGGGAGTCGTACCTACGTATTCTAAACACGGTACTCAATGCAGGCCTATGGATATCCACTGGGGCGTTCCGGACTAGTCCGGTGCAAAGCCTCTATGTGGATACAGGAGAGCCGCCATTGTGCCACTGAAGGAACCTGCTCATGTGCAATTACTTTGCCAAAATTTTATCTATGAAATCCCACCCATGTTTCAAACTTGTTTTTAAACCTCGATTAATAGAACTTTTTAATCACTGGACAAGAGCCACTAGGCCTGCCAGCATAAGGTTTTATACTTTCATCCAAGAGTGGGGTATTGCACTCCCAGACATATACCCTGTCGGAAGCTGCAATAGCTTGCCTTGGGTCACTCCCACGCCTAAAATCAATACTGATCTTAACAGGCGTCTAAAACCCTATACCACTGCACAAGAGTACCAGCGTCTATTTTATATGTTCATAGACACCCATTGAGATCTCTTGCCTATTTATACCGACGGCTCCAGATCAGACACCGCCAGCGCGTGCGCAGTCTTCTCACCCCACCACGAAGCTGCGAAAGCAAGGCATCATCCGATATGTAGTGCTTTCACAGCGGAGCTGTACGCAATTAGGCTGGCCCTCTATGGGATACAGAACCGTGGCTCCTTCATTATATGCACGGACTCCCTAAGTGCCATGAATGCCATTTCCGGCCTTTTTCCTGTGCACCCTTCAGTCCAGGAGATTCAATCTTCACTCCTCTCTCTCGACAAAAAGGGAACTAAGATCTTTTTCATGTGGGTCCCTAGACACGTGGGATTTGCCGGGAACGAGAGAGCCGACACTTTGGCGAAAGAGGCACTCGACATGGACGTAATGGCACCGACGCCGGTACCCTTCCAAAATGTGAAGGCGGCATTAAGAAATACAGTCCTAGAACAGTGGAAGGAGTTGTGGAGAACCACCGAAGGTAACAAACTGCACGGGTTAAAACCGGTAGTGACAGCATGGACTTCTTCCGTCAGGAAGAATCGCCGAGAGGAAGTCGTCATAACACGACTAAGGATAGGGCACTGTCCTCTGACCCACTCCTTCCTCTTCACCGAAGAGAAAATTCCACCACGATGTGATGACTGCGACTGTCCTCTCAGCATTCGACATAGCCTGACAGAATGTGAGAGATACTGGGCAGTGCGTAACAGGCTGCAGCTAGTGGGAGACCTGGGGTACATTCTAGGCAATGACCCAGATGTTCTCAACCGCGTTTTGGCATTTTTAAATGAAACTGGCCTATTTAATAGTATTTTAAGGATATAAAATTATTTTTAATTTTGACTCAGCATTTATATTAAGTACTTTATTATAATACCATAATATGTAGTATATATTTTTTATAATTATGACATGTAGTGGTGCAAACTGACCATGTCGTCGACGCACCCTATCAACCCCACTACTACTACTACTAAAACCCTAAGTTCTCATAGCTAGAGAAGAGACCACAGGTCACTGTTTGTTGTTGCTATTATGCATCAAAGTGTATTTGTTATGAGAAAATTCTCATTCCCCAAAAAGATGTAGGTATTATTTATTTATGCATTGTGTACTGAATAATATCTTATGTAGAGTTGATTTTTTTTCTTGAAATAAGACAAGTTTTGTATATGTGGGTGTCTGACCCCAACCAACTGCAGTGTGTGACAATTTTGCCAAGGTCTCATGTTTTCCTTTGAAAGTCCAATTGCACTAAATACTTTGCTGCATATTATGAATCTAGCCAGTAGATGAGGGAGCTTTGAACATTCTTTTTATTTTTCAACATGAAAACTAAGTATGCACCTGGGGTTGAGGCTTCCCAACCTGTGCAGGAATGAAAATTGTACACATGCTTGGACCTTTCTGCAGAATTTTGTTTCCCTGTCCACCTGTGACATTCAAAGTAATGTGATTTGGATGACTGTAGGCTCATTTGTCATTTTCATCATCCTCTTTCATACCCTGAGATAAACATCTCTGAGAGATCCAAAAATGTTTCTCAGTCGTTCTAGGAGTTGTATGGTGGAGTTTGTTGAACTTTTGTACAGTTGTGCTCTTGCTTGGGTGTTCTACTTGAGTTGTGTATTACTGTATGAAAAATCAGTTAATTTCTGAAAATGAGTGACTCCTATCATTGAGACCATCATACCCAAGAAAAACTCTAGGCAAATATGAGGGTCTTTATTGTTCATTGAACTCATGGATTTTGCCATTTGATACAGGATCCAAATTTACTTATACATCTCACTATTTATGACTATTGCATTGTTCAGTGGATGATATATTATCTTGAGTCAAACACAAAAAACAATACATATAAAGATTATATCATTCATTTAAAAATCATAAAATAAGTTGATAATAAGAGGTATTGCGAAAAATTTGATTCTCACTCATTCAATAATAGATTAAACATCCTGGGTGTCTGACACAGAGAAACCTGAGGTTACCATAGAGTAGGGCTTAAATGAAATAGAATATTTAATAACGGCCTCATTGTGAACCTCATATGGCAAAAATATCTTACCATCCTAGTTAAGATGACTCCCTCAAGAGTAAACCATGGCCCAGGGTTTACTGGCATAAGAAAGTGTCCACTAAAGAGCAAAAAAAAATTCATTGAGATAGAAAGAGATATGAGATCATCAATGGTGTAGGCAGAGAATGTATGGTGTACGTATATTGAAGCCCCTGATGGAGAGGCTACAGGGTGTGTACCTGGATATGTCATATATGTCCTCAAGCACAAATATACTCAGGAGTGATAATTATCAAATGAAAAATCATTTTGGTAGACAGAGATTGAACCCAGAATTCCTAATGGCAAGTCAGATTACACAACCAAGCAGTTACATAACCAAGATCAGAAACATATTTTGAGGAAAGGGGTGATCTGGGGAAAGATACACACATGAGATTGAGTGAAACATGAATAAAGAAACGCATATAGTACAAATAAAGGGTAGAAGACTGTAATTGAGAAATTTTGACAGTACTGGGACTAGCCACAGTATTATCTTTATTCATTCCATCTCCCTCAAAATTATCTCCAAAGTAGGAGAAATTTTACATATAATATCCTCATTAATTACTGAAGCCTCTTATCTCCAAAATACCAGCTAGGCAGCTACATTATTGACTTCCATTTCTCTGAAAACAGTCGAGTGGCAAAGCCATTTACTTCAGGGGTTGTAACAAAAAAACAATACATATGCCTAAATAGTCGTACCCTAGCTGGTTAAAAGCTCACTTTGATGATACTCCAATCCACAAGTTGGTATGTGAGGACTGTGCCCTGCAACCACCTCAGGAGCTGACTAACTGTTTCATATTATGATTACCCATTATAGTATTTAGCCCTGCCTCCTTAATTCTAGGAAATCTCACTGCCCTCATCTTTTATCGATCCATGGCCATCCCATACATTTCATACTATAAGTCCTTTAACATATTAATCATTGATTGAAACACATTGACAGTCTGGCAAATCTAGCTGATTTTATCAGATCCTCTCCTACCTTTATCCCAACACCATCTCCCCCATGATTGTCAAACAATTTCTCCTGAATTAAGATTAAAAAGCAGTGACGATGGTGAGCACCTCGATGAATGATAGCTTTCTGGGGCCATATATATAAGGTATTATGATCAGATGGTTAGATTTTGATGAAATAATATTAGGGAATTAAAACGGTCAAAGCTCACAACCATCCTAATCCAAAACTCTTCCTCAATCTACCGAGCAACAAAACAGGGTTTCACAGGGATTTCTCCCCTATCTGACAACGACCCTAACAACGGAAGGCTCCCCCTACAGAACTGTACTGCCACATGCTAATGTAACCCTTAATAATATCCACATATATATACTACCCAAGAGCCACTGCAGAGGCGTATGGCAGGAGGTATAATCTCACCACCTGTTGAAGGGGGGTGGTATACAGAAGAGGGGGAGAGGACAGAGGTGACTTGTTATGTTGACGATGTTTCTCATGTTATTGTCACCCTGTTTTGGTTGCAATCGCTTATTGCATGCGATGAGAAGGAATTTTGTAGTGGGGGGTCTACATAATATCCTCCGTTTTGAGCTGAAACTCGATAGATCTGAGTGTTTCAAGCAATCCAAGCCTATCGTGTTGCCTCTGAGTCATCTGCCACTCACAATTAAGCCTTCTATCAGCTGCGTAACACTTAGTATTCACCCTAATCCCTTTTTAATGAAAAGGTCGCCTTGACTTCCTTATTTATATACTTCTTAAGCTCTATCTGTAAAACAATACTAGATAAATGGCTGCAAAGTAAGGTGTTCATCCTTCTCCTGATAATTATATGAGTACACACACCAGTCGATAAGTGATTTCGATGAAAAATAAGGATTTTACAAATAGATACGAAGAATTCAGTGGGCCACGCCTGGAAAAAATGGCAATGTTTCAGCCAAATGGGGGTGAGCACGGGAATACAGGTTACGAGTATATATCAGTCTTTCCTCCAACTTTGCCATCATTTTCAAGGAGGCTGCTGTCCCACTGAGGCATTGCTACCTGAACAGTCGAGGCAGTTGAAAACCATTGAGGGATAGTACGTAGCATAACAATACAAATATCACCTGTTTTCGTTACATGAGCACATTACATGGAGAACAATAACAATATATTGTTACATTTATTACATTTTAATGAGTTTGTCGAATGTTCGCCATCAGTACTTCTGCATCCAATACTTCTCAAAATTTAAGTATTTACTAGAGAGTGTAATGCGCAAGGATAGTACAGTGAATACTTCCCCACAATGTATTTCATAAAATGTCCAAAATCTACTTGTAAGGTAGCTTCAACCATTGAATGATACCAAAGCAATGGCTATCCTAATTGGACATAAAATTCATTAGTATTATGTGAAATTTTCCATCCAATAACTTACACGTTAGGGTTACTATACTCTATATACCATGGCATCAATGAAGCTTGTGAGGGGTGGGGTGGGGATGATGGCTGAGTTTACTGTTGAAACATTGGTTCCTAATAATCTACCCTAGTGTAAGATCCTGGAAAACTACAATCAATCTATTTGTCATGATAGCCTAAAATCCATCATACATGATATCCCAGACAGCACACGTTCATGGAATCCATGATGGAAAAGTGTTGGATGTCTCCATGATGGAATATGGGAATGGAATCAATGTGGATTATACATGGATTTCTTGGAGAAATTTCCATTCAAGCTACGATGGAAATGTGACATGGAATCCATACGAATTCCCTCCATTTTCCATAGCGACAAAGTCAAAAGAGAGTTAGTAAACAATTTATATTAAAGGACCATTCCTTTGTTAGAACGTGGGTTATTAAATATATTAAAAATAAATTGAAATTTAAAAATTTTAAATTGAGCTTTTTTCTCTATTTTGTGTATTGAAAAAAAATGGTCAACTCATCGACTGAAGTTGTATTTCCTTTCGATAGATATATACAGGCACTTGCGTTTCAATGCGTTTGGTGAGTGTTGCTGAGTTTTCAGAGTTTGTGCGTTGACAGTCTATTTTGTTGCCGTGTTATTTAGATTTCTCTTAAGAGTATTTTAAGTATTCTCCTGAGTGAATTGAATATAACTCTCAATACTTTCCACTCTGGATTTTAATTTTCCATAAGATACTCTCAATCAAGGAGATTTTCACGAGCGTGAAGAATTTGTCTTTGATGTTGTTGTTTTAAATACATCCTGACCTAACAGGAGTTTTATAATGAAACAGGTGTACCTTAGTGTATGTTCAAGTATTTGCTATAATTGATGGAGGATAAACTGATACAGTTTAGTAAACATTAAAGATTCCTAGTGAATTCAATGATACCTGGCAAAGTGTGGTAGCATATCATGTTGAACTAAATTAAATGCAACTTGGTTATGTCTACTGGATAATTTATTATACAATGCATTTTTTAGTGAGTTGTACAATAAAATACATGGTGGATATATCCAAGTTGTATTTAATTGATTTCATTGAGTTTCCTCATGGATCCCATGTGGAGATAATACATGGATTCCATGTGGAAATTGTACATGGATTCCATATGGATGCCATATGAATTTTCCATATGGATTCCATCTTGAATCCAAGTGGATACGTGGAAATTAGAGGACTTTTGCCCATACTTTCCATTGAATATCCATATGGAATCATAATGGATCCATGGTATTTCCTTTCTGGAATTTCCATGGAATAACCGTAGAATCAACATTTATTCCATTAAGTGTGCAGTCTGGGATTTTTACTGCAGATTTTCATAAATTTTCAATGTAGAAATGTTCAACTTTGTGAGTTTCGTGTAGTCAAAGTTCTGTTCATCAGCTGTTCATGAAGTCTTCATGTAAAATATGCTGGCCTGTGCTTGAAATGATCTGTTCAGTAGCTGTTCATGAAGTGTACAAGTGAACCGTGCTGAAAGTGTGCTGGAAACGTTCTGTTCAAGAGCCGTTCATGGTTTGCCAGATGGAGCTGAGTGCACAGCTCCTGCACGTCTCCTAAATGGCCCAACAGTTTGTGCACAGTTCATGCACAGCTCCTGAACTCTTCAGTGAACAGCTCATTTTCACCAGGGTAGATTCTGAAATGAACGATTGAACAATCAAAAATTGACATTATTCACTGTCTAAAATTATCACTTTTGAAAAGAGCCGCTGATAGATATATATACTACTTAGCATACAATACTATGGCATACTAATATATTTGTGTATGACAGTGATAATACCTATGCACTAAACGAACCCGGATATCACCAATTACGAGCACTGTTATAACTGAATGGAAGGCGAAATAAAAATGGTCATGCTTCCAACATCACCGGTCTTCACATCCCCAAAATGCTGTTCAATTAATTGACGGAAATATTACGGATTCATCTAAATTCAATTTCCCCAAGAGTGCCTGGCCATTAACGAGTATAAAGGGGAATTTTGGTCTCATGGATCGCCTGTTTTTAGCTAAAACACTTTCACCCAAGTAGAAAATATCCGTGCATTCCTAAGCGGTACGTGAAATTACCGCATAGGAGTGCGTGGATATTTTCCTGACGATTAGGCATGAATCATATCCCGGGCGTCATGTTACTGGGCTCTCGGGCAACAGCAATGTGAAGGCTGAAGGGGCTCATGCTGTGAAGTCGGAGCTCTTCATGCAATCGAAGCCCTGGAGGAAATGTAGAACACTGGTGCTTAATATCAGTTAGGTATGCTCCTCCGACTTTGAAAGGTGTTCTCATCGCTATGTGCGATTATTTTTCCATTCCAACCAGCGAAAAGTATTTCATTCCGTAAGAACTACTCATGCAGTTCTCTCGGAATATTTGAGCTCTCACAACTCGATCCAGTGTTCTACTTTCGTGAAATTCATCGTGGCGATTAAGTGAACGTGGAGACGCAAATTTTCCAAAACTCGTGTTGATGTTTCGCGTGTAAGCAACCACTCGTTACAAAAGTGCAATAAATAGGTCGAAATTGTGGCTAGCACTATTTCCGAAAAATTTTATCTCTGTGTAATCATTATTGCATGAATTTCAGTTGTCCTCTGCAATGATGAGACGAAAAAGAGAAGGCATTCAACTGAACAGAATCAGAGAGCAGAGTAAGAAGCGTGCCTTCGAAAGCAAGTCCATGACTCAGGTAAGTTTTTTGTCGTTTTAAGAACACCATGAATTTTCCCGGCAATTCGAAGGATAGATTTTTATGAGCTGAGAGTTTGTGCCTAAATTTCCCCCTCCCAATTTGCCAAAACCGCTCTGCCAGAAAAACCACTCATCGCCAAAAACTCGCAAACGCTGTTCGCGACTATCCCTCGCGCAGTTTGGCCTCCACGATGGAACAATCAACTCACTTTTATACTGAAAGTGATAGTGGCGCATTCTATTCTGACCGACTCAACGCTAGCGCCATTTCCTCCGCCTATCAACGACCCGACAAGAATTCCCCTTCTCCCCCAACTCAACTCCTGCGCTGGTCAGCTGACCCCCCTCAATCGCCAGCAGCGTCGTCTCTACGCTGGGCCCGGACTCTTTCGACACTGACCGCGGAAGAGAAAGGACCTGCTGGAGTGCTGACTTGTGATCGTCTTCTATACATCAAGTTTACGGTATGTAGCCTATGGGCTTGTTTGCAATTGTTATACTTGTTTGTTGTATCAATGTTCCTGCTTGAAGTTAATCAAACTGGCTAAGCTTGTTGTTATTTTCTCTCATCTTCACCTACCATTCGCAGTCAATTCACTCGCGACGTCAAGTTTTAGTGATTTTCGTGGCAAGTTACTGTTAAAAGTAATTCAATCAATATTGGTCTCTCCATCTAAGTAATGCTAACCGGAATGGAAATGCGGCTGGATACGACGCGACGTATTCACGCACGCTTGCTGTAAGATAAAAATATAGAGAGGTGAATACGATCATAACATTCCTAAAATTAGGGCACGGTGTATCTGTTAGTACATGTGTGATATTGCTCAATGGCCTAGCTGTTCTAATTTAACGCATAGTTGCTTGTAGATAATATAATCAAAAATGACATCCATGTTCAGGTTAGTATCAATGCATGCTCACGAGTATCGATTTAAGGAGATTCTTTCAATCTTCCATTTTATTATTGACGAGCAAGGTTGCATTCATCAATGCTTCTTTCGAAAGATCTACTCACGTTTCATTGCATGGTAATCACATAGCTCCTCCCCAGGCGCCATGTTCATAGTCACTGAAGCATTTGGGAGCAGTAACTTACTGATGCATCGCTAGCAGCAAACTTTACCGAACTCATGTCGATAGTCGTAAATTTTTTAAAAGAGTTTCGTGAATTCATTTTATATTTCTATCAGCTCTTTAGGTTTTTGAGGGAAAATTGAAATAAAAATTTCTATGACGCCACATGCGTTTTGGTCACGTGACCCCCCGATAATGCATGTAGTTTATTTCCCGCCTTTCACCTCACTTTGCCGCCAAGCTGTCTCGAGAGCGAGAGGTGAGAACTGCCACGGGCGATAGCAACTGTGAATATTTGAAATATTAGGTTTTACTATCGAGACGTGCAAATGGTCGCGTGTTTTATAACGTTATGCTAACTGGAGTGGAAAGCAGAGCCGATTTTTGCGTTCTATTTGCAAAATCGCGATCTCCAATTGAAATATTCCTTATGTTCCGCTTAAATGTATGTAGACACACTCGTGGAGTGTGTATTTTGAGGTAATTAGGTGGTCTTAAGATCTCTATAGACCTTGAGAGAGCATTTTTCTTCACTATTTTTTCACGCTTTTGCACATTTCTAGATGACGTTATTTTCCGTAGTTTTTGTGATCTCATTTACAAAGCCACTCACGAGGTGGGAATTTTTTAAGTTGTATTTACTGATAATTGGAGCATAAAATTGTTAGGGAAACTCGTATGTATTTTTTTAATGCTTTAGGGTTAAACCTGCTTTTCTTATCCTTGTGAATTGGTTGTGATATTCTTCATCTTGTTCCACGTTTCCGTGACCTAGGTTTTTCCCATGACCCGACACTGGTTCATTTTTTCTTGCGTCGCTGTTCCATGACTCGACCTCGTGGTTTTCAGATCATTCGAGTGCGCAGATGACATGGTTTTTCCGTTCATAATTTTTGTTAATGCAAGGTTTCTTTGAAGAACCACAAAGATAATTACAGGAGGTGAAGACAGTCCCGTTCAGTTTTAAAAGCATTCCTGACTGCTTTCATGATAGTTAGTTTCATAACCTTAGATTTCATTGATATTTTATTATTTTAAATATATTTATGGTAATTACTTATTACTTTTCAGCAGATGGCGGCTTTGGTCATGAAACGATATGAAGGTGAAATTATCGCGGTGAAAGCGAGGGGTTTCCGGAAATCTAGCGAGCTTTTTGCAGAGGAATCTGATGCAAACTAGTGAGTACATCTCCACATTTCATTATTGAAGCGCTTTCGTCATTCCAAACTCATTATTATGACAATCAATTTCGTTAACTGAAGCAGGCCACACAATTGTAATTAAATTGGGACTAAGGGAGCATTCTGCTGTGCTTATGAGACATATAACCCGATGGGATTGTCACTACTTTTGAGTTAAGAGAGCCTAATACATCTTAAGAGGAGACTCAACTTTCCAAACAAAACTGCGCGTTGATTGCGGCTATCGCTTTACATATGAAGAGGATTTACTCTGCCGTTTTTTTTCTACGATGGATATAAAAATTCCTAAAATTATTTACAGAACTGCGAGTTGTAATTGCATGATAGGCCTGTTGTTTAACTCTTTGAATTTAAACATTGTTTTGATAGTTTGGAAGTGGGCTGTGCTACGCTTTTTCTGTTCAAACTATATCTTTCTTTATTCATATCCTATAAATTAGTCTTGTTTGTGATACGTTTGAATCCACCGCATGTACCATAAAAAATTTATTTACTTTGAAATTTCCATCTCAAACGACATCGTATGCCCTAAGATTTTTTTAATTTTTCATGGCCCTCTTCAAACACACATTGACTCATTCTACCGCTAAATCTTTTTTGTATTTTATATTAATGAGGCATTACATGCGAGATCTTCTCGTGCGAATTACGAGGGCTCGTCCAGGGACTTCATGGTACAGCGCTCGTTTTTTTCATTTATAAAATGTAAAAGGAAGAGAACCTTTCTGGCATGAAAAATTTTATTTATCAGAGTATGGTGTCTTATTCTAAATAAATTTCTCTGATGTTCAATTAAAATCTGAAATTTTGCTGGTGTTCAAACAATTTATATTGGAGATGTAGCTTGAGGTATAAATGAAATGACATTCAAGTTAGAGACCTATCGCAACCAAATCTTTCTCCATTTTTGCATATTTGCACCGTTTTCCACAAGGGAATTTTTGCGGGGACTACTGCCTTGCGCATCACACGTAACGCCGTGTGCGTGCGAGCTGAAGTCCCGGCCAGGCAATTCCCTCTAGGCCCGTCGTTTCACGCCACCCGCGCGCTTTCCCGAGCTACAGTTTAGTGACTCATTTCCCATGGGGAACGCAGTCTGTTAGTGACGCTCCAAGGAGTAAAATAAACAGACTTTTATCTTTAATTTATTCAATTTTATAGTATCACTTGGGAAAATATTCTTGCCTACGATGGTTCAAGCGCACTACACACGGCATGATAGTTAATCCCGACCGGCAGCAACAATATCGTCGATGTCGGTAGAGTAAAAAAGATTTAGTGAATTGAATTCGGAATCCGAGATTTAGTAATAACTTAACCTCTCACTATGGCTGCGGCTCAAATTTTTAATTCTGTTAAAACTTGGATTGACGATTAAATCGGCGAGATTATTTTGTTTTTCCTAAAATGTTTTGACTATGTGGCCTATAATTCTGTGGCTTCTAGCATACCTAGACAGTTTTATTATTACTTCTGTTATCACACAGTTACACCAACCCCTGAAAATTTCCTTTCTAGTACCAATTATCGTGAAAAATGAATTTGCTAATGTCCTCACTTCACCAGGCATTTTTCACGCGCTGTAATTCGACTTCAATACCGGTATACTTAGTTTCCAACAGTTAATTTACCTGCCCTTACTTTGCTCGACCGTTGGCCCTAGACCATAGATCGTTGCACAGGATCTTGTCGAAAACAGTGGGTGCTTTGGCGGCGTGATCTATATCCTAAAACTCAGTAACAGCTGTATAATCCGTGGTGACTGGGTTCCTTGATTTCATTTTGACATCCCTACGAACGATGCTTAATCAGTTCCAAAGGCCCGTTGAACAAGTCGTTCGTATGCTGAGACAATCTGTGAAACTCCACATGGTCTCGCAACTATTCCATCGATCTCCTACTATGTTGTGGATGTTATCCGTTACAGTTAGAGGGTCTTCCGTCATTTCGCTGGCGTGTGCTTTCCGGGATCTTTTCCGCGCACTGGGTCATCCGGCGATGTAATATTTGTTAATACGGTGACTTACTTCGGGTGTTTCTCGTTCTTTGTAAGTGATGCTCGTTACCATTCTTATAGTCCTTTTTTGTTCTTATCAATAGTCTTTGTTATAGATACATAGATATTAAATAGAGCACGTCGCGTCAGTTTTCATTTATTCATCTTTGTCATGGTGGGTATGGCATGTCGTCTTATATATGCGCAGTTCGCAGTCCATACGAGTATTTTTATTTTCT
The DNA here is from genome assembly GCA_963169105.1 of Ceriagrion tenellum. Lineage (NCBI taxonomy): Eukaryota > Metazoa > Arthropoda > Insecta > Odonata > Coenagrionidae > Ceriagrion > Ceriagrion tenellum. The sequence goes on along the minus strand of OY720635.1, from coordinate 117,034,667 downwards.
AGTTGAATTTCACTGCTATTCATGTTACTTATTCTCACTGCGCATACTTATTTTTCGAGTATGGTAATAGTGTCTTGCGGTTATACTCTGGCGGAGGACAGAGGAGAACGGGTGGTCTGGCAGTTTGCGTCATAGCTGGGGCATTTTTTTCGGCAGCCTTTTTGTTCCTCTGCGATTATGCAAATCGCAGAGGAACAAAAAGGATGCAGGCTTATCTAATGCCCGAGGCTGGGATGATTGTGAATAGTTCCAACTTAGCTACGTTATTCGTCTGTAATTGGTACATCTTTCTTTCTCATTTTCTAAGTGTATAATGATGTTTCGTATCCTTTCCGAGCTATTGGAACTTTGTCAAGTAATGTTGTCACGAGGCTGTTTTTGAGAGAAGAAAATATTTTGCCTATATGCATCCATAATTGTTAGAATTATATCTTTTTTGTTACAAATATGTAAACTCGCCACTGAAACACAATATTTTTCCTTTTTCCCCTAATGTTTCAAAAACGACCATATCACAGATGAAATAACCTGTTTATAAGATTATCTTCGAATTTTACCTCCTTAATTTTCTGACCATCTCTGGCCGCCTTCCTTTCCCTTGGTAGTACCTACTCGTTTACTATCCTAAGTGTGATCTCAAGAAATACTCCCTTCAGGATGAGTAAAAATCCTTCAGATTTTTATATGCGCTAGGCCCAATCTTCGCAAAAATTACTTTCTTCAACTCAGAATACTATCTTCATCTCGTTCGTAAACCTTCTACACTTCCTTTCCCTTCACCGCTTGCACAACATTCTCTCCTCCATCCTTAAGGTCTCTCACCTTAGCCCTGGATTACTTACTCCATGTCCCCTGAGGGGTTTTTGCTCTCCAACCAAGCACTTTCTCCGCTGTCCTATTCATCCCCGCACGTCCTCAATCTCCCTCAACAGCTACATCTTAAACAATTGCGGTCTATTCTTGTCTTTTATCTTGTAGTCCACTTTCCTGCCCCATAAAATGATTCATTTCATATCAAGCTCTTCATTTGCGTCTTTAGCCGAGGTTCCGCCGTCAGCTCTCTCCTCTAGCTTTTCTAAACTCTTCTCTCCCTTGCGCTAATCTCCTGCCAATGGACATGCTATTTGAAACATTTCACTTGATACTGTAATCTTTTTCTTTTTCCTTTTATAGATCTTAGACCTATTTTTTCAGAAATACTTTCTCCTTCACCTGGTCCAAAATTGGATAGGTTCTCTTTTCAGCTATCTTTCTGGTTTCTTTTGGTTCCTGATCATTTTCCAAATCTTTTTTCGGGCTCTATACCGATGTGTCATGCTACTTGTCCTTCGTCTACTTGATTCAAAAGTCAATTCTCGTACCACATTGTACTTTCTGACATCGTCGGTTTTTGGGTTGTTACAATAATGAAGGTAGTTTTGTTGCTTTTCACTCACGTCTTCAATTATTCGCAAAACCATTGTTTGATATTTTTCCTTCCATGCATGCTGACTCACCTTTAGCCTAGCGCTTCAAAATCTGCCTTACTGATGTATTTTTTTGTTTATTCCATGCAGTTTTCACAGCGTCTTTGGTATTAATTGGATTGGCCAAAATCTCTTGGTCGACTCCATTTTTGTATACACATCGTATGTTTTCATTCCTGAGGGATTCTATTATATATTTTTCCTCGAATTTTGGTGGCTTCTGGAGCGGTTGTGTTTTTTTGGAGTGGTTGCGGCTTTCGAGCAACATCTTGGCCACTTTTAGAAGATGGTCACTTCCAGTATTCACTATCACCTCCAATGTGTGTGTCGGTTGGATTTGTTTTTCGAAAAAAAGTCGATCATAGACTTCTCTCCCATTGTGCTAATGAGCGTGTATTTTTGTTTTTCTTTGTGATGTAATTATGTGTTACTTAAATCATTTTTTGCACATAACCTTATACCTATTTCACCACATAATTTTAGTCTGTCCATTGAATCTTTAACTCTATTTATCAATTCACTTCCTATTCTTGTATTAGTCTCCCAGGGTAATAGATTTTTGCGTATGTGGTATTCTGTCAACTGTCCTCAACAATCTATTGTAGAAGTTGTCATGTATCCAAATAATGTTCACTGTTGTGGTGTTTAATTTCTCGGCTGTTTTTAGTATTTTCTCATTAACATATTCGATGTTGTCGATGTGCTGCTCATACTCTTTGTCTAGTTGTGTGCCGACTCCTGAGTGAGCTCTCGCCTGATTTTCTTCTCCACTGCCTGTTAAGATGTAAAATAAACACTTTGCTTCCTTGACCTTTCTTTTTTGTTTGATATCGCAATGTTCAAGTTTTAATTGTTGCTCCAGTTTATGATATCTTTATTTTATCACATGAACCTCTAATTAATTTTTCTTCCAAGTAACATTAATCTTCATTCTGTATTTTCCGCGCTGATTTTCACGTAAATAATTTCGTGCACAGAAGCCTATTACTGCTTCACAATACAAATTTAAAGTATTGTCATTGAATCTTTATTTTTTTCCATTTATCATTTCACAGCCTATTCTTGCATTAAAATCTCCCAGTAAAATTGATTTTTTTTGTATGTGATATTTTTCCAACTGTTCGTTTCAATCTATCTTAGAAGTCTCCATACATACAAATAATTTCCACAGTTGCGGTTTCAAGGCTGCCGTATTTACCCCGCTTTCAAACAAATCTACCAAAGCCTACAATCCTTAGGATCATCGACTAGCCAACAAATGATCGTCTATGAACTGAACTGGCTTCATAAACAAGTCTCGCACTATGATGCAATCATTTACCTAATGCCTCTTCTATAATTTCTTGCCGTAAGTTTCAAAAAGCACTGTAAGGCGACAAATGTGACCTTTGCATTACCACGCGAGAAATATCGGCTTACATTGATTCTTCATTAGCATACCTCACTAGTGCGTAATAAGCCATGCATCGGTTACTCTCCTATAGAGGTGGGAATTTCGGTTCATTTTGTGGATTCGGTTCATGGGATTTGATTCGTGGCAATGATTCAGTTCTTTAAATCGTTCATAATGAACCGAATGAACCAAATCCACGAGTGAATCTCGAATCCATGTGAATCTCGAATCCATGTGAATCTCGAATCCATGTGAATCTCGAATCCATGTGAATCTCGAATCCATGTGGATCTCGATTCCATGTGAATCTCGAATCCATGTGAATCTCGAATCCATGTGATTCTTGAATCCATGTGAATCTGTCGACTTACTGCATTTCAAATATTAGTGTGCGAAATAATAAACAAAAAAGTGAAGTGTGATGCTCCAATTCGGAAACACAAGACCTTTGACAAGGTGTTTCAAGGGTATTTAAAGAAGAAAGAAAGATATTTATTGTTCTAGGACTCTTGTCCTCTAAGAACAAATACAATTTACCTATACAAATTCAGAGTAGATTTAAACATGGAATTAATTAAATATAAAATCATGAAATCAACTCAACTTACTCATTGTGAGCGATAAACTAACAGGAAAATATAACAAAAGAGTTCCATTTTACAAAGAAATCATATCATCACTACACTACTACAACAACAACAACATTATACAAAGAAAAGCATATGATACACAACGTTCCAGTGACAAATCACAGAACCAACGAGGAAGAAGTTTTAGGAATAGCAATAAGTACCATGATGAAAAGAACGAACAACCAAAGAAATATAAGAGATACATATTTTTCTTCAATTTACAACCAAAGAAATATAAGATATACACATTTTTCTTCAATTAACCAATAAGTTATTATGGGGCAGTAAGTAATAAGTTATAGACTTTTGCCTTCAACGATTTCAAAAACCGAGTATTTTTAACATCATCTGGTAGATTATTCCAGAGATTGGATGCTACAACCTGGAATGACTTCTGGAAAGAAGTTGTGCGATGAGCGGGATAGTAAGTTAGCATCTGATCTTGTAGTCATAATAGTATTTTTAGGCTTAGTTTTAAAAACATTATGTAAATATTCTGGATTTTTATAAAGAAACAATACGTAAAGGAACGCAGCGAGGAAATATTTTCGTCGTTTTTTAGTGGAAAGCCATCCGATTTCATTGAGGTATGGCGATATATGTACACCTCTTCGAAGGTTGAACACAAATCTTACACGGGAATTTAATTGGCGTTGGAAGTTTTAAATCAAGTTCATCTGGGATATCATTATAAACTAAACAGCAGTAATCGAAATGCGGAAAAACAATGGAGGATATTAACATTTTCCTGGTTTCAACAGGTAACAGTTCTTTGCTTAGTTTTAATTGATACACAATTTTACTGACTTTGTTGGAAATGTCATGGACATGATTTAGCCATGAGAGATTATTAGACATTGTCACTCCTAGATTTTTTATTGTGCTTGAAAAAGGAACATTAAAATTTCCCAGTTTAATGTTAGGTAGGTGAAATGTTATTTTCAGGGTTCTTATTGAACGATTTGGATTTGGCGGATTCGGAAAATTGCTAGCAGAATGTTCTACACAAATTGTTCATATTGAACGATTCGTGTGGAAATCCAAATCGTTTAATATGAACGACTTGGATTCGGTGGATTTGTATCTTCCACACAAATCGTTCATGTTGAACGATTTGGATTCGGTAGATTTGAATCTTCCATCAAATCGTTCATTTTGAACGATTCGAGTGGAAAACGTAGATTCAGTTCATTCGGTTCATGCCATTGAATCGTTCATTTTGAACGATTCATTCATGAACGACACAGCTCTACTCTCCTATCTCAACTCGATATCCTTTCCTTGTTTTTCCCATTAACATCCGTCAGAGACTGACTGAACTATCATAACTATCTAAACTGACTAAACAAGCAAAATCGTCCCGATTTAACCCTACGTTCTATTATGTAAGAGCTTACATTGCTGCAACCGCATTCAATGTTCCCCTCCACTTCCTGAACCCAAACTGTTCATCGTATATGGCGTTCTTTGCACTGGTCTCCAACCTTATGACTGCTTACCTATGACCTTTACTGCGTGTGAAATTAAACACCTCGCACTCTGAAGATTTTATTTTTTTTCGGAATAGTATATTTAACAGTTTACGTAGACATCTGGTCAGGTAAGGGATGGTACATAATGACACAATTTTTCTTCCGTTCATCACTCTTATTGCCATGGTGACTTTTCATTTCGCTGTCGACTTCTTATACTTCTCTAATTCTCTCATTCCATTTATCTGATTTCATTAGTATGTTAAAGCTCTGTGATAGCTCTTCCCCGTACTTTCTCCTCAAATCCTGGATGTACTCTTGCTCGGCTAATATCCTCCCTGTTTTGTCCTTTCGTACCCTCAGCCGTGCCTCGTCGCCCGTCAACTTTTTCGCTAAAGGTGGTGGTAGCGATTTTTGGTTGTGTGCGCGAATCTTTGCACGAGTTTACATGCGAGTAATATGTTCCTATAGACTGAAGATTTTATTTTTCTTCGGAATAGTATATTTAACAGTTTACGAAGACATCTGGTCAGGTAAGGGATGGTACATAATGACACAATTTTCCTTCCGTTCATTACTCTTATTGCCATGGTGACTTTTCATTTCGGTTATTGCATGTTATATGGTTTCTTGGTAGTTGAAAACAATTAATACGTAGCCTTACGGTTCTTGACAAATATTTCGAAATAATTTGATTACATATGTACAGAATTTCTCCAAAACACGAAATATCTCGTTTTTTACTCTTAAAATTCTTGCTAAAATATCAAGTTGACGTATCGAATAAAAAAATAGGTTTTACATGAAATTTTCACTTAAATTATGAATTCTGCGCCATAAAATCGTTATAAGTGCTTTAAATAAAATGGAAAGTTAAAAGCATTTCCTGCATCTTTCATTTTCCTCCATGTACGTTTATTTCTGTTGTATGAACAGATGTTCACAAATGGAGTGTGTCCAAGAAGTTTTTTCCACACATTTGAAAAGTTATTATACAAAAGTTACATATAATTGATTATTCATGATTAGCGTACCAACGGCTCTGAGTATGGTTCACACTTTCCCTATTTTAGTTTTACACTTTCTTCACGTCCATTCCACCCGTACTCATGTGCCTGATTGTTTGACCGCCGGAAGTTTTCGATTTGACTTTCATATCCTCCTCTGTCGAATTACAGCGTTTCCAGTTTTTCACATTATCATGCTTTGTTCCTAATCATTACTTCTTTGACTCTTTAGTAATTAATCCTTCTCGTTTCCATGCATCATCACTCTAAGTGGGCCCATTTTTATTCTGTCATATCTTATCTCAATTGTTTTCGTCTCCTTTGTTTCGATTATATTTTTTTCGCTATTTCTCGGCATTCTCTTTTTTATTCCCCTTCAATGCTTCCGCATTTCACGTCTTCATCATTTTTTCAATAAGCTTTTAGGAACTGAAGACATACTGAGGGCGAAATTATGGTCGGAGTCTGTATCCACCTCCGGAATGCTGCGCGAGAGTTCCTACTCTCAGCCACCCTAACGCAATCCGTATCATATCTGCCAACAATCCCTGGCATTTTTCATGTTAACCTACCCCTGGGCTGTTGCTTAAAACAAGTTTTTGTTATAAGTAATTTATTCATCTCAAAATTTGGCTGCCTTCTCTTCGCGGTTCTTTTTTTGTCCGAGGTCATACTCGCATTTATATCCATCCTTCCTACCGTCATCACTAAATTCTAATCACATAAGCGTTACTTCTGTTTCTCCAAATCTCTCTCCAACTTGTATCCTCAATGTCCTCATTTCTTCCTATATTTTCATGCACACCTGGATCAATAAGTATTTGTTCGGCTGTGCATTTCTTACAATCTCTCCTGTCTCGTCGCTCATCAGTACATTTCGCTACCCTATTCTCACGTGTAGTCTTCAATACCGTAGCCACCACCCGTAAACTCCAGTTTCCCACCTGTGACTATCATTTCAATAGTCACCACCATCTCACTTCACACAGACTAGAAGCCTGTTCTACAATTTTTCTCAATTTGCTCTTCAATATTAGTGAAGCCCTCTACCTTGCAAATGACTTGCGCTTCTGTTACAATCATGTATTGCTCCAAACTCGATCTCCTATTTAGGAAGCTCCCAGTATGTTAGTGTTAATTTAGTCTCATCTACAACGTAAATCATCCCGTGATGAATTAGACCCACTTAACTGGCAAACTTTTATTTTAAGACCTCATCGACACTCTAGGAATTGAGCAATGGCTCTTCTCTGCTATATTTTACTGCTTTTAAAATCATCCTTTAGTCCATACATATTTTTCCAGTGATATATGTACTCAAAATCTTCCACGTTTTTAGCTGCTATTTTATGTTTGAAGGTTGTCTTCAGCATTTGTTTGGAACTTATCAAATGTATCATGGACATCGCATTGTTTCCAATTCATGATTTTGGGCTGTTTTGAAAGAGAAAAGTAACTTTTCAATGCACATTTAGGTTTTACCAGCTGCGGATAAATGAATTTACTTGTAGAAATTGTTCTCGAATGTGACTTGGTGAATTTTAAGCTATCCAATATACTCGCGTATTTAAGATTAGCTATCCATTTGCATTTCAGCGAGCATATTTAGAAGCGAGGTGTCTGTGGCTGTTACATTGCTTTATTCTTTATCGCAAGTTGCGAAGATTGGATCTTTTTTTTGTCATCTGTTGTGTTACTAATTTTTGCGTCGCGCTGGTTCCTGTGTTTAGAGTTTACAGCTAGCCTCGGCTGACTTCGAACGCGAGGTTCTAAGTGTTCTTCGTGTCGAAACTCGGGTCCTATCATATCTATTTAAATGCATCCATATTTTTTGGCCATGTTGTCGCTTCACGAAGGGTTTAAGGAGTTGCACTGAAATGTTTTAATTAATAATTTTGATTCTCTCTCCCACGAGCACTCGTGTGAATGGCGAGGGGACATCGAAACAATCATGTCACTATTTCATCTCCAAAAAATTTATTCCTTTACACGGCTGGTGACCTAACTCCTCTTGCCACACGCCCATGCGGCGGCTCGCGGGGTATTATGTAGATGTAGAAACGTAGGTGAATGTCTTGTGGTGTAGCAGGCATTGATTTATATATCTCGATGAAATGAGCTGAATCACTTGTATGTGATATAATGTTTGAAGTTATTGATGAACTGTGCAAATTTGTCGGAAAACCAAAGCTGCTTACGATTGGTCAGCTGTTGTTCTCCAGTGCTCCTCTTTTAGGATGGCCACTGTGTCTGTGGTCTGTGGCACTATGGGGGGGTGTAGTAACCTTGAAAAATTTGTTCAAACAAACTCCACGAGTCTCGCTAGAGACACTGGTTCGTTGCGGTTAACTATCTACTGTGAATATTGAGGCAATATTCTTCATTAAATCATTTTTGTGAGAATCCGAACCTAGTAGAATAGGCAGGTTTTAACAACCAGTAATATGGGCAAGAGGGAAGGGTAGAGAGGGTTTTAAGGTGTCATGTGGTTGAGTCTTGGGTGTTGGAGAATGGAAGGTCAAGGAGATGTGGGTGAGGAAGTTACGTTTGGGTTGAGTTGGGAGGGGGAGGAGGTTGGCGGCAGTGCTGCATGTCAAAAGTAGAATAAAGGATTTTGGTCAATATGCCCTCCCCGCAACAGTCTTAGGAATGGGACTGCAGTAAGCGTGAAAAACTCATGCGAACCAATCCCATGAGTCACGATGGAGAAATCGTTGAATCGTTATTGTGAATAACTATTCACTCTCAATGTTGAGACAATGATATTTACTAAAGCATTTTTTTTAAGAATCAGTTTGGTCCAAAATTCTGTCAGAGGAGTGTTATTCTTAGTTGTACCGGTCTAGATAAGTAATTTAAAAGTTACTCGGTACGTATTGTCGGGGCCGTGTAGAAGCCTTCAATGGTGCGGAGTGAGGGTAGGGTCGACGGAAAAGAAGTGGCAAATCAATGGAAGGAGGATTTGGAGGCTTAAAACTAATTGCATATGAATCGTTTCGTAGCTTACTTAACATTTCTTGTTTCTTTTAAGCATCCTAACTTTTTTCCCACACCTTTGTATTACACGTGGGTCGAAAAGTCACTACCACTGTCAACGATTAGTGATAAATCCACGCACTAATAACCTTAATAAAATACATCCCTTAAATATTGAAATGAAACTCGTAAATACCAATAATGTAGTCAAATTCACGAAGTAATCCTATGTCCTCAATCGCCTTGGTGGTGAAATTTGCAGTGAAATGAGGATTAGTTCTGCCCGGGTTTAACGTGGTCCTACCAGTTTCCAGTCAGGTGTGTCTACCAGTTACACCACCAAGGCATCGTAATTTAATGCGGATACCGGGGGAGTTTCTGCGTGAGTCATGAGTCCAAACACAGGTGACGTGGTCGAGTCGGTCATATCAAAAACATTTTCATCTGCGTGACAGCTTTTCGAATCATTTGTACAATGCAATGTTTGAAAATATTCTTCAATCAGCGCTTCAAAAGCATCATCTGCCGAAAATCTCCAGCAGTAAATTTTTACTATAATATGTAAAATTTAATATTAAGTTCTTCGATTTTTGGCAATTTCATTGTATTTAGATCAAAGTAATACCTTTGTTCTTCTTAATATCTGATCAATATCTCGAATTTAAAAATCGGTATACTGTGTTCAGGTTATGTGTTGATAAACAAAAGTGAAGATGGTCGAATTCATATTGATTATATATTATTCCTTGTTGTCTATTGCAGTTCTCCGCGATTAAGACTGATTGCTGTAACCAAAGCATCAACTGAAGAACAAATAAAATGGAAATATGCTTGGTGTGTATCATAACAGAAGAGATGGCTGGATATGGAGGCAAATAATCATATCGGAAGGCAGCATAGTCTCTGTGAAGAAAGGAGGCTGAAAGTAGTTTGCGGAAGATGAAGGTATAGGGTTAATTCAACCTTCTACCTTGTCATAAGGGTGTTTTGGTGTCGAATCACTTGCGCGTGTGATACTTGCATGGGTGTCACTTGTGTAAATCGTGCACTCATGTGATTTACATCAGTTTTTCATACCCTTGGCCATGGTGTGAAAGAACAATACAGAGTTCTTCCCAAAAAAATCTGCCAGTACTGAGCATTAACCCCTGAAAAATGGTGTCACCAATGTAAAAGAGAGTTGAGAAAAACTCAGTAATGATAAAAAAATGAGAGCTCAATGTGGTAAAAAGAAGGCATATACGATTTGCAAATCGAATGGTATTGAATGAATGATAATGTACATGAAAAGAAAACCTAATAATATTCATTATGGTATGTCCGAGTACGCTGGAAATAAAGAAGTCCATGGCATTGGTACTTAGGTAAAAGAATTACTATGAGCTCAAGGTACTTAGATCAAAGCCATAGGTAGGGTGAATTCCATGGTATTAGTAGGTTTGATGATATGGTATATACATAGATTATTAACATTTGAGAGATATATTAATATATTTTCCGGGTGTCTTGAGTGTGTGTGTGTGTGCGCGCGTGTGATAATATTTACTGTTTTTTGTTCACTAATCCGCTCTATTCTTAGACCATCTTCATCGCTGGATGGCAAGAAAGAAGAGCGAAGAAAGAACCAATTGAAGAGGACCACGCCTCAACGTTAGCTTTGATTTGGTCCATAAGGGCCATGAAGAATTTTCTATTGTAAAGGCCAGTCGTCGTTTATAATATTTCTGTGTTTTTGTGTACTAATCCGCTCTTTCTTTAGGCCATATTCATCGCTGGATAACAAGAAACAAGAGCGAAGAAATCGATCGAAGAGGACCACACCTCATCTTAGAAGACTTTAGCTTAGATTTGGGCCATTAGGGCCGTGAAATAATTTAAAAGTCGAGTAAGGATAGGCCTTTTCCGTCGCGTGTTATTTTTAGGTGTATACTGGCCTTATTTTTAGGGCTCGCATGCGTATAAATTCACTTGCAACTTAAAGGAGTGGAGACTCGTCACTCGGTGAGAATGATTTCATTTTCGCTTGGTGCCCCGTCACTACCCTGTAGCATCATAATATTTTGAATGCTTGGTTACTTTGAGAGAGCATCCTTATTCACGAACTTTTGGGGGACGCGAATTCTCTGTCCACTAATCCGCTCTCTACTCAGGCTCACATCAGAAGAGCAAGATCGGGATGAAGACTTCATATGTAGATTCAACGGTGCTTAGAACAGACTACATCACTTAGGAAGAGTCTTTCAAGATAGAATTATGTTGCATATGTTATCGCCATCCCTCAAACTCACCAAAAGGATTCGGTGAGTTATCTATTCATATTCAATTAAGTGTGTATGCCTAATGATTCGAATTTCACTTTTCAATGTTTTGGTACGTGCTTAATGATTGCTTTCATTAATGGGTGATAATACTCCATGAAACGTTTTTATGGTTTTGAAAATCTATTTTAAGTAATAATTTATCACACTTCATTCATGATAATGCCTCATATTTAGTTAAAGGAACTTAATTCATAATTCATAATTCATGGTACTCTCTAATTTTTTTTCAATAAGAGTCCTGTTTTCCTGCTCTTTTATTAGCTTTTTAATCGCTTGGGATATATTGTGGTGAATCTTTACAAATTTCTTCACAGAAAATTAAATTTTCTTTGTTTCATTTATCTTATCTATTATTAAGCGAGCCTTAACTATGTCCTTCATTTTATCTTCATAATAAATTTAATCGTATTGGGAAAGCTGATACCCTAAAATGGCATATTTTGGATCATTATATGAAAAGTAAATTTTTATGCGCATTAAAGCAAATGACTAGTGGATGACATTACGTCTTGCTAGACATTGACGAGCACGTTAAAAGATCACTTCTTCTCTAAAGTAATTATGACCAAAATAATGATATACATGTGAAAAATCAATGGAATATCGGCAGTAACTAATTTGTTAACTTAAACTCATTCGGGGCTAAAGTTTAAACGAGTTTGGTGAATATTTGATTTTAATTAGTCTGCTATTGATTGAAATTAAGGAATAGTCTATGATTGATAACGTGCTGGATACCGAGAAAGTTATGAGACGCATATTAAAGTTATTCGGGGTATCCCGCTGCGTATTTAGAATTTTAAATTAACTCAACGTTTCGTTCTGCATACTGAGAACGACGTCAGGAGACGAAGACGTTCTCAGTATGCAGAACGAAACGAGTCAATTTCAAAAGCTCAATACGCAGCGGGGTACCCCGAATAACTTCATTAGTCAAGAGTCGCTGAGAAATCCTTCAAACGAAGATTATGAGACGCATTTTCTATTTATGTCTAAAAATATGTAATCAAGAAATTAATTTAATTCTCTCCAGCATTAAATGAAATCAGCATTTAATGTTATTTCTTCTGAAAAAATTTAAGGGTGAGGGACGTGTTCAAGATATATTCTCCAATTTTCTTTGTCTATTAGTCTCTGAAAGTCGTCTTTTAGTTGCCATAACTGTCTTCCATTCTTCTTGAAATTCTCTTTCATGAATTTTGGTGTGCATGCCTCTCAGTATTAAAGTACCAAGTATACATTGTGCATTATAGGTGTGCTGAAACCAATGGATTAACGGCAGGACGCATCCTCATGCAGCATGGAAGTGGAGGAAATGGAGCCCCATAGGATACGATGAAGTGGACTGAGGAAGTGCCATGTGAGCTTCGTGTGAGACCAGTGAACTATTGTGGATGTGAAGTGATATGTAACTTATATTTTGTAAAGGGTGTGTATCATATTTTTTTTTGTATTTTGTGCAGTTACTCTAGGCAGTGTAGCATGTCAGGCAGGTCGTGTAAATTCTCAGCCTATACCAGTGTACTAGTAGGTAAACTTTGGTCAGGAATTAGGTTGGTAGCAAATGATTAGGCCAAACGTTAGCTGCGAATTTTAACGCCAGTTAGACTCAGCTCTAGGAATAATATACATCTCAGGACAGAGGTATGGCAGGGCGTTTTCGTAGGTATCGAGTAGGAGCATTTTGTATGTAACGGTGTGAATGTGAAGTATGAATGAATGGTTGTTGATATTACTGTAGTTAGTATGTTGGTTTATGGGGTAGAAGTATGTGTATTGCATGTCCCCCCTCAAATCCAAACTGCTGCCTCATCGTGGCGAGGGGGTGGAACAAGGGAAGCCTTAGCCAGTTTTTATTTCGAAGTGACAATACGACAAAGGTTTTTATGTTATAACTATATCAAATTTAATGAAATAAAAGGGAAAATGTGTTAAAAAAATCATATTTATGGCAAGGCTCTACCTTGGCGAATGCAGTTGGTATCATCTTGTATCTCTTATAGGCCATTTGGTAATGACTTAAAATTGTGCGATGTAATAAACTGCATCATTTTTAGTGTTCTTATATGTATTTATATGGAGTTTCTGACATTAATGCAAAAATGCTTATTCATAAATAAAAATGTTGAAAAGTCCGATTTAATATTTCTTTCACAAATATCTTCAGGGATGTTCAACGAAAAGAACATTTAATACGCGGTAGAAAGGTAAAAATGTCTGTAGTCAGCGAAATATGCACCAAAAAACATTTTTAAACAGTGACAGCAATATAAAGCTTACCAGGGGGAGCAATGGTGCATAATTATGTTTTAGAGGTGAAATAATTTTTCTGGACAATGTATTTTCAACATTCAAATAAATTTTTGTGCCTGTCAAGCGAATGACTTAATCATAAAACTTTACTGTAAAACCTCATGTCATTGGTTACTTGACAAGAAATTAAGGACGCCGTGTAAATAACTTCTGAAGTAGCTGATTACATATTTCCTAAGGTACTAGAAATTAAGGACTTGAGATTTTATTAGAAACAAATGAACATCAATTATGCTGAAAACTTTTCATATCAGGGGCTCTTAACCTTTCTATCGAAGAACCTGTTCATCCTCTGAATAATATGTTATGAGCCACTGAACATTATTTATAATAATTTTTACTCTCGGGTTGTGATGTATTGTCCAGGACAGTAAGGTTTTGTATTGCCTTGGGAGACGAGCACAATAATGTAAATTTACATCAGTAAAAATTTTAAATACTCTAGTTTTATTTCTCGATTTCCTTCTGATGAGTTGCTGTTCTACGAGAGCCCATTGATAAAGGTAAGTGAAGGAATGTTTCTAGCACTTTGAAAATGTATGCTATGTGACTGAATAAAACTCTACCTTTCTATCGTTTTGTAAATTTTTAAAATGAAAATCGGAATGAAAAAAGTCATTAATTTCAAAATCTTTTTTGCAAGTAGTACTGATTAGTTTTACCGATTTCTAATTACTTTTAATCATTCCAAGGCTACGCATTCACTTCAAGAAAATTGGATAAATATGTAAAGGAATGGCAGCCCAGGCTAAAATAACAAATTTGAAAAATAATGCTATGCGTCTGAATAAAGACAATTCCTTTCTTTCGTTTAATAAATTTGTAAAATGCCAGTACAAATAAAAAAATTATCAATTTTACGACAACTTCTTTGCGGTAATGTTTTCAACAATTTAACACATTTCCAACAATTCGCTGAAAAAAATTCCAATTCCAAGTTTATTGATAGCTGTACCCAATTTGTACTCTAACTTGTAAATATGCTGTACAGCAAAATACATTAATTCGCGCTTTTATTTTTAAGAAAGCAAGAATAAAAATTTTGAATATCACAACATTTTTAGCCTGAAATTTTCCAAAATTTTAGAGCAGCAGGAGGAGCATAAAACACGTGCGTTGGAAAATGTATATACTCTTAATCCTTTTCGATCCGCTCTGCAATAGAAAAATATTCTTTTATTAAAAAGATTCTGAAAACTATATTTTTAGCAGAAATAGGAAAAAAATAAAATTTACGGTGGTTGAAACCCTTAAACTTGCAGCAGTTTTCCAGTGATTGTTATCATTAATCACTGCCGACGTATCAAATTAAAATAAACCGTAAAGAAGCACTCGGGAAAAAATGAAAGACCACTGGCAGTCGATACTGCGATCGGTTTAAATTTTCTAATTGTATTGTTAAAAAAGGAAAACAAGGTGGATATAGTAGGGATCGGGTTGGACCAGTGGTAGCGTGTTCGATCTCCGCACTGAGGGTCACAGGATCAAAACCAAGAGCCCGGAAAAATTTTATTGGCTGGCCAGCCGACCCGAAATTGAATATACTGAGGGAGCTTAAATCATCTGATCAGTTTATATCTAAGCTATATCCTTTTTCAAGTGGAAAATATTGTCCTCTCTACTAAGATATTCATATGTAGGATAAAAGTAATGGATTCGATTTGGTTCAGTGAAAGTGTATTCCGAGGGTCATACGTTCAAGACCAAGCGATGAGAAAAATTTTCTAAGCTATCCATTCCGAATTTGATTCCTTTTCTATCAAAGTAGTAATCCCTTCTAGTAGACAAGTCGTAGCAGAAAGCATGAATGGCGTAATATATTTTAACAGATCACATTTGTTACCTTTCTTATAAATTAAGAAAATCATGAAATGGTCGATGGCATCCACGCAAAATAAAAAAATTGATCGAGGTCCAGATTGGACCAGTGCATTTGAATCTCGATCTTAGGATCTCATGTTCGTGACCAGGCGAAAAAAATTGCCTTACTGGGAGGCAAACTCAATTTGGAATAGCTTCTGATGGGTAAGCAGTCACTGCAGAAGTAACCTATAGCATAAGCATATTAGAAGGATAAGGATAAACAGTATTGATATTAAGTGTCCAGATTGGACTACGGTTCCGAGTGACACAGTACCGAGTCCAAGCGACGGAAAAGATTTTCCGTATCCGCTTCAGATATGTAGCACACCCAGCATAATATGATACCCATTTCGTGATATCAGTAGAAAAGGTTTGGACTAGCGGTTGCGTGTTCGATCATAGATCCGGATGTCATAGGTTCGAGACTAAGCGACGGAACAAAATATTCGTAACAGCGTGTGATATAGGCAGCGCACCCAGTTCCCAGATCCAGTTTTGTCACCTAGTAATGAAAACTCTCCACACTAAAAAAAAAATGACATCTGATGGGCAGCTGCCATTGCAAAGGACACCTTTAAGTTTATAAGTTTCGTTTTTAAGAAATACAAGCGGAATACTCTATCATGACGAGAAGAGGATCCTTAGATATAATTAATTTCCTTTATTGTTCGACCCTTTTCTTCAATTTTTAATATGCCCTAATATGCCGAGGGATTCCATATTCCTGACATTGAAATTCATGACAGTTGAAACCGAAAATCTATTTTTACTACAATCATTTTTTCAATAAATATTTTTTGATCACTAGCAAAGGTACCCGTTGAAATTCAACTGAGGATGAAAGAAAGACAGGGCATATAGGTTGTAGGTTCGAGTCGCTCATGAGACGTATTTTTTTCTAGGCAAATCGGTTATAATTTTAGTTTGATTTATTAATTCAGCAAATTAAAACTGCAAAACATTGTTAAATGAGCTTCAACATTCTTTTGCAGTAACATATAGAAATTAAACTACAGACCATATGCATTCCAGAGACTTTCCGCATAAATATAACATCGTGGCATTCTCCTGTTTTATAGGGGTCCTACTTTATTTGGTCCAATTGAAATGAATTATGCCAATTTTAGGCAAAAATATCCCTGAAAATATCGCTATCAGCAACATGTCAGTATACGGCCTAGAGTTCCAATGTGATATGTATCTCTAGATATAAAACCCAGCCACCATTGTAAAGATCCATTTCCCTTCTAAAGCTAATGCTAATTAATGATTTAAGATTTTCCCGGTGCATTATATTTAAATATCTTTCTCGGGCTTCGTACCGGGTAATGTTTTCATAATCCGCCGACGTGTATAGTGGTCACGGCAGAAATAACACGTACCTTGAAAATGGAAAACTAATGCTAATTCCTTGGTTACCAAGGAAATATCCTATTGTTGACAGAAGTATAAAATTCATGATTTTTAAATGAAAAACGCGATTTCTAGGGAAATTTTATTCGTGTGAGAAAATTGAAAAGATAAGAAACTGCATCCTTATACTATATGTATATGAAACTTATACATCTAATGGCGAAAAATGTAGCCTTCTATCTTTAGTAGAACTAATTAAAATATGCGAAGAGAAACCTCCGCACTTGAACCAAAGTTTTAGACGAGTTTTTTAAACAAGACACCAGACGGCCCAACACGCTGCCATTGGGGCCCAGGGGGCTTTCTTATAGTCCCAGTTTCCTTAAAAAAGCTTTGCTGATTCCGTGTGAAAATTTTACTAAAATCGGTTCACTCGTTCAATATTTAGGAGGCTTTTAAGAAAGCATTAATTTGGGCTCTCAGGAGCCCCAGCGTGACTTACGACCCCATGATTGTTGTACATTCAATATAGATATATTTCACGTGTTTCTAACACAGGCGAGAATTAGCTTCCAGGGCCAATTAATTTTTGGCGATAAAAGGCCCACTTGAGGGTCTTCTAGGGTCCCAAGGCCCTTGTTCTACAGCCTATGCCTGAACCAGATATATCAAGTATCTTCCTGCCAAATTTTGTTCCAGTCGATTCAGTGGTTTATGAGTGACTGAGTAACAGACAGACAGACACCACTAGATTTTTATATATTAGTAATATTGGACAGTATTGTAGTAAATTGTATTTGGATTCGATTTGAATTAGTGGCTTTGAGTTCCACCCAGACAGTCGCGGAAAAACCATTCAACCTGAATTCGATTTTACTACTGCGAGACAGCAGTCGCAAATGCGGGTGTGGGAGAGAGCGAGATAAAGTAGGTGGGTGACTTTTGAAGGAACGTTCGTCATTTTTTTGTGACAATGCCTGAAGCTGGATGTCACAATTTCTTTCTGAAGTGATATTTGAAAAGTAACCCAATATATTAAGGTCGTGTTATTAATATTGATAATTAAGGCAATTACAGAAAAGTAGCATTCTGCTAAACTTATAACTTATGGTATATCAATTTATGGCTCGGCTCAGGGGAGTGACCGTTCGTTTGAAGTTTTACGATTGTAGGTTTTATTAAACAACCACCGTTTTTTCATACTTTTAGCATATTTTTCATTGTTGAATTGTAAAGAAATGGTACTCTTGAAGGGGTGAATGCAGTAAGCATACCTTCCTTATATTTTAGAGCTGTGGACTCTCTTTATAAGATATTTGGGAATACCAGCTAAGTTGCAATGGAGAAATCAAACAAAATAATTAAAAAGTTTTACTCATTACAATTTACATTCATGTGCTCATCTCCCAATTAATTAAACTTCACTACCCTAGGAAAACTCACTACCCTGGATGAATACACCTGAACCCAAATTATAAAATTGTTGTAAACCACAATTTTCAATGGCTCATAACCAGGAGGTCGTATCTATATGTATCTAAACAAAATCATTAGTCCTGATTTTCAAGTACCTCCTGAAAAATTACTCAACCACTTCCGAACTTATCACTATCGATAACATGACGCCAGCTACTTCCTGGTAAATAACCGAATATATGGAGCTGTCGTGAGCTTTTTCAGTACCCATTCTTTCAGTTTTCCTATGTTTGACATACGTTGGCCAGAAGAATAATTACTATTAAATATAGTAATGCGCCATTGTCCACAGTTCACAATTATTTCCACAGTTTTTTAATGTTCTTTGGTGCGTGCTTAACTAGATACTGATTTTTACTTTTTTACGGCTTATTAATAGTATTCAGCTCTTTGAACAGCTCCTAAATGGTATGTGAAAGAAACAATATCAAACTTTAAAATCTATTTATTTAATACATTGCACAATTTTGTACCATTATCACATGCTTTTCAAGAGACAAACGAAAAGGTACCAACTGCATTCGCCAAGGGAAAGCCTTGCCATAAAAATTCTTTTTTAACATTTATTTTTTCTTTTCATTTTAGAAAAAGTCTGACATACTTTTAACATAAAAATCTTGGTTTAATTGGCTATGACCTTCCCTTGTTTCACCCCCTCGCCACGATGAGGCAGCAGTTTGGATTTGAGGGGGGCATGCACCACAAATACCTCTACCCAATAAACAACCATAATAACTACATGAATTACTTGTTAAATGAGCATTAAATTACCCTTACCAATCAACACAAAAGACTACGGTAGGTACTATCAAATACCATTCCGCTTCTACAAAGCGCACATCTACAAACTACTAGATTCATCCATACTTCACATTCACATATACAAATGCTCACAACAACCTCCTCAACACCTGAAAAAAATGCCTTACATGACATTCTGTTTTAGATGGCTAACGTCCTGAGAAAAGTGAAATTTATTGAACTGAGGCTAACTGGTGTTCTACGTCACACCTACCGCTTTGCCTAATCAACTCCTTCCTGCCTAATTCTTGACCATAGTGGTCCTGCCTAATTGCTGACCTATTGGTGAACTAGTACGCTCTGCGAATGCTCACGACCTGCCTGAACTTCTACACTGCATTCCGTAAATGTACAACCTAAATTTTAACAATGATACACACCCTTTACAAAATATATATTGCAAATAACTAAGTCCAAAATAGTTCATTGGTCACACACGAAGCACACAACATTTCACTGGTCCTCTTCGTGCTTCATTGGGCATAGTTTCCTCCAGTTTTCGGATGATCCATCGTCCTGCTGCTGGTCCATTGGTTTCAGCATACCTATAATTCATAAAAGACATTTACTACATAAAACTGAAGGACATGCTAAAAAAAATTCATCATTATGGATTCAAGGCGGAATGGAAGATAGTTACGTCAGTTAAAAGACACCTATTTCAGTAACCAATTGGTAATGAAAATATGCTGAACACCTTGAAGATTTTTATCATTCGTCATCATTTTTCAAGTATCTTTTCGGCAAACTGAAATTTCAATAACTCTGTTAAATAAAGGCTACATTACTGAATTAGAAAATGCGTCTCATAACTTCCTCGGCAACCACCACGTTTTAAATCATAAAACTTTTTTATTTCAGTCCTTATCATACTCTCTATACTAAAATATTATTTAAAAAATAATTTAACTTTACACCATTTTCTTATAGCAAATCATAAAGTTGATGCAAATATAATATTGATTTCTCAAGTTGACATAATAATTTTGTGGATATTTACTTCCGAAGAGGAAAAAATTGTTACTATGTACAAACATGACCAGCATTACGCATTGCCTTCCATCCCATTGATACATACAGAAATTTACTTTGCAAAAGTACTCTGAAAAATGCAGTAATGAAGTATGAATTTTCCAACAATTATTGAATTGAAGGATATTTATTCTATGATAAGGTACTTATGTTTAGTGATAGATATATTAAATTTCTGTTAAATAATTTGAAGAATTCATCTCGGCATACAGTGATTATTGTCATAACCCTAAAAAATTGCCTCATACAATTTAAAAAAAGAAATATGATAGGGATAAATAAATTCTATTCATTGAGCTGGAATTGACACTAAAATAAAATTCTTTAATCAAGTGCGATAAATGATTTTTAATGTACTATTAATACTCTACAAAACGTATCAATAGGGAAATAATCCTATAGAAAAAGTGAAAACAATAACACGATGACTCGGATGGATTGACAAATACCATTACTTGAGTATGAAAAGAAGACTCACCGAATCCTTTTGGTGGAAAAACGAAAACGTGTGAGCATAGTCATGGAGGTTGACGGTGATGCCATCCTAAAATGCTCTTTGTCAGTGATTTGGCCAATCTTGAAGTACCGCTGAATCATCATGTGAAGTCTTCATCCTGATCTTGCTCTTCTGATGTGAGCCTGAGTAGAGAGCGGATTAGTGGACAGAGAATTCGCGTCCCCCAAAAGTTCGTGAATAAGGATGCTCTCTCAAAGTAATCAAGCATTCAAAGTATTATGATGCCACAGGGTAGTGACGGGGCACCAAGCGAAAATGAAATCATTCTCACCGAGTGACGAGTCTCCACTCCTTTAAGTTGCAAGTGAATTTATACGCATGCGAGCCCTAAAAATAAGGCCAGTATACAATATATCCCAAGCGATTAAAAAGCTAATAAAAGAGCAGGAAAACAGGACTCTTATTGAAAAAAAATTAGAGAGTACCATGAATTATGAATTATGAATTAAGTTCCTTTAACTAAATATGAGGCATTATCATGAATGAAGTGTGATAAATTATTACTTAAAATAGATTTTCAAAACCATAAAAACGTTTCATGGAGTATTATCACCCATTAATGAAAGCAATCATTAAGCACGTACCAAAACATTGAAAAGTGAAATTCGAATCATTAGGCATACACACTTAATTGAATATGAATAGATAACTCACCGAATCCTTTTGGTGAGTGAGGGATGGCGATAACATATGCAACATAATTCTATCTTGAAAGACTCTTCCTAAGTGATGTAGTCTGTTCTAAGCACCGTTGAATCTACATATGAAGTCTTCATCCCGATCTTGCTATTCTGATGTGAACCTGAGTAGAGAGCGGATTATTGGACAGAGAATTTACACACCCCAAAAGTTCGAGAATACGCATGCTCTCATCATGCAAACAAGCATTCAAAATATTAGGATGCTACAGGATGGTGACGCGGCACAAAGCGAAAATGAAATCATTCTCACCGAGTGACGAGTCTCCACTCCTTTAAGTTGCAAGTGAATTTATACGCATGCGAGCCCTAAAAATAAGGCCAGTATACACCTAAAAATAACACGCGACGGAGAAGGCCTATCCTTACTCGACTTTTAAATTATTTCACGGCCCTAATGGCCCAAATCTAAGCTAAAGTCTTCTAAGATGAGGTGTGGTCCTCTTCGATCGATTTCTTCGCTCTTGTTTCTTGTTATCCAGCGATGAATATGGCCTAAAGAAAGAGCGGATTAGTACACAAAAACACATAAATATTATAAACGACGACTGGCCTTTACAATAGAAAATTCTTCATGGCCCTTATGGACCAAATCAAAGCTAACGTTGAGGCGTGGTCCTCTTCAATTGGTTCTTTCTTCGCTCTTCTTTCTTGCCATCCAGCGATGAAGATGGTCTAAGAATAGAGCGGATTAGTGAACAAAAAACAGTAAATATTATCACACGCGCGCACACACACACACACTCAAGACACCCGGAAAATATATTAATATATCTCTCAAATGTTAATAATCTATGTATATACCATATCATCAAACCTACTAATACCATGGAATTCACCCTACCTATGGCTTTGATCTAAGTACCTTGAGCTCATAGTAATTCTTTTACCTAAGTACCAATGCCATGGACTTCTTTATTTCCAGCGTACTCGGACATACCATAATGAATATTATTAGGTTTTCTTTTCATGTACATTATCATTCATTCAATACCATTCGATTTGCAAATCGTATATGCCTTCTTTTTACCACATTGAGCTCTCATTTTTTTATCATTACTGAGTTTTTCTCAACTCTCTTTTACATTGGTGACACCATTTTTCAGGGGTTACTGCTCAGTACTGGCCAATTTGTTTGGGAAGATCTTTGGGAAGAAGTATTTTTCTTTCACACCCTAGCCCAGGACGTGAAATACTTAAGTACATTCACATCAGTGCACGAGTCAAGTATCTCATAAAATGATTTGACACTATAACACCCCCTATCATAAGGTAGAATGTTGAGTTAGCCCTCTACCTTGAACTTTTGCGTTTACCCTCATTTCGTCAACCGACAGTCAATGTTGCCATCAGATATGATAAGTATCTTTCATATCTACGCCGTTACCCATCCATCTTTTCTGTAATTAATCACTGCATGCATTTTTCTATTTTATTTGTTCTTCAGTTGACGTGTTGGTTACAGCATTCACGGTCTTATCCGCGGAGAACTGCAAAATACAACAAGAGAAAATATATAATCAATATTTATTCGTTTTTATCTTTATTTTATTTTATCAAAACAATCTCAACAAGGCATGCCGATTAATTGACCTGAGAAATTAACTAGATATAAAGTTAAGTTCCAAGACACAAAGTTTGAGAAGGAAAGAAAAGAATTTTATGGCAGAGCAATGGACTAATTACAACGAATGTATAAAAATATAGTACCTACTTGCATCGTTTATACTTTAACGTGTACAATTATTTCCACCGAATAATATATAATTATTAAAGTGAAGTGAGGTCCAAGAATTTTTTTACTTCCTTCTAATTTCAAGTTATTAAAATATGCACTCAATGACTCACGGTCTGACCGAAAAATCTGGCCACCTTAAGAAAAATCAAAGGAAGATTCAACGTCTATTGTCACATTGCCGTAGGTTAAGGGAAAAATAGAGCAAATAGGCCGTGTCACCAAAAATGACACCCGCTTTGGTACCGTGAAGAAGCTCAAAAAATATTTCCGTCCTCGAATGACAAAAAACAGTCCTAGCAGTCGGTAGCAGTGCATGAGATAACGTGCGGTTACTGGTTATGCAGGGCACATCTGCCACCCGATTCAAACCAGGAATAAGGAACAATAGACAAGAGACTCGAAATGGCAATGATCAGCTATTGCCGAGCACTTCATGTCGGAATCCGGACTTTTAATAATATTAGAGAAAGCTAGAAAAGAATTTGATCGGCCCAGCTTCATTCAGCAAACCATTGAAATTGAAAAAAGGGGCTATGACTGAATCGCGACAACGGCTACCAACGTTGAATCTCCGGGAAGCGCTTACAGGACAAATAACATGGTACATCGGACTCTACAGAAACTAGTGGTGACCGAGACATAGGAAGCAGCGAGACACAAAAATTAGTCAACACAACAGATAACAAAAAGCGATTCAATCTTAGCAACTCTCTGATAAAAAACACGACGACGAACAGCAACAAGCACTTCTCTTCTTAAGACGCTCGCTGCAACCCAAATATATAGCTAAAATACGCGAGTATAGTGTATAGCTTAAAAATTTTCCAAACGCAGCATAACTCGAAAATCACATCAGCCTTTTCAACAGCTGCGAAAGCTTAATTTACTCTAATAAATTCAACTATATTAGAAATTTATTCAAAACGGCCCAAAATCACAACGCGATGTCGACGATATATTTGGTAAGTCCTAAATAAATGCTTATGAGAACCACCTTACATGAGAGAGCTTGAAAAAACTTGAAAGGATTGAAGTACATGTAAGAATTACTGGAAAAATAGATATGGGCTTAAAATAATTTTATAAAGCTGCAAAATACAGCAGAGAAGATTCATTTGTCAATTCTAAAAGTGAACATGAGATCGTAAAATTTAAAAAAATTGTTACTGAGTTAACTAGGTGTAATATTTCATAAAGGTGTGATTAATGCTGTATATGTGAATCGAAATAGAAAAAAATTCTACGAGCTTCCAAAATAGGATCGAGTAGGGAGCAATACATTATTGTATGAGAAGCGCAAATAATTTGTAAGATGAAGAGCTAGTTGGAACGCTAAATAGCGAGCCATTAAGTGTAGACTTTTGTAACATTTCAAGTGAGTCGTCAAAAAAATATCCTTGGACCACACTACTTGAGTACATATGCTTACATAATACAAATATACGCACATTTAGTAAAATAAATGATGCAGGAAATGCGTGATTTTTACACGGTACGACACCTTCATACTTGTTAGCAACCATTTAAATAGTATGAAACGTATTGTTTTCGCGTTTTGGATAAAATGTGTAAATAATTAACAAAATTATTTCACAATGTGTGTCAAGTGCCATCAGGCTACATGATAAAGCATTCAAGTCCCAAGAAAGCGAACGGAAACTAGCTTTATATCACTTTTCTCTATAGGTACATATTACTCTCAATCACACGCGCAACAGTTTCGCACAAATCTGTGCATTGCGAAATGCTGCCGGGCAGCAAAAGGGAAGATATTTGTCGAGCGGGAGGAGAGCCCGGATTGGTGAAGAATACACAGGAATGAGGAATGACACATCGGTAATAGGCGATTAAAAATAGATAAATTGACTAAGGAAGAGAAGATAAGAGAAGGAAGAGAAAATAAGAGAAGTGTAAGGTCTCGACAGCGAAATGCGAAGTAGATATGGCATTTAGAGAAATGAATGGAAGAAAAATGTATAGAACATTCCTTTTCGCAGGATTCACGAGGAAGGGCTTAGACCGGAGGTCTTCATGAACTGTCTTAATGCAAAGCCCAAAGAAGAATATGAGCCTTATAATGCGATGAGTTCAATATCACACGCCGTAAAGGTTTTGCTACGCGTTAGTCATAAAAGGTTAGAGACCATTGCAAAGAACCTCATATACGATAGCCAGTTTGGGTTCAGGAAGTCGATGGGAACTCAGATAGTGGTTGCACTGATGAGTGTCATACAGAATGTAACTTAGGGTTAAAGAGGGAAGATTTTGCTAGTTAAGTCAGTTACGATACATGTTTCAGAGAGAAGAATGGGAAAAATGAAGGGATATCGATACTAGATAGGAGACTCATTAGTGACCTATTTATGGCCTATTACGCACGAGTGAGGTATTCTATTAAAGGTTCAATGTAAGCAGATATAACACGTGTGGTTAGGCAAGGGTTGCATTTGTCGCCTTTCATTTAAAGAATATACGACAAGAAATGATATTAGAGGCATTAACTATAAGATAGCATCCAAGAGCGAGACCAGTTTTCGAAGAGATTCTTAAACGATCAGTTGTTGGTTAGTCGGTGGCACTAGGGATTGCAAGGTTCGGTAGATTTGTTTCAAAATTAGCGGGGTAAATACGGCAGCCTTAAAACCGCAAATGTGGAATTATTTGTATTTATGACGACTTCTACGATGGATTGAATAGAAAAGTCTACAAAATACCATACAAGCAAAAAACATTTATACTGGGAGGTTTTAATGCACGAATAAGCTGTGAAATGATAAATGGGAAAAAATAATGATTCAACGAACAGACCTTAACTTGTACAGTGAAACAGTAATAGCCTTCGGCGACACGTAAAGTGACACTTTTATCCCTAAGAGCACACAAATACACGTTCATTAGCCAAGGGGAGAGAAGTCTATTATTGGCTTCTTTTTGACGAACAGAGAAATCCATCCAACGCAGAAACTGGATGTAACGGCATTGACATAAGACAACTACTTCGAAAGCCACCAAAATTCTTAGAAAAACATAATATAAAATCCCTCGGGAATGAAAGCACACGATGTATGTACAAAACTTGAATCTACGAAAAGATTATAGCCAATCCAATTAATACACAAGGCACTGTGGAAACTGCATGGAATAAACGAAAAAAATTACATCAGCAACGCATCTTCTGAAGCGCTAGGCTAAGAAAAAGAAGTCAGCATACATGTCAGGAAAAAAATATCAAACCATGGTTTTGCATAGAAGTTACGATTTTTGCGAGCCAACAACCGAATATTACATACATTTTTGTTGGACAACAGTTATATAGGAAAGGATAAAAAAGGATATTTAGATCAAGTATACAAAAGACATGGGTTACGCATAAGCCTGTATGGAGCCCAGAGAATGATTTGGTTAATGGTCTGGAATAAGAAACTAGTAAACGATTACATGCTAAGTACTACAATTAAATTAGAATATGGGAACATACTTAGTTGCACTTAGGCCGTGTGCGAAACGCGCTCGCCTCCGTGTTTTCCTTTCGTACCCTTTCTCTCCTCCAAACCACGCGACCAGATACAGAGCGTTTTTATTACCTCCCCTCCGATCGCGTCACTTCCCCTCAACTCCCTATCCACCTACTTGACAGCCAGTGTCCCTTTCACTTTTCCCCTCCCACACGCTCAAGCGGAGAGCGCTGATTGGCTCCGGGTGTCACGAGATATCATATATAAAGGGCCGTTCGGACCCTTTAAGGCCCGTTCACATTCAAGCGTTTCACGCGGCGTCTAAACTTCTAGTGGAGATGTTTGACAGTTTATTAAGACTTGTTGGTCCTTATATTGTTTAGTCATCATGGTCGAGAGAATTAATATCGCCTGGTGAACGTTTAAGTGCCACTTTGAGGTAATTATTCCTCTTTTTCTATCACCTGCTTGTACTTTTATGGGGGCTTGTACTTAAAAATAAAATTCTGATTGCAGCAGAAGTATGCCTGAATTTATACATCCCGAATCTGTAATGAATTTTAGATATTTAGCGGCCGGAGATAGCGTTACAAGTCTATGCTATCAGTATAGAATGGTAAATCAACCATGAGCAAGATCGTACATGAAACTTCCGAGGCAATATGGATAGCTCTGAAGCATCATGTCTTTCCTGTACCCACCGTTGGGAACTGGAGGAGGATATCTTCACAATTTTGGGAGACTTGGAATTTCCCAAATTGAATCGGGGCGATTGATGGCAAACATATTGTCATGCAGGTATGTGCAGTTTTTGTTAAAATAATGAATTTGTGCTGGCCACATGACAAACTAGAAAGCTAGGACTACGAGTACGTATGGCTTACATTGTAGCTATTTCACGGACACAAGTGGAGAACTTCGTATCTATTTCAAAATGAAGAAATGTAAATTACAATGCAGACGATTGGCTACAACCGCGTTAATTTCATTTTTCTGACCAAGCGTTGAGATCCATCCCTCCCATTCAGTTTGGAACTTACCTCTCATTGCCCAATCTCTAATTATCTCGCTGACAGGGAGATGGTTGAGATATGAATTCGACAATTGATGTAGAAAAGTTTTCCTCAAGAATCTTCACCTCAATAAAAATATTTAGCTCTAATTGTAAATAACGTTACAGTAGGGTCAGGGAAAAAATTTAACCACGCTAGAATTTGAACCAGAGATCTCGGACATTGATAGCGAGCACGCTACCAACCGGGCCAAATTTGTTGCTACTTCTAATACGGAAAACATTACATTACAGCTTGCACTCTGAGTGTGGCCGGATAATGCATCTTGCAGTGCAAATGTGGCTCCATCTTAAACTATGTAGACCAAGTGCTTTCCACGGCTCACCATACGCCTAAATTATTTGTGTATACAACCACCTTTGAGTAATCAAAAGATTAAATTTAGCTAATAAGTAATGCTTGTATATAACCTTGTGTATATATCTTCCAGAAGTTACCTAAAATTTTAAATATGTCTATTTAAATTAATTGACCAATTGCACTCCACCAAACACCCAATGTAAATACTAGAATCTATAGTCAAAGGCTTGTAAATAACTAATTATCTGCTTGTTTATAAACGCATATAACATTCTTCTAGAGCATGAAACAGAGGACAACGAAGTAACAGGAAACTCATCCAACACCTCGCAGGCAACTACAGTACGACTGGAATACATCACCACCCTCCGAACGCCGACAACTTTCATCGCGACTCCGGCACCGAAATCAACACCTACAGTACATAACACAATATCCACCATCGCGTCCCGCTTATGAAGAAGACAAGCTCAACAAGAAGACCATCACCAAGAACAATACCTACAGCAAGATTCAAAGATTCAAACATACAATTCAATACGGCGGCCTGCGCGCGGTTTTGCCGGCTTTCCTCACGACTGAGGGCGAATGCCGGGCCATATGCCATTCCGGAACGAATGTCAGATATTACATTGACTCCATTTGTAAGTAACTGAACTCTTATTTTTATGTTTGTTTTGTCCTATGTAAATATGCAACAGCAATTTTAACTTCACCAATTTCTAAATTTAATCACACCCTGAAGGGGAGAAATCCTAAAACAGGGCCCCTTTAATGTAATTCCATTTAAATTATCTTGTGTTATTGGGAAATAAACATATTGAACTGAAACCCTTTAGATACACTGTGGAGAAGGGAGTCGGCGGCGACCACACCACAGCGAGGATATCCTTGGTGACCCCCGACTCGCCTCCGCATACCGGGACGCTACCGTCCTACGCTCTCACTGCTCGCCGCGCACCCAGCCGCTAACGGTACTTTTTCTGACGGAGACGCTCACCGTCACCTATGCCCCGGCGATCGAGAGCGGAGAGGTGCATCCGCCCCACTGCGCAGCAGAGACTACGGAACCGGTCCAGCACCAGAAGGGCCCAGTCTCCGGAGATGCCGTGCATCGGACGACCTCAGCATCCGGAGACGCCGCCCGCCAGCACCGGACGACCCTCGCATCCAGAAGAGCGATATTGGGAGTTGCTACGGGAGTTTGACCTGCAGCCATTCCCGGTACTAAGCCCGCTGAAGACGCCGCCGCTATACCAGATGCAGCCGATGGACAGCCCGCCAACCCCATATACGGACGTGCCAATCATCCCGCGGAGACCCCAGGACCCAAGGGTGATCAAGAGCTTGTATGGCCCCTCGCCGACCAAGATCACCCCGACATCGCGGCAGTGAGCCGCCAAGGAACAATATTCTTTTTTTTTTACTCCCTCGGGAGTCAACCATGTTACTATGAACTTGGCGTTTATTAAACTGTCAATAAAAAACGCTCCAACAATACTCCTGTGTGCCTCTATCTTTTACCCATGACCTCCCATCTGGAAAATGCGCTGTAGGTCGCACCCGATTGTCGCGGCAGGAGAAGAAGACGGGGAATCGACAGCTTTGAAGGGCTATACATTCCGGACACACATCATGAGTATAAATCCTTTGAAACAACAACTGAAAATTTGAAAATGCAAGAAATCATCACAACATTCTAGAACATTTAAATCGCAAAGTACCAGACTTCGAGGTCATTTTAATAAAACAATGAGGTATGCAAGTGATAATTTAGCTTCAAATTCTAAAATTCTCCAATGAAACAAGTAGGATCAGAGATGAATGGTTCATAAGTGTAACCATTCCTACATTTAAGAAAGGCATAGTTATAATCCCGATATTTGAACAGGTATTTCCTTATGGAGCACAGTGCTATATTTGTTTACTGAAATCCTTTAAAAAAATGGAACAGAAAATAACTAATGGTGAAGAGCAGCAGGAATTTAGGAGGAAAAGACCTACTACTGTTGCAATATTCATTTGAGTCATTGAAGAGAAAGCATTAGACTTAAATCGACCAGTTCATGTATGTTTTATCGACATGACGATCGCGTTTGGGAGACTGTTTGGGAGTATTGCTGAAATATGTAATTGCCATACTGATGGAGAAAGATATACCTTTGTCCATGTTACAGGTAATACAAGACCTTAACACAATGAGGAAAATTGGGATTTGAGTAGATAAAGAACTCTCCAAATTGGTACCAACAACAACAGGGATCAGACAAGAAGGCAGTATTACTCCCATTTTGTTTAATTTAATGGGGGGCAAAGTTATTGAGAAAGTTACATCTCTTGGTCTCGGATACAGGATGGGTGAAAAACTCGTAAATATTATATTTTATGCTGAGTATGCAAATGTACTAGCAGAAACCGAGGATTATCTACAACAGATGTGGTACAGATTCCACCTCACATCAAAGAATTACAGTATGGCAATATCGGGTGAAAAAACCAAATACCCCACAGTATCAAGACGACCTCGTAAGTGTAAACTGGTGAGTGACGATCGGCCAAGAGAACAAGTAATGAATTTAAATATATAGGTGTGGAGATATCAGGCTGCAGTGATATGTATAATGATGCCAAAGAGCCAAAAATTAGAGCAGCAACTACCTCCGGATACCTTAGAGATACTGTATAAAATATTTAAAACATGCTGGTGGAAGGCAAAGTCAGAATTTATAAGACATGCATTCGAGCCATCATGACCCAATCGAGACCAGAGCAGAGACCACCAGAACTATGAACCTTATAAGAACCACAAAAACGAAGACAGCGACGATTGGCAGGACAAAACACTACGAGCCAGAATACGGAATGAAGAGATCTGAAAAACATGCTATGTGGAAAATACTGTAAGTCGGGGCAGAAAGAAAAGATGCTTCTGGAGAGACCACGTGAAAAGAATGGATGACTTAAGGATTACCAAGATTTTACTACGCAGAATTTTAGAGGGTCTCCGTCTACCAGGAAGACCAGCCAATACATGGAGAGAGAGATGGTCCTTTCTACCGACGAACTTTAAGGAGAAAAAAATTTATCTGCACCGTTTGATTCGCGAACCTCTAGGAAACGAAAAAAGAGCCAAGACTTTTAATCGCAACGGTGACTACCTACTATCCATTTGCTGGGAATGCCTCCCAGCAGGATAACTTGACCCATCGAACTAAGCCGAGACAACTAGTAGTAGTCGTGAACCAAATTCGAGTGTTACGTGATTTTGTTTGTTTTGTTTTTTTATTTCAAAGAAAAATGTGTTTTCTATTCAGTATGACAATTTACTATTTTTAGCAACCATTTTTAAGAGTACGTAACAAGATAAGAGTTTTGGAAAGATTCTGTACATAAGTAATCAAAATATTTCGAAATGTGTGTCAAGAACCGTAAGGTAAGTATTACAATCGCATTAAATTTCTAATAAACCATATAACATGCAATTTATTCACTTTTTCTTAAAGTACCTACATACCACTCACAAGTAAATGCATGCAAAGTTTCGCGCAAATCTGTACATCTATCGAAAATCGCTACAACCACCTCAAGCGAAAATATTTCCAGGTGGCGAGGTATAGCTGATGATAAGAAAGGACAAAACAGGGAAGATATTAGCCGAGTAGGAAGATACCCGAAATTGATGGATAATATACGGGGAAGAGCAATTACAAAACGGTAATAGATCATTAAAATTAGGTAATACAATGAGAGAGCATAAAAGAAGTATCAGAACTCGACAGCGAAATGTAAAGTAGACATGGCATTAAGAGTGAGTGAACGGAATAAAAGTGTGTCAGTATATAACATCCCATATTCATAGGATCTACGTGGAAGAATAGTGACCAGAGGTCTTAATAACTTTTTTCAATACCTATTCGCAAAGAAGAATGAAAGCCTCAGAATGGGAGAGTTTAATTTCTCACGCAGTAAAGGTTTTGCTAAGCGTTAGTTATTTTTGGTCAGAGATCATGGCTAGATACTCATAACTAGTATGAGTTCAGGCATTGGAGGGTAACTCTGAATACGGCTGCAGTAATGAGAGCTCTTACAGAAATGAAGAGTTGAATCGGGATGATTTTGATTGTTTAGTCAGTTCAGATGCGTCCTTAACCGAGGTGAACGGGAAAAACAATTAAAGACTGTCGAGGCGAGATAGGAGACTCATCAGTAACCTGTCTATGGCCTATTAGGCACGAGAGAGGTATACTAATGAAGAATCAATGTAAGCAGATATTGCTCTCGTGGTAAGGCAACATCGGATATGTTAATGAGAGAATTCTAAAAGCAGCCGAAAAATTATACACCACAGCAGTGAACATTAGTCCTTCTACGATGACTTTTACGATCGACTGCTAAGAACAGTTGACAATATACCACATACGCAAATAAACCAAAATACTGGTAGATTTTAATGCAAGAATAGGCTGCGAGTGATAAAAGGAGTGGAACAAAGATTCAATGAACAGATTTTAAACTTTTAAACTAAAGAAATTAAGACACTTCGAATAAAAAGCAATAAAACTACCTTCATTACAGCAGCCACCCAAAAACCGAAGAAGACAGAAACTACAATGTGGCACGAAACAAGACCAACAACGGAATAAAAAGGATAAAAAAAGGACTTTTCGATCAAGTACACAAAGGACATGGAGCACGGCAAGTATGGAGTCCAAAGGACGATTTGGAAAATGGTTAGGAATCAAAAGAAACCAGAAAGAAAGATTTAGAGACAACTGGACCTTTCCCATAAAGAACCAGGCGTAAGAGGAGTATTTCTGAAGAAACACAGCCAAGATACATCAAAAGGAAAAGTAGAAGATTACGATATCATATGAAATGTTTGAGCTTGCAAGTCAGGGCAGGAGAATAGCGCAGGCGAAAGAAGCGTTCAGACAAGCAAAAGGAGAGAATGCAGTGTTAGCGAATAAGGGAAAGGAAGAGTAGGTTTACGAACGGGATGAAGATAGTATTCATAGATGAAAAAAGTTATTTCTGCTAAGATTGGGCCTAGGGTAATTTAAAATCACGAGTGTTTCCCTCAAGTTCATGTATACCTTACTTGTACGGTAGATTACCTAAATAATAACATTGACGGATTTATTATATCAGTTTCTTACGAGCAATAAAATCCGATGGGTCGCAGGGAGTGTATTTCTTGAGATCACGCTTCAGAAAATAAACAAATAAGGCCAAGGTAAAGGAAGGGGGCCAGCCATGGCCAGAAAACTAAGGAGGCAAAATTCAAACATAATAATCATACAAACGGGTTATATGTCATTCAACAGAGAAGAAATTTTTTTTTTAAACTTATAGATATAAGGAAAAAATGTAGCGTTTCAGTGACGAGTTAACATATTTGTAAAAAAAATGTGAGAATTCTAACGATTAGAGATGCATTTGAGCAAAATATTTCCTTCTCTCAAAAACAGCCTCGTAACAAAATACTTCGACTAACTTCCAATAGATCGGAATGGATACGAAACATAATTATACGCTTTATAGATACTGTGAAAGAAAGGTGTACTAATTAATGCCGAATAACCAAGCTAAGTTAAAACTGCTTAACAACCCGTTCTCCTCCCGTCAGGGAATGAAGAAATCCTAAAAACAGAGCACGGATGCTCTTCTTTGCTTATTACCAAAGGCTGTACTACTCCAAGACAACTACCAAACTCGAAAAACAAGTATGTGCCGTTAGAATACGTAACATAAATAGCTGTGAAATTCAACTGGAAAAATGAACATACTGGTGCACCCATGGTCTGCAAACGGCACATGCATACGAAAACTTACCATACCCATCACGACAAACGATGAAGAAATGAAACCTTAAATGAACATGCCCTATTCATATATCTATGAATGTATAATAAAGACTATTCAAAAGAGCAAAAAATGTACGATAAGAATGATGACGAGAATTACTTACTTACAAAGAAAGAGAAACACCGGACATAAGTCACCGGACAAACAGATATTACGTCGCAAGATGGCCCAGTGAGCGGATACTGAAATGCACACGACGGCGTAATGACGGAAGACCCGCGCATTGTGACCGATAAATTCCCCAACATAGCGGAAGATCGATAGAGTAGTTGAAAGAATGTGTGGAGCTTCATAGATTAAGTCTCAGCATATGAAAGACTTATTTCGCAGGTCTTTGGAACCGATTAAGCATCACTCATAGGGATGCCAAAATGAAATCAAGGAACAGTGTCACCACGGATTATACAGCTGTTTCCCAGTTTTCGCATATAGATCTCGCCGCCATAGCGCCCACTGAGTTTTCAACACGATCCTATGCAAGAGGCTATGGACTAAGGCCAACGATGGGGCAAAGTAAGGGCAGGTAAATCAACTATTCAAAATAAGTTTACCGGTTTAAAATTCGAATTACAGCGCGTGAAGAAATGCCTGGTGAAATGAGGAAATTGGTGAATTAATTTTTTAAGAAAATTTTGGTTAATTTTAAGAAAATATACAGGGATCACTGTGTGACACCAGGCAGGAGCAATAACAAAAATATTTAGACTGTAACTCGGGAAGGCGTGCGGGGGGCGTAATGCAATGAAGGGCGCAGGAGGAAGTACCTGACCGAGACTACGGCTCTCACGAACACGGCGCGTCGTTACGTGTAAGGAGCAAGGCAATATTCCCGGCAAAAATATTTCCTGCATGGAAAGGTTTCATATCAGGTGCTGATGTTTATTATCCTCTAAGGAAAAAAATGGAACGCCATGGCATTTATGCCTCCTGATTGGCGTCTTCAATATTAAATAATGGAACACCATGGCATAATTTGAGAGATTAAAATTGAAAATCCGAGAAATGTATATAAAATAAAACACACACCACGCTACCTAATATAAGAAGTTTTTCATGCCTGTCAAATGTTTCAATACTATCATTCCTCTTCCTTTTTCATAACATAAATGACACAAAACTAGCGACATACCACGGAGTCCCTTGAATATTCCTCATTATTTGCACGAAAAAACTCTTTAGTAATATTTTCAGAATGTAAAATCAAAAAAGGTTAAGTACAAGTAGGGTTCACAATGTGCTTTTGAAGAAATTGAGTCTATCTTAGGGCGTACAATGTCGTTAAAGATGGAAATATGAAACTAAAGAAATTTTTATGACAAATGCGGTGCATTTATACTTATCTCAAACTAAGACTAATGTATAGGATCAAAATATGTAAATACATATTCCGGACAGAAAAATACCGCGGCACATCACATTTTCCTAATCCCTTCAATACAATGTTAAAATTCAAATAGATGGCATCTGACTAAGCGTATGGACTCATTCATTATACTTCGCAATTCTTAATGAATTATAAATTTTGATAGCCCATGAAAAAAGAAAATATCAGTCGAAAGTAAGTCTTTTAAATATATAAAGCAATACCAGCAATAAACGTTCATTTCTGTTTGGAAACTTAGCCGCCTCTTAAAATTGTTCTCATGAGTAAAGCTGAATGTCTCCTCCGTTCCGATACCATTACATTTGTGTGGTCTGTTTCACTTAGCGACATAAACGCTTTACATTTTATAAATGAAACAAAACGAACGCTATACCATGAAGTCCCTTGACAAGTCCTCGTTATTTCTACGAAAATAGCTCACATTTAATGCATCATTAATGTTAAATACAAAAAAGATTAAGTACCTAGCAGAATGGTTCACAATGTGTGACTGAAGAAGGTGGGTCAATCTTAGGGAGTACCATGTCATTAGAGATGGAAATTTCAAATAAAAGATAATTTGAATGGTTCATGCGATGGATTTAAACTTATCACAACGTAAGACTAATTTATAAGCAGCACAATTTCCGAACTCTGTCAAAGAAATGTTTAAATTCAATGAGGTAAACAAGGGGCTAAGCATTTCATGACAAATCTCAGTTCTTTATATAAGTAGGAAATTGGATAGCCCATCGCGAAAGAAAATACCGTCAGAGAGTAAATCTGTAAAGCGATACCAGCATTAAAGGCCCACTTTCGTTCGGAAATTGAGCCCCTTCTTTAAATGAATCAGGCTCGAACCTCATTCAAGGTAGTGATAGAATCCCACGGGATGTGTCCCATAAGTACAGCGGAATGCCCCCTCAAGTTCAAATGTAATTACAGTTGGGTGGTCGGTTAAATTTAATGACATTGATTGTCATACTAATGCGTTCGAAATAATAAGATTATTTCAAATATTAATATATACTCACCAGTTTCCATCAGGTTCCTCTACACGCAGCTCACTAGATATTCGGAAAACCCTCGCTTCACGATAATTTACTCTTCAAATCGTTTCATGACCATAGCCGCCATCCGCTGAAACGTGAAATCAGAAATCTAATAAAAACACAATTATATCAATGGAATAATAATTATATAAACTCTGAAGGGCATATTACAAATGTAATGATCAAGAATTACAAAGTAATAAAATTAAAAAATAATGATATTATTAAATTAGATAATTAAAAAAGAATGAGTATTATTAAAAGAGTGATGCATTAAAAATACGTCAGGACTTTCTCCACCACCTTATATTTTATATGTTGTTCTTCATATAAGCGATATATTAACAGAAATCATGCCCAATAAAATAATCTCATGTTCGCAATCAAATTATTTGAAAACCGCGAGGTCGAGTAATTGAACAACGACGCAGGAAGAAACGAAATAGTTTCGGGTAATGGAAAAAAACCAGGTTACGGAAACGGAGTAAGATTGAGAAAGTCACCGCCAATTTAGAGATAAAAGAAGAGCAGCTAGGTATACCCCAACATAATCACAAAAAATTTATTACGAGTAGCCCTAAAAATTTTAGACTCCAATTATCTGTTGATACAACTAATTAAATGCCAAATGCGTGAGAGGATTTGAAATTGAGATCATAAGCACCACGGAAAATAACGCCATCGAGAGTTTTGCAAAACCGTTAATAAATAAAGAAAAATACACTACAAAGGGCTATGGATATCTTAGGAACAACCAAGACAACAAACAACACACTCCAAGAGAGAAATTCTATATAAACCTAAGATCAACATTAAAAATATTTCAATAAGGGATCTCGATTTTGCAAAAGAACGCAAAAATCTGCGCTGCTTTCCATTTCTGTTGGCATATCGTTGATTTCGGGAGCAATACTAACTGATTTATTTGAACGGAAACTCTCAGGTAACGAATATTTTTTAAAATTGCAATGAAAGAATCAAAGGACTTGAAATGGAAAAAGAAGTCGTGGTTACATTTAACATTTTAAAAGAAGTTCCATGACAATTTACATACCCTTCTCTTGAAATGAAGACGAAGGTACAGGAAACTAGTTTCGAAATTAAGAAATACTAGTTGAAATATTCACGACATTTTCTATCGGCCGTGGCAGTACTCACCATCGCGATCGTGCTCGCGCCTGAGACAGCTCGGCGGCAAAGTGAGGTGACAGGCAGGATAAAGAACGAAATGCATTATGGGGGAGCCACGTGACCTCAATTCCTGAGACGTCACTGAAATTTTTATTTCAATATTCCCTCAAAACCTTCAAAGCCATTAACAACATTAAATTACAGCACGGATCTCTTTCTACAATTTTTAAAATGACTATCCACAAGTTCGGTAAAGTTTGCTAGAGGCGATGCATGAGGATGAGGATGCTGACTCCTCGGAAATGCTCCATTTACTATGAAGATGGCGCCGAAGTAAGTGACATGTGATTAGCATCTGGTGAAACATGTAATTAGCTATTTTAAAAGGAGCATTATCCAATGCAACCTGGTAGGTTTTAAATGCAAATGGAAGGTTTTTTGCGTCTCCGAAAATTATCAATCCTAAGAATGCGTTCATACTAGAATGATTACGGAATAGTCATTTTTGGCAAAATTATCTTCTACTCACTATATGAGGGCAAAGAACCCATTGAAAAATATCTTACATGTATTACCAGTTACGCATACCCTTATTCTAGGAATGTTATGATCATGCTTTCCTCTCTACATTTTAATCTTTGCGTGCGTGAATACGCCATCTCCAGCCGCATTTCAATTCCGGTTTACTTAGATGGGGAGAGCAATACTGATAAAATAACTTTCAACAGAAACTCTCACTTCATACATATCAAATCAATGACCAGCCGGTAAAATAACTAATGCTTAAAAATCGATAATAACATTACCTGAGTCATACACTTCCTCATAAATGGCCACTTCTTGCTCCGCAGTGTGAACGCCATTCGGTAAAATGCCCTCTCTTTTTTGCCACATGAATTTTGAGAGCAACTGAAATTCAAGCAGTAATAGTTACACGGAGATTAATTCGTTCGAACCTTCTCCCAATCACATTGTGTCGTCCAATGGGTGGCACTTAGTCGCTTACGATAACTTCACACGACTTTCAGAATTCTTTCATCGCCACGTACTTTCAATGACCACGATGAATTACACGGAAGTACACTGTATCGGGTTGTAGGCACTTCAATACTCCGAAAGAAATGTGTCGAGGGTTATATCCACTTCTATCATGCAACAAAATTTTCACAAAGTTTTGGTCGAGGGCACGATTCTTGCGAAGAGGCTGAACAAATTAATATGTCGGGTAGAGGCTGCTTCGAATTTAATGTTCAAGAAAAACGTAAGCATAACCTGTTCAAAAGTCACCATTACCCTTCACTCACAACAATCAATGATACTTCTTATGGCATGAAATACTTCTACACAGACCTAAATTGCAAAAACTCGCGCGAGGACACCTTTCAAAGCCGGAGGAGCGTAACAAACTGATTTAAAGCACCAGTGTTCTACGTTTCATCGAGGGCTTCAGTCGTTAGAAAGAGCAGGCTACCCGACGGCTTCACGGCATGAGCCATTTCACATACCTCTTGTCTGAGAGCCCGGTATTATGGCACCTGAGAGGGCATGAATCACGTTCTATCGGTCGAGGACACATCCACGCATTTCTATGCGGTACATTTCACTTACCGCATAGGAATAAGTGGATCTTTTCTTCCTCCGTGAGTATATTGCTGTTAAAATCATATAATCCATGCGACCAGAATGGTTACTCATTAATCGTGAGGAAATACAACAATCGGGGAAGTTCGGTCAGTTGGTGATCTTTTACGTCAATCCTTCACGGAAGCCTTCACGGAAACTTTACGTCAATCCATTGAATAGAATTTCGGAAGATTGAAGGCCGGATATGCAGGAGATATGGTCATTTTCATTTCGTCTTCCATTCAGCTATATTGATATGTTAGCATACAAGAACGTTTGACATAAATGTTTATTTGTATGTAAGCTACAATGATTTTATGAGGATGTATCGGTGATGCGAGGCCTATTTCTTGACACTGAATTTTGTCATAGGCAGTCTTTATGG
The DNA here is from genome assembly GCA_963169105.1 of Ceriagrion tenellum. Lineage (NCBI taxonomy): Eukaryota > Metazoa > Arthropoda > Insecta > Odonata > Coenagrionidae > Ceriagrion > Ceriagrion tenellum. The sequence continues at coordinate 116,995,362 of OY720635.1, read as the reverse complement.
TTAGTCATTGCCTTTTCAAAAGCACACGATTGAGACGCTCACAATGTCCCAGGAAACGCTAGGCAAGAGCAAATGAAAAACCTTATGCATTTTTTCTGCTGTTAAAGTTTCTTTCATCTTATTTAGTATAATCTACTAAGTTCTTCTCTCCGATGCATAAGTAACCAAGGAAGAGATACATAGCACGATATAGTCCGTAGATTTCACACCAAATACCTCAAAAGACATTTTACGAAGGAAATAATTTTGAAGCTATTTGACTATGAGGAGGGACAAGCTAGAGGACTAAAAAACATACCAGGTTGTGCTTTTATATGTATTGGTGGTGCTTCTCTTTTTCAAAGAGTCCAACTGTATCTTCATATGATCTGAGTAGACACAAGATTTTACTTCTTCCATCTTCATCGGGCACCATTATTTCCATAAATACCCATAGTACCGCCTTCACTTGTCATTAAAGTTCTCCAACATAAAAAAGTAGAATGTTGAAGAGTATAAAGGGTGATACATTTATATAAAGGACGATTATTACGTCTCCTGTCAATGGTTTCCCAATTTTTTTTCACTCTTTCTTCTATTGTCAACATTGAATGCAATATTTTCCTCTGCTTTTTTATTAGATGATACATAAATCCCATAGTTAAACACTCCTCTGGGTATTATTCTAAATAATGGCGGCACGGAAATTAAAAGTGATAGCGACTAAATGTAAGCGCTCAAAAATGCAGTGGAATTGGTGTAAGGCGTATAACTTACCCACTTCGTAAAGAATTGAACATAATTATAGCATTTTTTCTGGTCATCTCCGCCGTTTTGCGGGCTAATTTAGTCAGGTACGCAACCACACAGGTGGCGTTACATATATTACTATAACTTCATGTTAAAATAATTTTTCCAAAGCAGACCGATATTTACATATATATTGACTTATATATTTCTTTTTTATTTCACTTATTTCTTCTCACTTGAGCACCGGGTTTCCCCCAAAAATCGCGATTCCTGGGATTTTGAGGGCGGAGGGAGGGGGGGGGGTGCAGTCAAGATCTAGAAAACTACCCTCCTCTGAAGAATCCACTCTTATAATTTCCATTTATTGTGTTATAACAAATGTTTACAGATCTGCATACCCACATCTCATAATTAGATGGAAATCTCCAGAAGACCTACGGCATGTGGATCTACACATTCAATTACGAAGCAATATATACTCATTTCAACTGGATGACAGAAACTATTAAGGTCCATAGGCTATATGCCCATTGATCAATAGAGATGAATTGGTTTATTGTAACTAGTAGAAGTCAATAGGCTATTGCACCCGTAACAGTAGAAAACAGGATCCAATAGAGTTCATTAGAGCGCAGTAGAGTTCAGTTGGAGTCACTAGAAAAATCCTACTGAAACTAGTAGACATTTTAAGAAGGATGAGACGATCACAGGACGTTGATTGACAATTGATGTATGCACACTGCATACATCAATTGTCATTTATTATTCTTCTCACGGAAATGAAAGTACAAATAGCAAATACTTCTCACTACTTAATTTTTGATTGATCAAGTGAGGTGGCCCTATGAGAAATTATAAACATATCAGCTGCGTGCGCTTTTCAAGAAAATTGACTTCACTAAGGTAAATGCATGATTGGTCTTAAGAAGTTCGTCTTCAGAGTAAATTTTCATTACCCGAAACAGAAACCGTACGGTTGCAAAATTGCACTAAAATATTTTTGCAATCCCTTTAAGAGTAATTCTATTTTTCATGGAAAATTTTTGGCAAATCAGGATCCACCGATTTTCCTCCATATCTCTCTTACCAGACAACCCTACAGCCGTCATTCATACCTCGTTTTAATCCTTAAGTTCTGCTTTTCCTTACCGTACGTCTATTAGTCTTATTTCCGCAATTATATCTATTCAACACGGGCACAATGGGAGCCCCACCGCGATACGAACCAACTACTACTCACCTCATTTTCAGGCAGTCTTTTTTTTTCTTCTCATCGACTTCCAGCTCGTCCTAGCCTGGTCCAAGCGGGTGTTCTTTATGTGCGTTACACAGCCATCGATTAAGAAATGCGAAAACCAGTGAAAGCCACTCATTTCGAAAACCTCATCAGTGTACCTTCTGGGCGTCAGGAGAAAAATTCGAGGATTACGATAAGCAAGTTGGCGAGGAAAGTCAAGGGCAAGAGAAGAGCGAGAGGGTCTTACGTTAGATTGGGGAAGGCTGGTGGGAGAAAGGTGTGGGGATAGAGTGTTGCCAGGCGAAGAGTTGAATTGGGGGACCTCTCAATCCCCGTTTTATGAGCTTCCCTTTCGCGCAGTGATGAGTGCCGATAACGAAGGCTTTCGTGAAGCCCTTGTGTAAAGCAATTTTTACTTGATCCATGAACCCGCGCGAGTAGATGTATAAACACCATTAAAATATCGCCGAATAAACAACCTAAATTGTGCAAATGCATGAATGCGTGGTCATAAAATAGCCCCATTCTAATTTGGAGCATTTGTCCACGCATATGTTCTGCCGCGTACTAACGCAGGCACATGCATCGCGTAAACACGCCTGAAGGTGAACTAGGCGCGGGTACACTAGGGAGGAATGGGTAGGTTGTAGGGGTATCAACCCCCTCAAGAGGTCAGGTGAGCGAAAAAATGTGTACAATTCAATATTATGCTTTATCGTACTAACAACACAGACTCGAGAAGCAAACTTCGCAGAACGTGCGCGCAGCCCTCGCGAAAATGTGATGTAAATAAAAAAGTAATAAATTATTCCTTAGGTTTCAAGTTTTCAGAAGTACTGAAGTCAGCGGTGAAGATAACGTTCCAGTGGACGCGATTTTTCTTGACTTTGAAAAGCATTTGATTAAGTGCCTCACAGAAAACTATTAATTCAACTTAAATCTAACGGATCAGACGACGAGGTAATTTCCTGGATGAGAGAATTCCTAAACGATCGCGTGCAGACTGTGGTATTAGACGGCGCCATCTCAAATGAGGATAGTGTCACCTCGGGTGTCCGACAGTGGAGTGTCACAGGCCCACTTCGATTCCTTCAGTATATTAACGATATTGGTGAAGAGGTAGACAGTAAACTCCAACTATTTGAAGAAGATGCTGTCATGCACAGAGAAATCCGTAGCAACAGTGACAAGGAAGCGCTAACGAAGGACCTCAATGCATTCAAGCGTGGTACGATGCGTGGAAGCTAGGAAGCTAGAATTCCATTTGAAAAAATGTAGTGAAATGAACTTCTGGACACGAAAACACCTCTAAATACAGCTATTACATACGTCATACCCAATTAGAGACTGTAGAATCTGTAAAATACCTCAGAATTTAACTAACTAATGATGTCTTGTGGAGCAAACATATTCGGGAAATAACTGGTCAAGCTAATAGTAAATTGGGATTCGTTAAAAGAGTACTTGGCGAGTGCGACGATTAAGTTGAAGAAATCAGCGACTATTCCTTTGTCATACTCCACTTTGAATTCGCTGCCAGTGTTCAGGATCATCACGAGGAAGGCTTAAACACGGAGTTGGAACGCGTGCAGAGAAGATCAGCCAGATGTGTGAAGAAGCGTGTGTACAGGAGGTCTAAAAACCTAAATAACTATACCGGCATCACTTCAGTTTATAGTTTTCATTTTTTTCGAAGTCGAAACAGTGACAAAATTAATTTGTTCACGTGCTATGATCCGACCACGCTAAACTTCTGCCGTGTAAGCTGAGCGATTTGGAACGTAACCAGAAATGTATCTGTTATAAAGGAGTTTTTGACATTAATTTTAAAACTCTTGTGACGGGGTAAAATTTTTCATTTTTGCCTCGGGTTCTAAATTAGCTCGACACGACTCTGGTAGAAATTATCAATATTCAATCAATGTCCACCGCGCCTCTGTACAAAAACAAATAGCACAAGAATTTGGGTCAGTGAGGTTCCATGATCTTCTCACACGTAGTAGCTCGCGAGCTTCCGCAGAGGGTCAGGGCACAATAGAAAGCAATGAGGGAGGGGATAAGAGAGGAGGGGCAGAGAGTAGGTTGAAACCAGGCGGCTTAGTTGCCTGATCTTTTATTAAGCAGCCATAAGTTGAGCGCGGCAAAAGAATTTGTAAAAGAAATAGCTTTTCGAAATTCAATAGAGTATTTCAGTAAATTTGCAGCTTTCATGAATAGAGAGAGTTAAAAAAATACCCTTTATACGAATGAAAAACTATTCTATCCTATGAAAAAATCTCGCTTTGTTCATATATTATTCACTACAATTTTATTTTTACCGACCATGGGTTCGATATTCAACGCCATTATCAGGGTGCACAACTCTCGTCTTTTGTTGTCCATTCATACTCAAATGGGGGAATGGTGTGGGGAGGTGAGGGAGAAGGGGAGTATGGAAGCAAGGGACTTAGTTGGGATGGGGGGTTAGGGGGAAGGTTATTCTATTTTTTGAGACGCTGGTATTTCAAGGTAAATGGCAGGAGTGGGGAAAGAGAGCGAAGAAACACACACAATGACTATGACGCAATCAAATGGCATCTTCTTTCCTCAGGAGAGAGGCTCGTCCTGGTAGACGCAGTATTTTTAGATTTATGAACAGCTTTCGATAAAGTTCCGCATTCGAAACTATTCGTTGAGCTGACAGCCTACGGTATGCATCACAACAGAATATGTTGGATTAAAGATTTTCCACACCATAGCGAGCAGAGGATAGTTCAAGATGGCGTTAGTTCAGACAGTAAAAGTGACAACAAGGAAGTGTCATCGGTCCCTTATTATTCCTTTTGTATATAAATGACATCAATTTTAAAAAGTTGGAACGATAAACTTAGCGGTGTGACTGAACTGCCGAAGGAATTAGGCTGGGAAACGCTCACTGATCATAATATAGGTTATATAAAGATCGGAAAAACATTCGTTAAATCTTTTACGCAAGTTTGAGGCAGACTATTCTTTTCCTGGCGTTCACCATATTTTGCTATTACGGTAGAAACGATCGCGGGAATAATATTAAGGACATAAGACTGCAGAACCGATACATTTAAACTGTCATTTTTCACGAACAATGAGGGGCCATATCCAAGAAAAGAAAAATTTTGAGTAGGCCACTAAGAAGGATTCTATTCAATTCGTCGACCAAGGTTTCGACTCGAGCAGTCATTTTCATGGCAGTTATTGCAAACTATCCGACGAGTATTTACACTATATCGACGCGATAAAGAGTGTGGTGGGATGAATGGGAAGTTTAGGGGAAACTGCAAATCGGAAGGTCACGACTCGGGTAACGGACGGGGGAAGAAGTGAAAGCGTCATTTAGAAGTTGCTTGTTCTTTCCAGAGGAGGATAACATTTCAAATATATCAAGAAAATCTATTTGGGGAATTCTCTTCCGGACATGGAGAACCTCAGGTACAAAATCACTCTAATAGTCATCTTTAGTTTAATGGTTTGCGCCTGCTAAACTGAGGTCTACCTTGAGGACCGGAGTTCATAGACCATTTTTTGGTGGACAAGCATTTATCTTGGGCGTTAAAAAGAAGTGTACCATGGGAGTGTGGGGTATTGAAAGCTAGTTGAGAGGCTTCCATCACAGCTGTTGTGATATCGTAATCGCTCGTGGAGAACTGTCATTTGAAACAGTCCGTCCTGCAGCTACTGTAACTACAAGCGAGCTCTGCCAACGAAGTAAAGCTCAGCGTATATGCCTACCGACGACCGAATGCTCAGCTGCTCTCGGTCCGTCTGCCGCGGTCCCTTAACGGCACAACTCGGGAGTAACCGGCATTGTGAATGCCTATCTTGTAAGCTCAAACATATAAACTGCCTCGATCGCCAAGGTTACGGGGGGGTTCTAAAGTGGAGTGTGACATGAGAGGAAAAAACTAAGGGAAGTGTGGGAGAGAGAAAGGCAGTTTTATAATGTCATGACTCACCATAGTGGTCGGAAGTAAAATGAATTGCGATGGGAAGACATGGTGGACATTACCAGAGCATAACTTAAGTGTCCGACGAGTCAAGTTTCAAAAATTAGTCTCATTTACGTCCCAAACTATCCAAATTTTACACTGCCCTGGTGAATTCGCATATGAGCTTGAGAAGTTTTACATATTTGTCTAACGACAATGTAATGTACTATCAGGGCCAAGAAAGACCATTTTTCAAAGGAAATGGAAGATATTTGACGTTACCAAAGAGTATCTCAAGCATAAACAAAATTTAAAACTCAAATATCATGAGGCATTACTTACGACTAGGAGTAATAAAAAAATATAGAGCAAGGTTACGTACATACACACACGTAAATGTTCCACATTATTCTAATTCCATGCCAATGAACCGATGATATTACTACCGAGAAATTTTGTAACCATAGCATTACTTTCAGCAGCTAAAGCGAAAAAATATTTAGGAAATTATTCCCGAGCTTAAAAAATCAGATCAATCGCCATAAATGACGGGTAACTAGGAAAAGACGAACTCTAGAAATTTCTCTCTGCAACTGCCTTCACTTCACAAGCCAGAATACACAGCATCACCCAAACTCAGGGAAAGAGTAGCCAGATCAGAGGCGAAATAACTTCACCGGTGGGGGAGGATAACATTTTTGACAAATTGACAGGGACTATCGTTAACTATGAAACCTAATAAATGACAAAGCCAAAATTACCCGATACAAAATAATGATGAAAGTAAAATCTTCAAAATAAATCTCAATCTTAATTTCTAGAAGCAAAACAGAGGAATCAATATATTGACTAAAAATTAAAATATATGCATAACTTCAAGACTTGTTTAGTTTCGTGATGTGGCATCTCAAATGAAGATCTGGTGGAGTATTCGCGCTTCAAAATCAGCCCCACTCAGGCGTAGACTGACCTTGGCATCTCAAGGGAAGATTCGGCGGATTATCAGCGCTTCTATACCAGCTCCACGTTTCCCTAAGGTGGTTGGAGCGATTTTCGTTTATGTACAAATTTGCGAGAAACTTTACGTACGTGTACTTTTGAGCAATATGTACAGATTAAAGTGAAAAAAATTGCTCTTTACCAATAAGTTTTTATGGCAATTTAATGATAATTCAACACGTAGCCTTATTGCACTTGACATATATTCGAAGTAATTCAATGACTTACGCACTGATTTTTTCTTTAACGCCAAAACATACGTACGTTTCATAATATTAGAATGGTTCCTCATAAATCTTCGCGTTAGATTTTCTCCAATACGCGAACATACATCTTTTGTATCATTAGAATGATTCCTATTAAATATCAAGGTATCATGCTGAATACAAAACTCTTATTTATACAAGGTTTTTGCTTAAATTTCGAATTCTGTTCCGTAAATCCCCGTCTTAACAATGCTATAATAGAGACGAAAGTTTAAAATATAATGCTAGTATCCATTACATTACAAGGCGTATGGTTATTCCCGATACATAAATAAATGTGCGGAATAAAGTCGTGGCCCACGAATTTATTTTCGACTTCCTTGCAAAGTTATTAAAATGTGCACTCAATGACTCACGATTCGCGCTCCAACCCCTCCCAACATCTTGCGTAGGTTGACCGCGGAAGGTTCGGATCTACTCACTGAGTTGAGACTACCAACGACCGAAGGGGAGCTAAATGAGAACGAAACCCATGAAAAAATTTTCCTGAGACCTTCTTTTTCCTCGTAATAAACGTGTGAGGCCGCACGAAAAAAGCTGTCGGTCGCCTCCCCAAAATCCAATCCGCACGAAAAAAATAAAAACACCCAAGCAGCCCATTCAAACCCAGCAGACTCTGGATATTCAAATTGTCACAATTCGGACCATTGAAGAAAATGTAAAATAACCGCCAGGTTTTGCATTAGTTATTTATTACAGTGATGAGACGTCTCAAGGTAAGATCTGGCAGAGTATCAATACTGCTACATTAACTCTTCAAGCCGTCATAGAAGTTGGCATGTGTATGCCTCTGATGATCGACTCACCGAGACGAGGTCATCCCCAATAGAAGGAGGGCTACAAACGAGAGTGAAATTATTGAAAAACATTACTGCGAATATCACGTAAGTTTCTGGTCATAGGACTGGCAAACACACAACAAACTGAGGCAGGACGAGAATTTAAAAAAAGAGAAACAATAAATGCTATTTTCTTTCATTGTTTCTGGCATTTTTATCGTTTTGTTTTACGCCGCAGTCAAGGAAGGGTGGAGGGGAAATCTAGTACCGGCATTAGACTTTTCTTAACAAATAACCCATCTGTATCCTTGGAAAAATGAGCTCCCAGAGTGCCGGGAGGATAGCTATCCTCAAGGAAGAATCCCTTCCTCCCATACACAAGCCAGCCGGAGAGGAGCGCCATGGTTTTTTGACTTAGAAAACCGCCATGTATCGCGCTGGAGACCTAACCGTGCCGCATAAAAATCATTTGGCATCAATGCCATTTACTAGAATACCTGTCCTTGTTAAACAAATATTTTCTCCAAACGGGTACCGTGGTTATCTGTGCATTAGAAAGGAGTAACAAGGATCCACAGTATTTGACGCTTCGTAACGTTTTTAAATTTCCCCGGAGGTCATTCCATGGAAGAAGATTCTCATTTCAGGAAGTCATTCACCATTCACCACAACTATTCACTAAGGTTATTGTTTGGGGCGATTTTTATTTGCGCATAGATTTGATTGAAACAGCCACGGTGTTCTAACAAGAGATATCTATTGATAAAAGTCTAAGAACTGCATTTTACTGATTTGTACTTTTTGGCAATTCAATGTTATTTGAATTCTAAAAGATCATCGCCCATCATGTCCCTTCACAACAAGCTTCCACTACTTATAAGGGCTTGGAATAACACAAAATTCTACTACGCTAATGAACTTCATGGTGATAACATGTTAACATTTGAATTCTTTGGCGTATTGTGACAACCATAATGGGATTTTCTTCATCCCTGAGAATCTGAGTGAGATGTACTAGAACAATGCGTGCATTGTAAATGATAAAAACCTTCGAGAGGAAACATTCTTAAAATGAACTATAGGAAGAATCCCTTCCTCCCGATCTAAAGATCGCCCTGAGCTAAGCATATCAGTCATTTCCTAGCAGGTTAGGTTTCAAAGCAAAAGGCTGGTTTCCCCTGGTATAGGACTGAATGTAAAACAGGACATTTGAAGTTCAGAAGGGAAAGGGTTCATAATTGCAAAATTGTTCTACCAAATTATATGGTTAATAACTGCAAGTATAGGATATGAGTGACTTTGGATGCCTTAATTATGTTTAACTGCACAAAGGAAATGGTTCCAGGCTTGACTTTGTGGAAGTAATTCATAGTAACTTAAATAAAACTTTGTAAACTCCACTATAGGTTTAATAACACGACCCGACTAAATACATCGGCAAGACAGGGAGAAGTGTGGAAACTAGAGTAAGCGAACACAAAAAGTGCCATGAGAAATCAAAACAGGATACCATGTTCGCAAACCATCTCAGTGACAACAACCACCAAAGCAGTTTTGCGCCAAAAATCCTCCACTTTGAAAAAGATGGAAGAAGATTAGACGCCATAGAGTCGCTAGAAATTGTCCAACATTCGTTAAATAAATTCCCCCTAGCTAACGAACAAGTGCTCCCCTCCCACTCTCCCATATTCTCCATCCCCCTGAAAACCCGGACTCAAGGGCAAGTGAACAAAAGAATTCTATGTACTTTGTAAAGGTGAAGTGACTCCTCACCATATACCCAAGCCAGACCTCCCGCAGTGAAAATTGTAGCAGAATTTCCCAAAACACAAACCATCCCCCAGCTAACGGACAAGTGCTCCCCTTCCACTCTCCCATATTCTCCACCCCCCTACAAACCCGGATAACTCAAGTGAACTGATGAACTTTGTTTGCTTTGTAAATGTGAATGTGTAAATTGTAGTTGACTTTCCGAAAACACAAACTAAGATGTTTTCCCCTCTCCATCCCCTAACCCTTTCCCACCTCCAAGCATTCCCCCCCCCACACCCCTCCTCTCCCATATTCCCTCCCCTCCCCTACCACGAACCTGTATATATAGAGTGATAGATGTTGTATTTGCACCTGAAGATGACACGAAGTGTCGAAACCCGGGTCGTGTTATTAAACCTATAGTGGAGTATACAAAGTTTTATTTAAGTTACTATGTTTAACTGCTTTCACCAGTCATAAAATTGACGACAGTTGATTAAAATTAGACCCGATAACCTGTTACTCCTATGCTCCTTCTGTGCATTGCCTTGAAGGGCGAAAACAATCGCTGCACACTCTCTTCTCATGAATTTTATTATAGGTAGCAATTGTGCTCTTTTTAGCATCTCACCATTTTTCATCACCTTTTACTCATAAGGGCCTTTTATCGTTGCACTGAATTTCTCAATGTGCTCAAAGAGATTCCAGATACCAGAGTGCAGATACAGAAGCAGCAGAAAAATATATATTGCACTTCAATGAAATTATTGAAAACAAAGGTTATTGCCCACAGCAGGAGTTCAACGCCGAAGAGACAGACCTCTTTTGGAAAAAAATGCCCAAGAGGACATACATTATGAAGGAAGAGGCTGCCTTTCCTGGACATAAGCCCATGAAAGACAGGCTCACACTTTTGCTGGGAGCTAATGCTTCAGGCGACTTTAAACTGCGACCCATGCTCATGTACCACACAGAAAACCTCAGAGTCTTCAAGAAAAACAAAGTGGACAAGAGCAATTTGGGTGTCTTTTGACGTAGCAACAAAAAAGCTTGGGTGACACGCCAAATTTTTAATGAGTGGGTGTTATCGGAGTTCTGCCCTTATGACCCAAATCTTGCCGCATCCATCAAAGCAGAATTCGACTTAGTGAAAGTGCTATTCCTTCCTCCCAACACCTCTTCTTTGCTACAAATGATGGATCAAAAATTAATTGCCAATTTCAAAAAAAAAATTTTAACAAGGTGTTTGCTAAGGGCTTTGAGGAGACTAGCATCCGAATTCCATCTCTCTGAAATATTTTTGCAAGTCAGACTTCAACATTTTAGAGAGTATTCGTTTAATCGTGGACTCATGGAATGAAGTTTCCATCAGATGCCTGAATTCGGCGTGGAGAAAGATTTGGCCGGAAGTTGCTCACAATTTTCAAGGCTTTGACGAAGAGCAATTGATAGGCAGTTATTATTGACTTCAGTCATACATTAGGGCTAGAGGTGGATAAAGATGACATCGAGGAGCAAATCAACGACCACGAAAGAGAGCTGAGCATTGAAGAACTCCAAGAATTGGAGAAAATGGCAGATGAAGAAGGTAGAGGCGAGGAGGACTCTGCAAGAGAAGGAAATATGATGACTTCAGAGGATATTAAAGAAGAGCTTGCTGCTTGGGGTACAGTGAGAAGGATTGTAAAGAAACATCATGACGTAGAACAGACTGAACTTTAATCGTGCGACTATGAAGATAAAGTCATTGGACACTTCAAAAGATTTCATCTGGATAGGGTTAAACAAAACACCTTACATAAATTTTTCAAGTAAAATCTATAATTTTCCTCTCAGATTCAGCCTGCACATAAATAACTTTTTACATCAATGTTCTTATATAAACATGGCAAGAGAAGTTACCATTGTTTTGCATTTTAAGTTCGTTTGTTTTTAGGAAAGCCTCCATTAAAATAGTTATGACCCCTTCTTATGTGTTTCTCGCTGCATGGATGCCCGAGTCTCCCAAACCCCAAAGAGCCAAGTCAGCTGAAGAGGCCTGCAAGCGGCCACAAAATATGGTTGACCCTCACCAGACACCCATGCCCCTTGCGCCCAGATTATGTTGACAACTAACTCTTACAGGACGCTTGGCGCCAGCCAGGGGCAGCACACTCGCCTTAGGAAGGCATTTCATTGTTTGTTTTGTTTGAAGATGTCCAACATACACTCAAACGGTCATGCCGGTCGGGACACCTCAGAAGTACTGAATTTTTGATTGACGAAAGCAATGCAGACGTAAATTATTTATGGAAAGGTTTACATTGAAGTAATTGCGATGCATGGATATTTGCGTGGGATCAAAAGAAAGTTGTCTCATTGCCAAAGTTAGGTACTTTCTAATCCACGCTATCTTCCCATTGCTTCAAAATGCAATAAAATATGAAGTCACAGAAATTGACTCGTAGGTGGGCGGCATGCCGCCCCTGTCATCCTCACCCCTGTCAACGCAGAGGCGATGACAGGGGTGAGGGTGCACGTCTTGTCATAGTGTTCATGGAGGGAAATTCAATGTGACAATTTACTGCGTAATTAATATGTATTTGATTTTAAATATTGGTTTAATAATATTTTAAATAATTTTAATTCAGGATATTTTGTATGCATCGGCTCTGTCACATGCACTGAATGGATTGGCACTGATGCTCTTTAAACCAATTCCTCATCCAGAAATAATACAGATTCAACATACCATGGAATTTGCTTTACAATCAGTCCTCCAGAACAGATTAATATCATAAAGCGAGGGTCTACTGTATACATATTTCCTAAAATCTTTAATTTATTCTAAATGAGAATCCCTCTTCTCCTTGTAGACTCAACATATTGTATATTATTACATGACTGGGAACATCCTCATGAACCCATGCAGCACACTTTCCTCTGTGCCATGAGTAGTATGATTATCCTGGGTGGGGAATGGAGGGGAAAGCTTAATCGTTGCTGCAGCAGCATTCAGACCGAAAAGGTCAAGGTATAAAGCCCCCTAAATGTAAATGACTTTACAGTCACAATGGCCTCAAACCAGGGATGACACATAGTTCTATATTTCAACTAGTACACATAAGTACTACACCGTCAGGACCACCTCAAAAACTAAAACCTCACAGAATCTTAAAATACCTGAACAGCTTAAATATTTCTTACAAAACGGTTTAATATAAATTTGTACTGACATTCACCACTTCAACACTATTTACATGTACACATCACACTTTCAGATACTTCTCAATACATAGTATACCATGTCGTGAATATTATACCTAAATTATTTTTCTCAAAACATACACACCGAGTCTTTGCTGTCGTATCCTTGTTTCTGACTCGATAAAACAAGGACACACTAAAAAACAAATGAACCTTCTTGCTGTGGCAGTGGCATCAATTTCTTTTGCAATGATTTTCATGTCAACACAAAACCAATATAATTTTACTTAACATTTGACCTCGACACAATAGGTAACATATTTGACCTCAAACGTAAGCACATCTTAGCCAAATTATATATATTCCCTTTCTCTCAACTTTTTCCCTATCAGCTATAGTATTAAGTCCCCAAATTCCTTTTCAGCTTTTCTAAACAAACTTCTTTATCACCAATTAAAGTTAACTGAACTGATTTAAAATTAAGTATATTGAATGGATACTTAAATATCTGCAAATACACACAGATTACAAAACTTAAGGTGGCAGGCCTGGTTGGAAACATTCCAAACCAGGTAAAATGCTTTGTTAACTAGAACTGCCCTCACACACAGCAACAGATTTCATGCTTGCAGACTCTGATGTAAATCAATATACCATATAAAAAATTTACACCATTATTTATCCAAAGACTTGTTTGTAGGAGGAGCTATGTATGTATCATTCAACGCTCTGTGAGTAAAACTGAAGATAATGAGAGCAATGAGATCTGAGTTGATTAAATTACATCAAACAATAACAATCCAAAGGTTTGAGGAATTTTTATTCTGTATAAATAAGGGATAGAATCAATTGAAAGAAATAATCATAAAAATGAGAGAATCACCTTCACACAAAACTACTTTCTCCCTTTTGCACGCAGGGACTGACCTTCTCCTGAAAAGGCCTGAAAATCATCTTGAGCTCCTTGTTTCTGAAAATAAAAATTCTCAGCATGAATAATCTATAAATAGAAAACACAAAACTAAGTAAACAGCCTTGTCTCCAGAATGTTAATGCTGTGGTGAAGATAAAAGGCTATAGTTAGCAAGCAAGTTAAACATGTAACACACTGCAGATGGCTCTCAAATTTACTCATGTTTTGCACACCACTTGATATGAATCCTGTAAGAGTATATTTCAGTTTGGTAAATTTACCATATTTACTTGTTTTTAATAATTTTATTGATATTACAAATCATAAAAGGGTGATAGGATATAAAATGTTTAACAGTTCAAAGCTAATGAGCAGCTGGAAAAAATACCCAGCAGCAGAGTAATGAATGAAAGAAAATGTATAGCCTTCAATGAGTTAAGAAACATTGGTGACATCATTGCTGATGATAAAAACACACAGTAAAGTATAAGAAAACTGACAAAGATGTTATCATTTCTGGTCTTCTTACTCCTACAAACATACATCTTCATACAAAATTAACACCTTTTCCTCCAGAATTTGGTTTCAGAATTCAAACCAAAACCTCCCTAATGCTGGTCGAATGTTAGCCAGTAACTACTGATTGGCAATAGGGAGATCTAAGTTCAAATCCCAGACAAGACAAATAATTTTTTTCATAATGAAATGGATCTAATCGCAAAGCGAATTTTAAAAGAGTGATGAGAGGTGAAAGATTGCCAATTACTTTTCAAATGAAATGGCTCCATGATATAAACTTGTAGGCAAAATGATGTGGTTTGGATTCAGCTTGATTTTCAATAAAAGCCTCAGTGGCACCTGGCTTAGGAGTAAGCTTGCACAAAAGAAGGCCCCAGGTGGTCATAAACACACTAAACATCCAAACTAACAGGTTGGCACTGCTTCTCATCTGATCTTCCCATGATACAAAAATAAGGATCGAGACTCCAGCAAAATATTATGAGATTTGAAGCTAATATAAGATTTCACACCTGGGATCTCATCATTTTAACCCATAACCACATATATCACCAAACAAACTTTTGCCATATTTTCTAGATAAAAAAGAAAGAAGTGTAGAGCACAGGCACTCCCCGAGTTATTTAGCACATGCATTTCAACACATGCTGCTTAAGTCAAAATTTATGTTAAATCGAAAACTTAGTCTATGCTCTGGAGAGAGCGATCAATCCGGAGAAAGGGGGGAGCAAATTTTCCATCATATTTCATTCCGGCAATGTTCAATAACTACTATGTGCCAACTGGCATCTTTCAAAATGATTTCATATGAGTGCTATGTGCCTTTATTTTGTTTCAACCATCTCTATTGTTCCCTGCCAGAGACTACTACTAAGAGATCTGAAACTGATCAGAGACTACTACTACTTAGAGATCTGAAAATCTTTCTCAGCCGATGAGTTGTGCTCTCACTAAAGTTATCTCCAAGTGATGTGTTTTGCTGCGTGAATATTCAGTCGGTATCTGAAGACAAGTGACCTCTTCTGCGGAGATACTCTTTCCTGGGATTAGTATAAGGTAAATATGAGCATAGATATTATTCATCCCACTCATGATTTTGCAATTTGAGGTAAAATTCAGCATTATTTTTATATTCCACATTTTATGATCGTAACAATTTTTGTTATTCCATTGCTGGGTAACTATAAATTAATGTTAATTTGTGCATTTGGTTTTTGTATACTACAGGAAAAAACCGACTATATCAACTTTAATAATTTACACAGAGAGAAAAGGAAATTTTTGGCAATATATCCAATAAAAATGACACAGATAACAAGAAAGACAATGACCATGAAAAGAGCTTCATATATTAGTAAAAAGTATACTGAATATTTAAAAAAAATAATTCATACTATTAATACGATGCATAAAATTAGTTAGTACGAAAAAAAAGCTAAAACTTGGTTGGTACTCATTAAATAAATAATACATTATCCTGTGTGTCTGAAAACCAGCAATATGAATCTTGTATGTAAAATAGGTGGTGGTACTGAAGGGCTGACCAAATTTGACAACATTTGCTTATATAGAGCGAGGTGTCAGAGATTAGACAGCATCCAAACGAAGAGGGACAGAAGCACTTTGGTTCCTTTCAGAGGACATCGCAGGAGTCCTTCACAGTTTCTGCCAGCTTACACAAACTTGATTCACCCACACTGACCTAAAACTCTCTCCTGGCAGGTGCCATCAAGTTTTGCTCTACTTCTACATAATATGTTTGACAGATAAATAAACTGAAAAATAAAAATTCATTATTAACTACATAGTGTTGTATTCACTCCATGGTAATATTAACTTACCTCTTTACTTGGTGGTGGTCGCGAGTTTCGCAGGAAATGAAGAGTGCCAACCTGATAGTTATAGTCTGGGATCCCTCTTTGATAGGGCACTTTTGGTGTTACTGGTTCTAATGCACCATTGTCCTTCTTTTTCTTACCATCAAGTCTAGAATTAAGACAAGAAATGCATATTTAAAACTCTTATGACAAATGTTGATTCAACCATATTCACAATATATGTATACGTAGTTCACCTGACCCAGACCTGGCAACAAATGCTTTTTTTCCCATTAGATGCTTTGTATCCTTCCATGAGCACATGAAAGATATCTGTTTCCCTCAATCACTCCAATTTCCAAATCACAAAGGTGCTTCAAAAGCACACTCAATGAGAGGTCAAATCAAATGAAAAATTCATTGTTACGAAGAAGCACCAAGAATCAAGTTAATATGTACCAACAAACAAACTTCAAGAAAAAGATGGCCCATGAGGATGCACTTGCTGTAATAATATAAATACTCACTTAGTAAATTTGCAATTTATATGTTGTTCCTTCATTACTTTGTTTGTTTGAAGCTTCATTTGTTTTTACTACAATCATTTTATCATACTTCCTGTTGCTTCATGTACTCAAATAATCTGCTACAGACCACATTGAATTTATGCAAGCCTTTATAATTATCAATTACCTCAGAAGGCAAGGGATAATTTAGACCATCTAAAAGTACCAAAGGTGATTTTAAGCAATTTTTGTCCCATAATCATGTCTTTGCAACTACATACTTAATTCTGCACCAATGGCAATACAAATATTTTGTTGAACGCATTTTGCTGTTACCATTGAAAGGCCAAAAAACAGTGACATGCATAAACATGAAAGAAATAAAACTTATACAAGACTTTTATGGCACTTGTATCTTACTCTTCTTTAAGACTGAAAAAATGGACCTAAAGATGTCACACATGCCATGAAACCAGTCTTCTGAGAATAAAACAGTGTGATAAAGTTATGCATTTATTTCGATTTTATCCAAAAGGATTTTCATCAATTCAAACCTGATACTATCCAATGTACAAAGCAAGATTTTTAGGTTAGATAAGTTTGAAAATAATCAAGCACAGCACCAAAGGATAGAAGTAAAACATAAGCAGGTAATAATAAGAAAGAGACACATGAGATGAGGGTGAACTGAAATGAAGTGATAAGATATCAACCCAAGTTAAACAAGAAAAACTATAAGTAATGGATTAGAGCAAGTGGAATGCTACATGTTTGGGTAGACATTATAGCATAATAGAATTAAAGAAGCACAGAAGAATAAACGAGAAGAAGGATATCGATGCTTACCATTCTTGAGTGAGGAATGTAAGGAGATGTAAGCAATGAACTCACAAAGAAATTGGTTGAGATGGATTTTATGGTTCCATACCCTGACCATACCAAAAATAGTAAAAGGATAAATTTTCTGTGAAAAGGACATTATGGGCAAAGGGAATTTAGGCCTTATGGAGGTTTGAGAAGTAAATGGCAACATTCATTGATGAGCAAATATTTTCAACAACACAACACTATTTAGTAAGCTAACCACAAATGAGTGATTAGTGAATAGCAGAAGCTTTAAATAATATGTTGGCCAAATGCATATGCACCATGGTAGCCCTCATAGTCGTGGCATTCTCTGGCAAATATTTGAACTAAGCTCGGTAAGTGCACGCAGTTTGTGTTGGCAATTGCTTTACTGCCCTGAGTTTGTGTTTTTTGTTCCCGCCTTTTTGTTGTTGTTCCACCTCAGTCTGGTTTCTTATGTAAGACATGTAAGACGTAAGATGGCGTAAGTTGCCAAAATATATCCTTTACCACTGGCATCAGACTTTTACTTACGTAAGACTTCGAGACCAAAACTAATAGGTTATGGGCCCAGGAGCAAAAAATTTGAGGAAAGAGGTAGTACTTGTAAAGACGCTGCACCTATTGTTGAAGTATTGTATGTGCTATGGCTGAGCACATTGGAGGCAACGCTCAGGTCATTGTGAAACTCACAAAGGACAGATTCTACCAGTGGAGAGTTCTTGCTGAAGCGGAACTGATTAAGAAAAATTGTTGGTCTGCAATAGATCCTGGATATGCGGACAATGAAACACTCAGTGAAGATCAAGCCAGAATACATAGGGAGGCACAGCTTACTTGTACAAACACGTGAGTGCGGAGTATATTGAAGTCGTAAGTCACCTTGATCAGGCAAAGGATATTTGGGAAACATTAGTGGAGATTCATACAACTTTCTCTACCATTCATTTGAGCGTGCTGTTGAAGGAGTTGTGTTCATTTACGAAACCAGACCAAATAAGCATGCAAGAATACACTGGTAAGACACAAAATCTGTCGAGAAAGTCAGTTAGCTGATGATGGATTTAGATTGATGGACAATCAGTTAGCAATGTTAATGGTCGCTGGTCTTCCTTTATCAAAGTATGAGTCATTTGTTAGAATTGTTGAGTACATGCCTAACCTCTCTACTAAGTCGATTAAGAGCAGACTGTCTAGAAGAAGCTAGAATGACTTGGGAACAAAAGAAAAAATGATGCAGCAGCTTTTGTCGTGTTTAGGAGGATGCAGACGTCGAAGAGCAATGCCATATCCCCCGAGGTAGGAACCAGCCCAGCAGCAGACAACTAGGATGACTGATGGGGATTGTTCCAGAACTAGAGATGATGCCGTGAGTGACTGTGGCTCCCCACATGTGAGGTGCTACGCCTGTGGTAAATGGGGTCACATTCCTTGACTCTGCCAGGAAGCCATCAAGCTTTGCATCTTATAGTACAAGGCAGACTCAACAACAATTGGAGTTGGTACATAGTGACGTCATGGTGAGGATTCAACCAGTGTCAATTGGAGGAGCTCCGTCTGTATTGACATTCATAGATGATTACTCAAAGTACTTAACAATCAGGTTTCTTGTTAATAAAAGTGAAGTGTTTGATGAGTTTTTTAAGTTTAAAGTAGAATCTGAAAATGTATTAGGTGTCAAAATTAAACCGAACTCTGAGGGAAATGGCTACTTGTATGTTAATCCAGGCAGGAATGATGAAAAGATTCTGGGCTGAGGCGGTCAACACTACCTGTTATATTAGTAATAGGCACCCAAACTCTGCAATCGAGTTCAAAGTTCCATTAGAAATGAGGAAAGGTCAAAAGCTAAAGACTGAGGATTACAAGCACATGAAGGTGCTTGGGTGTAGAGCATGGGGTTTTGTAAACAATGGTAAATTCAGTCCTAAAGCTGAGGAGTGTGCGTTTTTAGGCTACAATGACAATGTCACAGGTCATGGCATATGAGTAAGGGTAAGGTAATCACAGCTCACCATGTAGTTTTTGAGGAGGATAAATTTCCATTTAAGGAATTCTCAAATGAGGCCCTTAAGCCAAGTGTTGTAAATCAGTTGCTTGATTATGATGTAAATGCAGTCACTGGTGGCAAAGAATATGGCCAAGATATAAATTTATATGAATGGGCTATTCTTGCGAATGATGATGTAATAATGATTCTGGAGGGGATGATGTAATTGAAGCATCAGAAGTAGATCAAAATGTTGTGAGCAATGATAAAAATTTAAATCCTAATATTGACAGACTAGATATACCTCTACATCAATTGGAAAGAATCAGAAATCAGAGAGAGCATGAACAATATGATTCTTCTGTTAATTGTATTGGATGTATTTTTTCTCTTAGTTTGGATGCTTCAGATGAACCCAATGTCAATGATGCTTTAAACAGTGATAAACCAGATAAATGGTTACAAGCAATGAATGAAGAAATTGTGAGTTAAGCTGAGAAAAATATGTGGGTTGTAGTCAGAAGGCCAAAAAATAAGTGTAGTCGGATGCAAATGGGTCCTTAAAATAAAGAGAAAATCAGATGGTACCATAGATTGGTTTAAGGCAAGGTTAGCTGCAAGGGGATTTTCCCAAATCCCAGGTGTATTGGCATACCTTGAGGTGTATTAAGAAAACTGAGTGATATACCTTATGTTACAGGAAGGGAAGTGGGTCGGTAAAAGTCTATGTTGATGCTGACTGGGGCAATAATACTACTGATCGCAAACCCATCACTGGATTTGTAAAATTGTTGGCTGGTGCAGCCATTATTTGGAAGTGAGGAAACAGTAACAAGTGTCAGGGTCTACCATGGAAGCAGAACTAATGGCCATGAAATAAGTCACTTACGAAATGAAGTGGCTGACAACCTTTTTAAATGAGATTCTGAGTAAATGTGTATCCCGTGTGTTGTGTTTGGTGATAACTAAGGTGCCATTACTTTGTCTAATAGCATCTCTAAATCTGAAAGAATCAAACATGTAGACATAGATGTACCTCTTGTAAGTGAAAGTGTGTTACATGATGAGGTAAATTTTATGTTCATCCCATCTGAGGAAAATTTAGCAGATGGTTTCACCAAGGCCTTACCAGGCCCTAAAATCAAAGATATGGTGGCCAACCTTGGTCTTAATGCAATGTAAAATATATTTTTTAAACAAATCCCAACAAGGGGAAGTATAAGTATAAGCAGTTTGTGTTGGCAATTGTTTTACCACCCTGAGTTTCTGTTTTTGTTCTACCTCAGTCTGGTTTCTTTCGTAAGATGTGTAAGATGGCAAAAGTTGCCAAAATATATCCTTTACCACTGGCATCAGACTTTTATTTACTTAAGACTGCATGACCAAAACTAATAAGCTCAACCATAATGCAGCAGGCAAATAACAGAAAGGGTGAGCTAATCAGCAAAAGCCAATTTATTGAGGGCTCTCATACAGCTGTTTTTAAACTAATAAATACTAATGTATTTGTTCACTCAAAAACTTTTGTTTTCCTAAGGTTAAATATACTTTTGGGTAGTGAATAGGGAAAAATACTGCAACAATTACATCTTCAAGGTAATAAAAACTAACACACTAATAATCATAAATGGTCGTTCAGTTGATAGTTTGGTTGACAGCCCTCTTCCTTCCCTATTTAACGATAATTCCCTGACTTCCTGGTAGTCTGTATTTTTCTCTTTATTTGGCCTATGAACTTATTCCTGGGTCTTCCCCAGCGGACTTTTCCCACTATTTTTCTTTCAATATCTATTTTTTCACATGTACTTCACAAATGAAACGTGCCTCACTACGGATACCAACTCAATGATATGCATAAAAATTCACAAAATATCAACCAGGAGAAGTTTTCACCGAGGCACCACATACTATAAATCAGCCAGCAAGCAAAAAAACATTATGATCTAGATGCACAAAAATTATCAAATTTAATGCATAGCTTTCTATAACACAAACAATAGCTAACTCGGATAGGAAAGATTTTCTGTGGTAATTACCATCACATTCAGTATTATGCAAGAGAGCTTTATGCACATACCTGTTTCCTTGACCATGAAATGCGATAAAGCCTGTAGGCTCTGGCATTAGTTCAGATGGATCAACAGACATGTCTTCCACTTTTCTTGGGGTTCGTTCTGGCTCTTGATATCCTACTGGAGGGGCAAAATCTACCTGTGGGGAAAAATCATTCAGCTATTCTGTCAGTAAATCAAGACACAGAAAATATCTACAGCATTGCATAAAAGAACTCAAAAGTAATAGTTTTACAGCAAGAAAAACATGAAATGCTAAACCATTGAATTTCAACATCTCAACAGAAATATTTTCAAAGCCATAGTTTAAAGAAGTGATTTACTGATGTACTTTTTATTTACAGCAGACTTCCAGCAAAAAGAATAAAACCAATATCGTACTCAAAGACAATTACACATGAAACAATTTGGGATCTTTCACGAAAAAAGTTTTCTTTAGCAAAACTAAATTAAGCACTTAGAAATGTAATCTTATCTTTGATTCAACGAGGAACTACAAACCTTTCCCCTTCTCTTCTTCTGAAGACAATCATCGCAAAAATCAACTAAATTTGACCTAATAAAAATAAACCTTTAAATAACTCTTTCCTAGATAGGGCAGAAGGTATATTTTCCAAGGGATGACTGCAGCAATCATCGCTGTGCAACTATTGCGTCAGGCAATCGCCTGGGTTTTTTACAGCAAGCGACTGCGATTAGGTTCTAAGTCAATATCTTCAATAGTCTATGCTCTCTCAAGCAGTGTGTGTATATGAGCAGTGAAGGGCATGAGGGAAAAATAAGCATCTTGTATCTTTTTCGTTGAGTGAGGAGGGAGAAAACGAATATATTACAGAGTAAGTCTTTCTTCCCAAAAGAAAGATGAGCATCAGATGTATACATCAATAAGAGTGGACAGATGCTCCTCCACATCAATTTTGTTGAATATCATTTGTGGGAAGATTGCTAGAAGAGACTAGCAAGATTGTTACTTCACCACCTATGTATTTGCCTCCTGTAATCTGGCTCTATGATAATATATAGTGCTTATCAAGCGGAGAGCCATCGAATCTTTTCTCAAAGAGACCACTCCATTTCTTACGCAGTACTCTGCCATTGTTTTATTCAATTTCAAAGCTATCAAAGCATGATTAAGGAAAGTGTTACTCTTATAAACAAAAATTATTGCATTAGATTATACACTTCTCAGATAAATAAATGCAGTAATGACGAAGACTATTGGATTAATATGAATGTGATTTTATAGGGATGTGATTGTCTCAGCTCATGGATTTCTAATTACTCCATCGTAGAGAGCCTTCATAGTAATTTATTAGCAATATCATCATTTATAATCTATTGTACTTTTTTTCACTTTAAATTAATGAAGACTTATCACCTTCAATTTTAGCTTAGCACCTGAACTCTTAGAATTCATAAACAAAAACTGACGTCATTTGAAGAAGTGAATAATGAGAGAAACAGAGCGGCTTCTTAATAGGTGTATCCAACTTTTCATAGTGCTCATATTTTATTAGACCTTGGAATTTTCTCTTTGCTGTAACAAATTTTGAAACAACATTTTGAATGTCTGTGCATTGTTTCTTTGGGAAGATTATGAAAGTATTCATTAATGAGGGACTCCAAGGGAGGTCGAGACCAGAAGTGAGGAAAAGTTTTCACTGCATTGAACTAATGACAGAGGGAACATGACTCAGTCTCCAGTAGGTCTCAGCACATTCAGCATTGTGTGATCACCTCTAACTTAACCCTCGTGCACCTGGATTTTTAATCCTGTTCATGAAGAAATGAAAAGCGTCAAAGCAATGATGAGACATAATATATGTCGAGATAAAGGCAACTGACTATACATACTCTTCATGACCAGCATCAGGGTTCAGGGTTAAATAAAGGATGGCAGCACACAAGGGTGTTCATTGTTCAAGGGTGCTCATCACGGCACGTGAGGATGAAACCTCGGTCTTTGACTCAAGACCACTAGAGCGAAGCAAGGCAAATGTTTGCTCCTGAAATAACCCATGTATTCCCCTGTTGTACAAGAAACATTCATGCCAAAGCTTATTGATATAATCAATATATATAATATGTTACACTTATAATATATTGACACTTATATAGCTTATATAAGTATATCTTCAACTCAGCCTTTTTTTATTTTGAGCTTGAGAACATCTTCCTTCAATAAAAAGACGGATGTATCATTGCTGCTTCCATTGGATGATGGACCTCAGTCCAACAGTTTTTATGATACCATCGTGACTCAGTGAAATCTGTAGCATTAAAAATTTAACCACAAGTTTAAACATCAAGTTACAGCAACATCCAAGTTGGGCAAGTAAAATTTCAAGTGATTTCAGGCTGGATAGGGCAGTAGGTTGTTTACAAGGTGAGTGGTAGTGTAAGTAATTTAGTGAGGCTATCTGCTCAGAAAATTGTCAATGAGCACTGAAATTGAAAGTCATCATAAATATCTACTTCAATTCTAACACATTGATATTCTATCACCTATTCTATAACACATTGATATTGATTCTAACACACCAGGTAGCCGCCTCCCTTACACCCCTACATGAAGGGGGTTGGAATAATTATTCCTGATTCAAAAGAATTGCAAAAAAACAAGACATAACTTACATTCATATCACATTCGATAATGCTTACAGCATTCCCAGGCTTGGTTTCCAGCACACAAAGTTCATATACTCGAGAATTATACTTAATAGCGATAACATCTCCAGCTGTGAGGCAAGCAAAGCTTCTTAAGGCATTTTCCAAAACAGCCTTTGGATTAGTAATATCCAAAAAGTCAGGTGACTGCGGCTGAAATCGGGAAAATGTGGCGACAGGAAGAGAAACACTCTCCACCTGCAGGTTATCTCCCTCTTCAAGAAGTAAATACTGCATCATCTAAAACAATACGGGAGATGAGAATCACAAATAACTTCCTCTACATTAGTCTTGAAAATACTACAAATACAAAACAAAATAGGATAGTGAATGTATAAGTTCCCCCTTTAAATATTACTGTACTATAAGTTAGGCTGTGGCACTACCTACTCAAGAGTGATCATAAGCAACACCATATTTAGACAATGAAACAAAATACTTTAAAAAATACTACCCAATATGGTATGTAGACCAGTCCTTCTTCAGCGACGAATTCTAGTACTCCACAATGGGTGATTCTGTTCGTCTTTTTATTAGTTAACTTGAAAAGCATTGGGTAGACTATATTTAATCGGGTAAGTTGGTCTAATGCAGACGGAGGCATTATTACTGAAAGAGGACACCAAAGCCATTAAATAATCAATGGAAAATAGATAAACACAACAGGTTAAAAAAAGTGAAGAGAGTGTACTTTTTCCACCACTTTCAACGTCTTCACGGACGTTTCCTGGTATCATGGACACGGAATAGCATTTGAACTGAGTGTTGAAAGGCCTAGGAATAACTGGGAATAGATGAAATCCAAACTGCAAATAGAAATATCGTCAAGAAATGTTAGCTGATGTGGCAAAAAGAGAAATAATGAGTTCCCAAGCAAATGCATTCTCACCATTGTGTTTGATTACTCTTTAACACACGAGAACACTAATATTCATTCAATTTTCTTGTTTGTCAGCATTACCAAGGTGAGGGAGGGATTCAAGGCCTCTGATTCAAAGATATTTCGGCGAAATAACACAACAATCAAAATACTATAACAGCAAATATGACGACAAGGCGAACTCCACCAAAATTTCCGAACAGCAATATTCTTTCAACGCTTGTAATTTCAATGACAGCATACGACGGTCAGAAATGACGGCTTCCGTAACTCTTTTGTTATTCATTGCTCCCGCCGCTCCCGCGCAAAAGGCATTTTTCAAGTTTCGGCATTGGCACTGCATATTGTCATTCGCCAGTTTTGTCAGCCAATGGCTAATTTCAGGTAATTTAAGACCCGGTAAATTTATAAGTAGATTTGAAGCCGACGGGCGAAAACCTAAACTGCTATTACCGCCAATTTTGAGCACTTACTGCGATACTTTATACCTGGGTAAAGTACATAATACCTTATTGCTTAAATTCTTCTTCACATGTTACATACCTACAGCAAATGCTTCCTTTACGAATGAAATGCTTTTAATAATTTCCACATTTCTTTGCAAACTCTTCATCAGGCTTCCCACTGAGTTAGGTTCTTCAATACTGCCAAAAATTTGAGAGGAGACTCTCTGATAATGAAAGGAAAGTCTCTTATCGCAATGTAAGCCTGAATGTATTGAATTCATAAGTGGGATGATGAAGAAGAATTTACTCGCTTCATTTTCCAGAAAAGCATGGATATTTCATTGTGTATATATTTTTCTTACTAAATCCATTTTCATCCAGAGTGCTCCTGAGGTACCTCAGCATATGTGAATATATGTGAGTTATAATAATAATAATAATAATAATCGGATGGGGGCCCTAGTGGAATTGGGTGTGGGAATAACAATAACACCAAGAGGGGAGCTTGTATGGAGTGGACGGAATCCCTAAGGGGCGACCTCCTCGCATGCTATGCTGCCGGTAAGCCGAATCGCAGGGGGTACATGGCAAGGATGCACTCTTCGTATTGTGAGATGCATCCTGAACATAACCACCTGTCACAGCAGAATCTGCGTGACTATGCCAACCACCTGCGTAAAAAGGAAACTCCCTAATACCGCTTGATCAGAGAAATACACCACCGGCCAGACCACCCTCCCTGACACAAGCAGTCTCTCCACCGGCTGTTTTGACAGCCACTGCACCATCGGTAAAGGCGACAAGTAGGGAGGAAGTAGATCAGGCCAACTCTGCACTCCAAACACAGTTGTTAAATGAAATCACCTATGATGTAGGTCAAGCCAGGCAGAAAGATATCTATCGTAAGATCTCTCTGCGGAGCAACATCCTGACCAGGTTGAATGGCTTTATCGATGAAATCCATGCGGAGACGTCGGACCCCTGGATGGTCAACTGTATGGTCTACACTGCTGTCAAAATAATGGCTCACTCCCAAAAGTCCACCTCTTGGGAGGACAAAATGGCTTAAACAGTTATCGGCCAAGATCACAATGGCAAGACGGCAGGCGTTGAGGATTCATGTGTGATGGAATATATCACATCTGGGCAGGCTTTCACACCCAAAGTCCGGCGCATAGCACGCAGCCTCAGATTTCAGCCGGTTTGGGAGAAGGTGTACGAGCAGAGGGGTTCAAAGCATGGAATCGCGGGATGTAAGGATAACCAGCTCATTGATAGATGTATATGCCAGGATACCATCCAGCGTAAGTGCAACCTATCAATGGCCTGGGTAGACTGCAGAAGGTGTTTGACACCACTTTACATGAGCTCATTATAGCCATGTTGAAGTCGATGAAAGTCCACCCAGAGGTTGTGTCCTGCATCCAACGCCTGATACCACTCTGGAGAACGCGCTTCGTTCTAACTGCAGGCAAGCAGTCGGTCTCAAAAGAGTTGGTATCATACCATCAAGCATTTCGGTTCAAGCATGAAGCAAGGTTTTCCAAGGCGATAGCTTGAGCCCCTTGCCGTTCTGTATTTCCCTCATACCTCTCTCGCTAAGGCTGCGACAAGGAAAAGGATACATGTCCGGTGTGCCAGGTGACAGGAAGCATAAGGTCATGCATTTATTTTATATGGATGACCTGAAGCTCTATGCTTCCAATGCAAAAGACCTTCGCACGGCCCTGGACACTGTACTGGAGTACAGTGAGGCTATAGGGATGGAGTTCGGATTGGACAAGTGTGCAACCTTCCACCTAGCGAGAGGAAGATTTTCGGAGAACAAGGAAGACGTGCACCTTGTTGACGGGAGTGTCATTTGCCACCTCGAGGGCAATGACAGCTACGAATATCTCGGCGTCCCCCAAAGCCGAATGCAGGAGGTTGCAGCAGTGAAGGAGAGAGTTACTGCCAGGTACAGACAGACTCTCAGGAAAATCTGGAGTTCTGAGCTGTCTGGCAAGAACAAGGTTCATGAACTCAGAACATGAACATGTTTGTGGTTCCCACACTACTGTACACCTTTGGATGCATGAAATGGAACGTCAACCTTCCTCCTGCATCTTTTAAAGATTTCACCTACTCAGTGATGACTTCACTCGTGATGTTTACATTAATATGTCCTATTATGAAAAGTTATCCAAGTTTTTTTAATCCCTCTAACTTATAGGTGTGCATTAAGCATTTTTATCACAAGAATATTTTATGAGAGACTTCCTATAATGATGAGCAGCCTGGCTAGCTGCTGTGTGTCGAATTTCCTGCACTGAAACTAAGGCCTGGTGCTATACCATTCTTGTTCCCTTCATGTCCATCTTACTCATTCTTGAATAAAGATGCTCATGAAGGTCTTAGGGAGAAGTGTTTGAGGCGGGAAATGGCCCTACTTCAGCAGCATATTCAAGATGGAGAAGAAAGAAAGATGAAGGACAAGGAGAATAGGAATTTTGAGGACCTGGATGAACTGCATGAGACGCAAAAAAGTCTTGAGCCATTTGGTAACTTCTCCATTATTATGAAAGAAGACAAAATGCACTTATGTCTTATAACAGTGGATCCAAAACAAAAAAGAATGCATGACTAGCTGTCACTAGTGATTTATAAGGGACTGCCTTTTAAGGAGATTACTGTAGTAGGAAAACTGATGCAGCGACATATTCATACAAGAGGAAGCATGCAATATTTTCATGTCAGCAAAAACTGCAGGTGAAGGTTTTTATTTAGTGTTGCCCATTTTCATTTACATTTCCCAAAGTATTTTAATGTGATATCAAACCTCAAAGTGGCTAAAATTGCTGATTATTTCAATTCACAGTTTTGTCATATTCCATCCCCTACCAACAGGTCCCCTGCTCAAGGTAGGACATCTACCAATTCTTTCTTTTTGACACCCACTGTTCCCTCTGAAATTGTAAGCATCATTGAATCCCTTCGCAATTCCTCTTCAAAAGGGCCAGATGGCATTCCCTTATCCCTTGTTAATGACTCCTCACAAGTGATAGCATCACCCCATGCTGATATTATATACCTATCTTTCTCTTCTGGTATTTTTCCCTCTGCACTGAAGCAAGCAAGAGTTACACCTATCCCAAAAAAGGG
Source organism: Ceriagrion tenellum (assembly GCA_963169105.1). Lineage (NCBI taxonomy): Eukaryota > Metazoa > Arthropoda > Insecta > Odonata > Coenagrionidae > Ceriagrion > Ceriagrion tenellum. The sequence goes on along the minus strand of OY720635.1, from coordinate 116,966,673 downwards.
CCCTGCCTCAGAATCATGTAACTATAGACCCATTGCTGTTCTGTCAGTATTTGCCAAAATTTTTGAGAAGTTATTTCATCAACGATTAAGTCGATCGATTTCATCAACGATTAATTATTATATGTGAGTAATGATTCCAATTAGTTGTCACTTAACACATGGCTATGGACTGGAGTCCATACTTGCGTTTGATCGTGAGGTAATTCTTTGAAAAAATGAGAAAGACACTATCAAAAAAATTTTTGAAGCACAGACAGAATCGACAGAGCAACATGTCTCCTTTTTTTGAGTCTCTTATTTTATCTGTATTTCCACACATTTGGGTAATATAATAATGATTTAATGAGAAAGAGATGCAGCTAAATTCATTCAACTTCATAAAATTCTGGGCAAATTTTAGCTTTTGAGTATGAAATCAATTTTCAACATTCAGTTACAGCTCATTCTGGCCAAATTATATTGATAAAAGAAAGGAATGCAGAGCATTTAGAAGGGAACTATCAATAATTCCTCTTAGTTTTAGAATTAGTTTCACACAGCTCCCCTCATTGCTCTTCCATCTGTTAATTTCACCGCTTCATATTCCCAGTTAAAAATATTTGTTCTGAAGCTACTCTAAAACTGTCTGTACCTGCTCTGAAAAAAATGTATCTGATCTGGAAGTGGTCTATAACTGGACTGAACTGGCCTGAGTTTTATAGATGTTTCAGGATTTTTCAAACCAATACTAGTGACTTACCACTTCCATATCAGATTGCGACGACTCTTATTATATGTCTAGTGCAATTAGCCAAAAAACACCGGAATCTAAAAAAAATGTAACTGCTATGCTTTTTGGTGGATGGATAGATGAAGTCATTGTACACATGTGCACCAAAAAAGCAAGGGAAATTCTTCTGGCAAATGTTTATAAAATCGATTTAAAGTTAAGAAAAGTCGTTTTTTAAATGATACAACGAAAAATACGAAGTTGAGGCAATAACTTTTCCAACAAAAGTTGTAGAAGATAAAAAATTCTACGAATTGGTAGTAACCCGATCAAAATCCAACTATTAGTTAACCCAGAAGGTCGATTTAAACAAAGAAATCGCTCATTTTTCATTATTTAATTATTCAGCAGGTTTAAACCTCAGCATCTTGAAACAATAAAAAATGATAGACCTACGTAATAGCTATGAGATCCCAAAATTCTGGATATCAAAGTTGAATAGTTTGAACAAAATAACGGGTTAAAGGATAAATGTTTAAGCACCTCTATCGATGGCCATAGGGCAGCTGCTTTGTTTTAATAGATATTAAAATGAAGGTAAAGGTTTATAATTATAGATTCATTTTTAAAAGTTTTTTAATTTTTAAAATAACCGGAGATATTTAAATTGTTTATTAGTATGTATTTTTGATAATTTTGCAACTCTGTATAAACTACATGTTGCTACTAGCAACAATTACTTCTACTGTTATATATGTTCGTTCATGAACTTGTACATGAACACGTACGGGTTAATGTATCGTGTAACCAGGCCTTAAGTCATTTATCCTGAATTTTCCCAGTGGGTCCAATTTGATTATGAATGTTTAGAAAATATCTTCTCAACATATCTTGTAGATATAGGAAAAGTGGACATTCAGATATCTACAATATGTCTAGAAGATGTCTACAAGTTATTACAAGATGTTTTCTAGATATTAGCAAAAGACATATTAGATATTTTATAGATATTTTGTAGATATTTTATGCTATGTGGGGAGGACTCAAGGGGGATTTGGCAATTCTCACAGCCACGTCCGACGCCCATCGGATTGGTGGCTATGGTGCAGTTGGGTCGTGCGTACGGAGTAGAAGGAGGGGCCCAAGTAAAACGGCCTTCTGCATGCGAGCTGCGTGCCTGTGCCACGCAGGATGGAATGTACTTGATGCTCTCCAGCAGCAAACCCTTAACTCCTCTGAGCACACCTATGATGAGAACTACCAGTTTAACAGAGTGTCCTGGGTACATTTGCCGAAGCTCGAAAAGCAGGTCTTGATATTTTGTCCGTTTCTCCGCCTCCTTTGCATCCATGTTCGTTCCAGCCGGGGCCGAAAACTCTATCACGAACATGGAGCGTGAGAGGTGGTCTAAGAGAACGATACCAGGCTGGGTCGCCTCCAACTGCCTGGTGGTAGAAAAGGAGTAATTCCACCAGATGGTGCAATTATCGTTCTCCATGACAGACTCAATATCTCCAGGGGCATACGACAGCACAGGAGTATCGTCGATGCCAAAATGGTGTTGAAGATGGAAATATATCACCCGCAGGGCCGTATTGTGCCTAGCAATATACGCACAATAGCTACAGCCGGAGAGAAGGTGGCTCAAAGTCTCCGGCTGGGCTCGGCACGCCCTGCATCTCGTGTCCGCAACCTCCGTCTTGAATATAATGCGGCTGTACACGAGTATGTTTATGACACCATCCTGGCATGCGAGGACGAAACCCTCAGTCTCTGACTTTAGACCAGAAAAGCGGAGGAAGGCAAACGTCAGCTCCTTTGATAGCCCATACTTCTGTTTCTATAGAAATTCATGTTTCTATATAAATATAAATATTCATGTTTCTATAGAAACATCCATGCATGGGCTTATCGGTGTGTGCCTTGAGCAAGGTGTCCTGCTCGGCCTTTTAATTTAGAGCTTAACCCTTTCGCTGCTGTGAACGTAGTAGCTACGTTCGCCCGGTTGACTGCTGTGAACGTAGCTCATACGTTCCGTTGGCAAGTGGTTGTTCCTACTCACGCTACTGAATTTTCTCTTTTTCCGCGAATGCCATTCACCAAGTTCATTGTTATACATTCTACTAATCCCATCCGGGGATCTTGAGTGACTATTAAATTGCAGGTGCAACGAGAGGCATACTTTGTGCCGACGTAGGATAGGTACCGTTCGCTTTTTCACCGCACAGGGGCTGGAACGTCTCTGCAGTTTGACCGCAGCGAAAGGGTTAAGGAGGTCTGCCTTCAATGACAAGATGGACTTGCCATCATCGCTACTGTCTGATGTTGGTTCCAAGTCCATACCTGTTTCATCCGCTGCCCTCTTGGCCGCCTGGAAGAGAAACACCCCTACTTGGGCACTTTCGTGGTCCCTTACGTGACTGAGCTCTTGAGCACTCAGCATGCTGTTCCAAGGACAACTCTGTTGTGGAGACACTCCAGGCTCAACAGACCTCTACCACCTACACTGCGAGGGAGATACAGTCTGACGACGGAAGATTTCGGATGAAGACTTCTGTAGATGGCCTGCATCTTCCTAGTTCCCCTATCGAGGTTCTGCAACTCGTTGACATTCCATTTATGCATCCAAAGGTGTACAGCAGTGTGGAAACCGCGAACATGTTCATGGCAAGAAGTTTGTTCTTGCCAGACAGCTCAGAACTCCAGATTTTCCTGACAGTCTGTCTGTACTTGGCGGTGATTCTCCTACACTGCTAGAAGACTAGTGCCAGTGATTTCAAAATTTGTCAAATAGAGGTTAGTTATATGTCTTTCATTTCTTTCGAGGATTCTATAATAAATAGCTTAATTAAAGTTGTGATTTAGGAAGTACACAATCCCATTTTCCCCATTTAATTGGAATTATGTGGAAATTGGATGTTAACCCTCCGAGTGCTGCCTCCTGCCAGTGGTACTATAGCAAGAAATGAGGAGAGTAATTCAATTAAATATATCATCTTAGGAAAAAAATATTATGAAGTTATTGTTTAAGGTATCCATATGCAGTTTTCTATTGAACATAGATTGAATTAGGTAATAATTATAAAACTTTTATATTGTCCAAAAAATAAATTGTAATTAATCAGTGTCTAAATTTTCACATGAGCCGAAATATCGGCCTGTTATCCTTTTCACCCGAGATGCTTAAGATGGCCCACAAAGAGGGTTAACTATGCTTATTTTCCTCCAAGATCTGAATCCTAAAAAAATGTGTACGTCTCATGGGCTGGGGTTTCCTTTGGATCAGGAAACACAGTACGACATTTGCTGAAAAAAAACTCAGCTTTAGTAATTGAATCTTTATTTTGTATTGGAAACTATACATCTAGGAAATCACAGCTTAAAAAAACACAAACAGCTAAATATACACTTAAGTGATAATTGCCACCATTAATCCACAGGATGATGATGCCAAAGATCTTTCATTGTTTCATGCAAACAAAATTCACACAATTTTTTTAAGGAACCGAGAATCTTTGTGACATAATATAGCAAATGAGCATTCTTCATGGTAACATATATTATTCTCAATGAATACAAAACTGAACATTGATTAAGAAATGGAATTCTTCAGTCACTGGAAATGGGATTTACATGTAAACAAGGTGGTGCAAAATGTCAAGGCCAAGTGAAACACGCACACATACATCACCATTTTCAGTTCACCAGTTCTGTTTTCATGAAAGTAGTCTAGGAATGTCATCTGGGTATAGAATTAGTACACGAAATTTATATTTTCTCTATTGTTATATGTTAGCCCTATTACTTAAACCTAGCAAAACTTTGCTCATTTAAAATTTTTAATCTCATTTCTCTGCACTACTAGTTATACAAGTACTCACAATCACTTACTAGGAAGTCAAAACTTCCAATATTATAGTACGATTTCTGCTTCCTTTTCACCAATGGAGTATTTGCAGTAGCTCTTATAAATATTTCTGTACCAATTGTTTTGCATGAGCACCCTAGTGAGATCCATCTATAATATGAGTATTTTGTAAAAATGTAAAAAATTTTTCAGTTCCTTTGAAGGGCAATAGGAATTATGTGATATTCCTTGTATAAGTTAAATAATGGAATAGGGTGATATAAGGTATAAGCCAGTTTCAAAAGTTTTCAAATAATTTCACAATTCCCAAGATCTTCATTTCCATAATGGACAGTGGGCAGCATGAGTTTGCAGCCATTTTGAGGTGATGATGCTCTGAAAAACTTCGCACTCACCAGTTTTATCATGACTGGTATATGAGGTGGCAGTGACAATAACTTGTAATCAAGGAAAAGCAATATATATCCGTGTAAAAGTATCAAATTTGTTTTGGTGAAAAATAAATAAAAATAATACTTGAAAACATCATCAGAAATCAGCAAAGCAATTCATTTGATATATTTCACACTTTATCAAATTATGATGGTTGGTGGTGTATTTTTATGAGAGGATAAGGTTCAAATATATTGATTATACATAGGTACTTATAAAATCATTTAGTAAAACTAGAGTAATCAAAGTTTTTCTATGATGGCTTTGCTCTATTATAGTAAGATCTTTTGATCACTTATTTTTCCAATACCCAAATTTCCCTTTCATTATGCAAGCCAGTCTCATGGCAGCTCATTTTCATTGCTGCAAAGATTTGAATCTCGAAAAATCAACTTGGCATCTAGCAAATAAATCTGATTTGATTTGTGATTATTACTCTTTCCATCATCTTTCCTTCACTTCAGGAGTACAGTTTAGTTTCAAAACTATGAAATTAACTTTTACACCAGTGAAGCAGCGGAGTACTAAACGTATAACACCTTTTTGATTGCCCATATGTGCATTTATCCAACGTACAGTAGAAAAATTTCTTTAGGTAAATTCATTGAGCATGAGAGCCAACTACATGGAAACTAATGTAAAAATTGTTTTCAAGGTTCTAATTCATTGTACACATTAAAACTTGCTCATTAGTAACAAAATTTATGAGTTTGAAATGAATGCCATAGCTCTAACCCAGTTTCTAGGCTTGGATCACCCCTGATTCACTAATGTCGATGCAATTTTAACATGTGAGACTACCATTGGGTCAAAATCAAAGATGGCCAAACTAAATTACAGATAGGAACACAATCATCATTCATGAGTAATTGCTCAAACAAATGCTAATGAAAGATAAGATGGCAACATTAAAGGGAGGTAGGCAAGGAGGCCTTATTTTTCTCAGAACTCACAGAAATTTTAGGGCCATTGATTGGTAACATTGTAACAAATACAACTAATATAAGTTATAAGAGAACACACACACACATTCCAAATTAGATACATTATGTGCAGTGAACTGAATGTTTTTGCAATGTTTGCTGATAGCCATAGATTAAGTTACACTAAAGATTGCTTAAATAAATTTCAAATGCACAGCAATGGACTGTTACATCTAAATTCAGCTATAACTACTTAATTACTAAGTATGCCTACATCAGAACACTCAATTTTTAAAAATATGATACCACAGTTTGACATGATGAAAATATTGAGAGGCAGTAATGTCATTGAAGGGCTCAACGAAAATAAACTCCAAACATTATGCATATGCATACACACTAGTGTGCATAGCATGGCTTAAAAATCAAACAACTTTGAAAAGTTTGCAAAATATCCAACATAGAATTTTGTAAACACAAGTGGAACATCTTTTTTTTTTGTTCATTTACAGCAGAGAGCAAACCTTTTTGCTCTACATGAGGCAGTTTGGGCCAAAGTCTAGCAAAAGTGCCATCCAAGAGAGGATGGGAAATTCCCTTCAAAATTTAATACATTCACAAGACAGCCCTTCCACACACTGTCAGTAATACCTGCTTCAGGAAGGTATTAGGGGAGGGAATAGGACAGGATGACAATCAGCAACTGACTGAAACTGTGTAATACAAAATGGACTCAGGGATAGTTATAGGGGGAGATTTTTCGGGGCAACTGCAGTAGTTTGAGTGAGCATCAGTTATATATTTCTTGTAACTTTGCCACTGGAAAACATTGAAAACGTCTCTCATCAGATCTCACAAAAACACACTACACTCATTCACTCATTCCCGGACACTTTCATATCCCAATTAATTATTTTCCTTTAAAACATTTACTAAATGAGCTGCACACAAGCTGGCCCATGACTTTTTTTCTTAATAATCAGGTTAAATAGTTGCTACACGTCAACTACCTATGTACACAAGTGTTCATTCATTCTCTGTAAACACAAAAAAAGGAGTCATGAACAAACATACTGGACATGCATACTTTCATTCGCACACAAGAAATGACACTGACTCAGTGCTCAGACTCCCCTGTTTCTCAATTTTTTCTTTGTATTTTATTTGTTTTTCCTCACTCCAGTGAGATTCCAGTCTTATGTAAGCCCCTTCCTTAATTCAAAAAGCAGGAAATGAAGAAACCGTTATCTCTGCCTTGGAACTCATTGAGTTAATCCTTTTCTGTCTCTCAGTTTATGCCTTTGTATTTTACTTGAGGGAGGCATTAATGAACATCTGACTTAGTCTGAGAAGATGTTGACCACCTTACCATTATTGGCACTGTAAAATGTTCAGTGAGCTAAGGTAAAGATTTGGGAGAAGATACAGATTTCTTTTGCAAGGGGTAGAATGGAAGCGTTTTTAATGAATCATGAAAAGATTAAGATTTCATTCAAAGGTCTTCAACTTTGTTCTATGTAGTTCAAATACTTTTTTTTCCAAACACTAATTGAGTGATTTCTTAATCAAATGCAATACTGGTCTTCGTGTACATTCACATTTGTCTGTGGCCCACACATTTCTTCCTTGTAAATGGAATGTTTTTCTTTTCTTCGGTGGGAAAAAATTGCAGGAAGGTTGGCTGTGTCTCATTCCATTTATAACGTGTTCCTTGTTTCAAGGTCCGAGGTATAAAAGTCTTTATAAGTGCTTTTTGATGGCACATGAATACTGAGATGAAATGACACTAAATACGTTTTCTCCCCGAATCACAATCACTCATTTAAATAAAAAACATCGCATGCAAACACAAGTACAACAAAATGATGGATGAAAGTGAAATGAAACTTGTTCAACCCAAGTTCAAGGGGAAAACCTTGGCTAATGTAATGAATTTGATTTGTTTCACTCTTCTTGTCATGGATATCACTAGAATATAAATAAGGAGGAGTAGAAGGTCTCACATTTCTGTAGAAACCTGAACCAAGCAAACATTTGTTTGAGGAGAGCACCACATACTGTCAGTTCAGTCCTCAAATCCTCAAAAACAACTCATTGCACAAAAGCCAGCATTAAACTAGGAAACTTATGTCCTTATCCAACGAAATAATATCAGGACTCAAGATGAGAGCATCAATCTTGGAGAGTATTAAATCAATAAGATTCCAGCTAGCCTTTCATCAGTGTCTGTTGTACGAGGATGAAAACTTCCACGCTTTTGAGATACCTCATTCAAATGTATTCACTCCCAAATATGTCCATCCTACACCTTGAATGCTTTTGTTTCTATCCTCTTTATTGCAGAGCACTTTTTTATGATTTGTTCATACTAGTTTGACTATTCAGATTTCTTGCAGAGAGACCCAACTTGCTTTCTCCATCTCTGCAACTCTCCCTTGGATTCTTCTTATTGTTCCTCCTCTTCCTCCTCCTCCTCCTCACTCTCCCCTTGTCCATACATGTCAGCCAACTTTGAGAATCGTGGTCCCCATCCATTCAGGTAGTCAAAATCTTGTTCATTGTCATCTGAAAATGCAGAGCAAAAATGTAGTCTCAACCTTAATTCATCTTCACATGTCCCACAAAGTTAAGCCAGAGTCAAACAATGTAATCAGCCTTAGAAATGAGAAAATTCATAGTTTGGCAAATAATACAAGAATTTGGAAATCATACTTTGATACAGGAGGCTACCTGATTCCATGAATGAGATGGGCATTACATATTTAGCAATAGCAGTGGAAGTAGGAAATTTCTTCAATTAGTAATCTCCCAAAAGACTAAATAGAATAAAAATTCCAGCTTTGCTTCTAATTAAAAAATGCATGATTAAGTAAAGATGAAATTTGAAAACTTTAATAGCCCCATGATGCATTTCAAAGACACATTCCATGGATTTGAGCCACCGAATAATATATCTGCATCAGCTGAGATGATTTGCATGAAATAAGATAAATAACATATAATTTGCAGCAACTCAATTTCAAAGTACACATTCAAGCAATTCTGTTTAAAACATAAAGACAACAGTATGCATAGCTTCATGTACATGGCTTCTAGGCTCCTCACCAATTTCTACTTCAGCTTATTCAATTATCTCAATTCTCAAATGTTATCATGATATTCCAATGGAATGCTCACAGTGGTAATGAATGAATGAATAATGCAATAAATTTTGATGATGATATTTATCCTCTATCATTAATAGTTACCTGAAGCAAGGGAGGATAGAGAGCCAGCTGTGCTGCCACCACCTTCATAAGCATAGTTCCTCAGGTCATCAAATGGAGGTGCATTTGGATCGCTGTCGGCTCTTTTCTTGTGCTCTTCAATGAAAACTCCCACATTTGGCTCAGGTCCACCACCATCTGAGATGATATATTCCGAAGTCAAAAATCACCATTATAAACATAAATAAACTATGTATTAATCCATGGATGCCCAAGGTGCCAAAATATTGGTTTTGTTAGCTTAACTACTTCTTTGTGACAAATCATGTGTAAAAGGAGACTCAAGAGAAATATTTAATTTTTAGCTGAAATGTTCACAAATTAGACATGAGCCTTCTAAAAGTAAGAAGTAAAATCCTCTGGGAGTGAAACAGCTAATCAACTCATTTGCTCAAATAAATGCTTCACTTACATAGAAGGGCACAAAATTTTGGCTCTAGAATGTAACCTAGAAACTTATAGCTGAGTCTTCAAGTTATTATTTCATCTTGTGCTAGTTAACGCCCTTTCAAATTGATCACAAGACTTAGTAAAAAATATTCCAGATCATCAAAAGATGAATGCATGTTAGTCAAGTACTTTAATGTATGATCTTACATGGAGGTTTTCCTCCGGGGACAACCATTGGACTAGGGGCCATACCACCACCAAGGTCCGGTGGATGACCGAGAAGAACTCCTCCGGGTGGGACGCCTGGTCCTCCTGGATGCAGAGGCCCACCGACCCCACCGACCGGAATTTGAAGAGGTGTGATGTCAAAGGCAGTCATGTCATCCTCGCCACCACCTTCATCATCATAATTGATGATATTCTCCCTGACATCATCATCTGGTCCTGGATACTTGATGTGAGCCTCACGACGACGGTTGTACACCACAAACACCAGCACAAGAACTTTAAAGGAGGTTTTAAATTATTAGAAAATTGGGTCATGTAACCAGTTTTCATTTTCCTTCTAACACTTTATTAACATACTCTCTCTTGAAATATAAAAAGTCATCAGTGATTCATTGAATCATAAAAGTTTACTTTATTTACTTGTAATCAAATTTTACTTTAAGTGGCTCAATTGCATATCTGAACAGTTTAATTCAATGAAAAGAGGAAAAAGAACTTTACCCCTCATAAATTTAAAATGATTTGAATACATATGCACAGTACTATGTTCGGAAAAAGAAATGCCATATATCTCAACTACTTGATTGATGTGACACAAAAATGAAAAAGCAGTGACTAATTTTAAGAGAAAATAATGCAGCAACTTTGCAACATCTTTCTCAAAGTGTATAAGGATTTCCAACACTATTTTTTTTGCTTCTAATAATTATACATTAGAAGAAGTAATAGGGTAGAGAATAAATTTTATAAATTTCTGACACTTTTTTTCACCTCTATTGAAATTTTGTTATGAGTCAAAAATTTTATGATGTTTCTCACTCATAAGTACACTGAGTTCTTATAACATATGTATACTGTTCACTGATATTAATTAACAACTTATACAATATGCTAACGATGAATAAAGCCTGTTATTTGATTTAGATATGGTTTCCTTTGTAATAGTAAATTCTTGCAAAAATAGAGAATTTTTAGTATCTAATTCAAGGTGAATATTTGACAGTAGTAGAAATACTTACCGGATGATCCCATAAGATTGAAATGTTGACAACAAAGTGGGTAAAAAGACAATTTTTAAAGTAGGGAAAAATAACAGGCATGCAAAATGGAAAGATTTTAGCTTCAAATAAAAACTATGAAAGCTGCTACAACAACAAAATCAGTAAAGAGTTCTGAGATGCATCCAAAGAGATATAAAAAATGTAATAAATACTTATCTGTGAACATTCAACATTATGATTCTTGAAGTTTTTTCCGATACCTCAAACATAATTTTATTGGGCAAAATGCACAAAATTATAGACTCAATCAAGTATTAATTAATGAAAAAATAAATCACTTTTTATCTTTCACACTGGCAAATACAATTCTTTCCACAATATTTAAGGTTACCTAATAGAAAAGGAAAAACAAAATTTCAAATGACCTTCACCACAGTTTAAATTGTGAGAGAAAAAATAAAGAGAGCTCTTTTCAAAATAAGAAATCAATGTCGGAAGGGGCTCAAAATATAAAAAAGGAGAAGCTATTAGCCATCTAACCTAAAAAATACAAAATTTTCTCATTTCTTTAATCTCAACAGTTCAATCAGCTTCTTTCCAGAAGGGAAATTTTCTGGATGCCTATTCAGTAATTACCTAGATGTTAGTAGCCTCATCAATCAAGAGGAAATTTGTTAGTTGCTACCAGTAATCCAAGATGCCAAGATTCATCTAAAATTTTCATGAATGAAACTACTAAGTTAAAATAACATTAGAATTAGACCACTTGATCAACTGTCCTTTAAAAACAGTGAACTAAAGTAACTATCCATAGAACTATCTAAGAATGAATAGGAGAGAGGAAATTATTTTTTACAGACCCCTCAGCATGACTGATAAATTCACCACATCAAAGGGAAGAGCTTTTAAAAATAAATATACCAAATCAGATATTTACTTAGAAGAGCAATGATACAGGCGACGATAGCAATGATGAACTCATTGGATGGCATCAGGGCCCCTGAAGAAAGCAGCTCTAATTCACAGTGACGGCCAGTGTATCCACCAGTACAACGGCAAGCAAATCGCCTGGAGTCTGCATAGTCTATACATTCTCCTCCATTAAGGCATGGCCTCCACCATCGACACTCTTCCTCATTCACACATGCCAATCCTTGAGGTCGCAGGCCCACTGGGCATCTGTCATTGGTTGTGTGGAAACCAACCATGAGGTGCAACAGGATTTATTAAAATGTGAAATTGAAAAGGGCTCTCCATCTTTACACTTACCTTCAACAAATGGCACCAACATCCTTGTATAGGGAAGAGGCAATCTGAACAAACCCTTGAGTTCTGATATTACTTTTGGGCCACAAAAAAGTATGACATATAGTCTTAACAATTTGAGCTCTAAATCGTTGGAACGTATGAAACTTTTATGGAGATCAATGCATATGTACATTTAAAGGGCCAAATCATTTTCAAATATACCACAGCAATTTAAAAAAGTGTAAGACATCAATAGGTTGAAGGTTTCAAGGGCTTATTTAGGTACTTGCCAAGGTGCATTCATAAAAGGGAGGAAGTTCACAGACAGAATCAAAAGTGATTTTAAAACCCATAGGACCCAATCAATGACAACCAATGCATCTTATACTCCACCTGATGACAAATGGTACATTTTCTAGTATAATAATGGTGGTATTATCACGTGATAATGTTTCTGTCTATGAATACCTCCATGGATAAATAAACAACTTAAATATACTAAGGGTAAACAGGGAAACAGAATATTCATAATTGGAACTGGAGAATATTTTTGTCACCAATAGGATTTTGTTAAGCTTCAGGGAAAAATGAATCAGATTTGATGAAAGGGAGAATTCAGATCAGGTAAATATAAGAAAATAGGAGAATTCAAATATTACCTAATACAAATATGTATTCTAAATTCAGTCCAAACCAAAATTTAATATTCTCCAATTGGTGGGACAGAGGGAAAGCAGTGCATTATACACAAGAGAAATAAAAAAATTACGATCTTCTAGTAAATTTTAAAAATCAGAAAATCCAATTGGATTAAAACCTACATGTAGGTACTAAATAAAAAATGAGCAAGATATATCTATTTCAAAATACATATAACAATAAGCATGAAAGAAATATGCTGCAAGTAGAAAAGCAGGGGTTAATTATGGTTATTCTCAGCAGAGCTAATGGAGTGTTTCAAAATGAACAAAAGCAACCTTTTACTACAATCAATACATTATGAACATCTAAGATATTTTCATGAGACTACACATTCTCATTCAAAAACTATTTCCATCACAGATATTTGAAATACTTTTGCAGATACATGCCATAGTGAGATAACAAACATTTTCAACAACATGCTTCAACAAAATGCCAATGAGCATAAGCTACTCAATATGAATTACATTCAACTATCATGCATGCCAATTCAGAAAAAAGTTAGAATGAACATAAATCTGAATAAAAAATAACATAAATGATAACTAGTGAAGTTGAAACACATAGCTGGACTCACCATAGTTAGTAATGAAGAATAGGGTTACTGTGTTACCATTGATAATAGTTTTACCACTGCTAATTGAGTTACTCCAGGGTACTGTGATCATGCTTTTGTATGATCATGTTAACAATGCATCATACATAATTCTCTAACTTGACATGAGTTTTAAAATGAAGGTTCCATGAACTGCATACCCCAGCAGGTAAAAATGCATTATTCTGTTTATCATCTTTGAGGCTTTTAATATGTTCGGAAAGCTGATATTATGTCAAGTTAAATGTTACTTGTTTGACCACTCACTGAGTATGATGAGAAGGCAGACAAGGATTGCAGCCAGAGCCCCCATGCTCAGCTTAAGAGTCTGCCCCTCTTGGACAAGCTCGCAGTTCTCACCCCAGAAGCCTTCTGGGCAGATGCAGCGGTAACGGAGGCTTGGCTCCTTGTTTATGCAAACTCCACCATTCAGGCAAGGAGCGTCAATGCACTCATCTCTGTCTACACAACCCTTCCCATCTCCAGATACTACTCTACCCTCTCCACAACTACAAAATTATATTTGATCAAACAAAACAGGTATAGAGGAACACAAAACATTGGTTTTAGGAAGGGGATGGGAAAGTTAATATATTGAAAGGTGATGTTAAAAATTAGAATGAAAGGTTTATCAGTTGATTATTATTGTTCAAGGGTAAGGGTAAACAAGAGAAGTGGTTGATGTGGAAAAGGTTAAAAAAATAATAACCATCCCAAGTATTATAAATGTTTAAGAAGACAGAGAGAAAGAGAAAAAGAAATACTTGTAACTACACACATCAGTGCAAACACAGATTAATTACACTAGAATGCCATTAGTACATATGTTAATGACATGACTGTTCCAATCATTTCAATAAAGTTAGTCAGCAATTTCAGTTTGTTAGATGTACATGCTCAAACACTTCAAAACACTCCAAGATATTAAGTGTTTCTACTTTAGCAAAAGCAGCAAATTTTCCATTGACGAATCTTTAGGAATATCACATTTCTCCACAATTGCACACTTCTTATTCATTCCTTGGATAATATATAAGATACTACTTGGTTTAAACTTTTTGGCAGAATGATATGTAAGTACATATTAAGTATTCCACCAAAATGGATAGTCAATATCAATTGCAAGGATACAATACAGGAATTTTACAGAATATAAGTGACTATTCCTTACTGGACTTTGACAATTTTGAATATTTCATTTAAATCATAAATTAGTCAAATAAGAAAGAGGATTTCAAAATTAAAAATATACTCACGTGCACTCATATTCATTCCAGAGATCAACACATTCAAATGGCTCTGGGCAGATGACATTAGCACATGGTTTATTTGACGGGCAATTTCGATCTAAGTTCCTTGCCATTGTGGCTTGGCCCCATTGAGTGCCATTCATAGCTGGTGGCAAAGGAAGCTGCTTGCCTTCGAGCCTAATGTCATCCAAACATCCTAAAAAATGTAAGAAGTGCTCTTGAAGTACTACAATAATTTATCAAATGGGTGCATTGATAGGCATACACATACATATTCCTACTAATTCATGGATTTTTTTTTAAATGATGACCTACACCTATCTTTATAATGTCAAAAAGTGGAATCAAAATAGCCGCAAACATAAATTGACAAATGATTTGAAAAATAATATTTCCCAATCTTTCACCTGTCTTTTAATGGATTTTTCTCCTCAGATTTCATACTAACCATGGAATTTCAAAGGAGTTTCTAGTTTAAACAAAGTCCTCATTTCATTCAAACAGAGATCCATAATCATCTAATTCACCAACTGAATTGTTATTTACACTGTATATCAATTAAAATTTTCTCTTATTTATAAAAAATATCTACATGTCAATTGCAACGCAGTAATAAAAAACACATTGATTGCCATTGATAGTTTAGCAATGAACTCTGCATGCTTATGCTAATTTTATCATGACATGGAGTGAAGAAATATACATAAAAATACCTTTTTGATAGTCAGCATATACTTCAAAAGTTCGCACCCCAGTGTACTCAGCCTTCCCTCCAGCATATACTCCCTCTTGCTTGTCAACTAGAAGCCACTGATGGCCTTCAAACCTGAATGTTTCATTGTAGCGACGACCTTCCCCTCCATCAAGTTCCAAGATGGCAGCAGAGCCATATCTTGACACCTAAAAATTATTGATGTAGATATATCTAATTTTCTCATTTATGTTCGAATTTTGGAGCAAAGATAAAGAGCACAGTCATATTCAAAACTGGCACATGGCAATATTAAAAATTATATTACCTTAGCTGTATGCCACTGCCCATCATCCACATTTACAGCACTTAGCCATAGATCTTTTTCTTCAGTCCTTAGGCTGTTGAGGTTATACCGGAAATGCAGGCGGCTGTCTCTTATCTGTGAAATATAGGAGGATTTTCAATTAATGTACCTAAAAATGGTCTAACCTTTTACAATGGATATATTAGGGCTTACAATATAAACATTACAGATTATAAAAATGAATAATCATGCTGCAAAATATGAAATACAATGATCAAGTGTGAGTATTTATGTAAAATGTAAGTGGGTAAGCATATTTATGCATAACACCTCACCTCAAGTATTCCATACTCTCGATTATGCTGATCACTGACTCGGAAAAGTTCTCCATGCTCTTCCCTTGTGCGGAAGCGAAGCTGAATTGAGGTAGCAAACCTGTCAGGCTCAAATGAAAGAGCGTACTTGACATATGACTGTGGCCTGAATGTGGTCGGTATTGTTGCTATGGAGCAGTGAGGTCCAGTCCAGCCAGGTTGACACTCGCACCTAGAGGAAAGACATTGTTATCACTCACACAAAACCATATAGGTTGAAAGAATGTAAGTTTAATATAAAGTAGTGATTTGATGAGAAGATGAAATGCATTCCTTTTTGGCAACTGGTGTGCAACTTACCTTCCTTCTCCCAATGACCCAACACAAGTGCCATGTTCCCAGCATCTAAGTCCGGCTCCTCCACTTCCAACACTGTGACCACTAATTCCACTTCCAGCACCACCGCTACCATCTCCTCCTCCAATACTTCCATGGCACATCTCTTCAACAGGAGGACATCCAGCTACACTGTGTCGTGACAATCCAGGGTGAGCCAGATCATAGAGCTGAAGTGATAGAAGAGAATAGAAGATTATTTCACTATAAATAAATATTTCTAGGAATCAAAAGAAATATTTCACTTTCTATTTGAATGACTGTATAGTTACAACAATCATCAACATTTTTTCCACACTTTTGTTCTCCAATTTGAACTTTCAACATCAATTTCTTAAGCTGTGCTTCATAAATGAAAATGTAACAGATGTTTGAAGTTTTCAAAAATACATCACCAACAAAAATTATTTGCTCAGGAGAAGAATTTATAATCAAAGCAGTAAATGCCAAAAGTGACTGGTTACAATGCTTGATAGGCTTGATAACGTGACCTCTCAACCTTTCACATGTCTAATCAAACCTAAAGCCTAATCAAACCTAAAACCTAATCAAATTAATCTTCAGCTGGGATAATGAGCAACTTTGACAGCATTACAGTAAAAATAAAACACCTGCCTTGCTATTATGGACAACATTGCGTATGCAGCCGTCAAAAGGTTTTCCAAATGGCATATTCTGCCATCTGAATTGTGCAGGGTCAAGGCCAGATTCAACATACAACCCTCCTAACTGTAGGGGAGTGTTGACATTGAGATATTCAGCAAAAGGTGGCACAGTTCCCTCAGCTTGACATGTGCTTCCATCAAACTCAGGAGGACTTCCATCTTCAAGCTCTGACACATCAGCAGACTTGCAAAAATCTACAACGACTCTCACATTCTGGAAAGGAGGATGTGATAGCTCACTTTAATATATTATGAAGCTCAATAGTGCTAATTAACAGCCAAGAAGATACATATACAATATCAATGCAATAAAAAAGTTCCTCTGACCTCTGTATCCCAAAATATATCTAACCGATGCCATTCGCCATCATCAAGTCCTTTCTTGGTTCGTACTCGAAGCTCTAGTGTTCCTGAACCAAAGTCAACTAGTACTCGAGGCTGACCTCTTTCCAATTCAACAGAAATGAAATCTGAAATAAGGTTTTAAAGATTAGATAGGGCATCTCTTCAATAATTCATTAGGAAAAGCTTACACCCTATGAGGAAATTACTAAAACTATTACCTCATTCATAAGGCAAGACAAAATATAAGTATCTCTCATGATACAAGTAATAATAATATTTTACCACATAAAACTTAATACATAGTTTGCTCCCTCAGATAGAGAAATAAAAGAAATATAACAATGCAGTAAAAAAGTTTTCACATTTTTGTAATGTGTTTCACATCTAATAAATTTGTATCTTGAAAGTACTGGCTGACTCTATGCCAAAGTCGGTGAGTTGTTCAATACCATTTTCATTACATTGAATGGCAATGCTTTATTAAGAAATATACCAAGTAATTTGTTTCTCATGCTAACTTAATAAATGAAACATTACCAATAGAGAGAGAATATTAAAATCTGACATTTTAATAAAATATTTTGGAGCCAAGTTAAGCCTTTACCTGACACCATAATTTCCTCCTTCTCAGGTGGCACAATTGGTCCGTTATACAAAATAGTTCCATCTGCTTTCCTTGTAATGAATTCAAGACTCAGATGAGAGTTTTCACACATTTCAAGAGGGGGATACCATGCCCAGCCTGACCCTCTGAAGTGCCTCGTGGTCTGCTGACATCTAGGTCCTCCATAGCCATTGGGGCAAATGCAGCTGTAATTGAGGAAGGAAACTGGTAAACAACTATTACATGGTAACAAAAATAAAAACACAGAACACAAGAACAACCCAACAACACATGCATTGAGTTATCATCCATCATAGGAGTAAATTTAATGATTCAACTGTGATTTTCACCACCAAAGAAGTTATTAAAAGTTTCAATTTAGTGAATAGAAGACACTAATCTTGATTTAACTACTCACGTTAGACCATAACGTCCCTCCATACACCTTCCACCATTGTGACAAGGAGTAGATCTACAAGATTCTCCTCTTGAGAAATTTCTAGCACCACAGGTACATTCTGGTAGGACATCCACTCTGACACCAACTAAAGATGTGCGATTTGCATTAACAGTGTAGGGTAATGTAGACACCTCAAGAGAGTTGGTACAAGAACCTTCGCAGGCACCATTTTCTTGAAGGCACTCATCAATTCCGACCATTGTGATGTTGATTCCAACATCTTTCTCGAGCTAATATTAAAATAGAGTGGAAAAAAGGAGAGTTAAAAGATGAAAGGTGTTTGCACATATGATAAAATGTTCTATGATCAAATCTTTCCTGTTGTTTAGTATTTAAAAGTTCAATACCACAGAAAAATACTAAAGTTCTCTTACCTCCTCACGATGCATTAATACCAGCCCATTCAGCCTCACTGGCTTGTAATAGGGTGATCCATGAGCTGAGAATCTTACATCCGTGAGAGGTGGGTGTCTTCTCCTGAGCTGAACACTGAAAACATCTACTTTGTCACTGTCAGCTCCGAGCAAGTCAGCCACCTTTTCCCTAAACCTCTCAGCTTTACTTCTCACTAGGCTTTGGGTCTGAAAAAATGAAAGAGTTGTTTTCACATCTACACATTCATTTGGAGTAAAATAACTTATTAGGGGTAACTTTAAAGCATCATTTTATGCACTACTGCAGAATAATTTTTTAAGTGAACTCTAAAAATGATGCAGAGTCTGTAATTATGTACTAGTCATTGCAGAGAGAAAACAAGAAATTTCATTCCACAACTACCCTTGGTTTTGAAGGCAAATGCTAGAGAAGTAATGGATGGACAAAGAGAAAAAAGGAGGTAAGTATAAGAAAAATCCAATAAGAAACAATAAGTTCCACGGAATAATCATAGAGGGAAACATTGGATGGACCAAACTCTGAGACACAATGCATACAATTAAAAAAATACTAGAGGGTGGATTAGGGGGAGAATTCCACGAGGGACAATTTGTAAGCACAAATGCCGTAGTACATATTTGATGAGGAATAACTATAGGGAAGTGAAGGAATTGAACAGGGCTGAGCTCAACTGAAGTAAGCCTTGAAAGACCGAGGGGAAGCTTCAATTTTTTTAAAATTAATGATTTAAAGCTTATAAGTGACCTAATTGGAAGTGTGTGAAAAGTTTCTTGAACTTAAAGAAGGTTAATGAAACAATAGAGAGAGATGAGAATTGATTCAAGACATTATATATTAGAGCAGTTTTCCCAAAGAATTCATACCCTATAATTCCAAACACGGATGAAGTCTTCATCAGTAATGCCGGCGAGTCGAACTGAGCCTGAATTGAGCACTGCATCATGAGGAATCTCTCGTACAGTGACAGAAACATTAGCTGGAACATCCGTTTGCGTATGTTTTCTGTCATATACTTTAAATCGCAAATGATACCTGCAAAAAGAGCAAAGGAGGACACAGTTATATCAGCACTGATGGCTAGTGGAGGATACTG
Source organism: Ceriagrion tenellum (assembly GCA_963169105.1). Taxonomy (NCBI): domain Eukaryota; kingdom Metazoa; phylum Arthropoda; class Insecta; order Odonata; family Coenagrionidae; genus Ceriagrion; species Ceriagrion tenellum. The sequence goes on along the minus strand of OY720635.1, from coordinate 116,946,790 downwards.
ATGGCTAAAGGAGGATATCCACAATTTGTATCCAAACTTTGATTAGTTTAAATTCATAAATCATCACGTTTCCTCACCTTCCATCCCTTGTGCCATGTCTCATGGTAATCATGCCTGTGTCTTCATTTAACTTGAACTTTGGATGTTCTGGTCCATCCCAATAAAACTTTTTGTCAGGTAAGTCCCAGTCATCAAGATCATACACATATACTCTACCAATTTCAGTATCGGGTGCCTGCCCCTAAAGTTGGTGAAAGGGAAAAATGATATATTTTAAATTACAGTAACTATAAAAGACAAATGTAACTTGAACCCTGTTAGAATAAAATGAAATCTAATTCCTTATAAAAGAAAAACCGAAAAGTGAAATGTATAAAAACATTTGAGAGTAAAGGATAAAACTAATATTTATCATTCCTTATTGAACTAAAGCAACATACATATTGACAGAAGTTATCAATGACATGCTAAAATGCAGTTACTTTTCTGATAGCAATGATTTAATCATACATTAATACCGATAGAGAAAGCATTATAGCAAATCCCTCCAGTGAGGTGGGTAAATGTTAAGACAACATTTAGGAAATCGTCATACCATGTAATTATATACAAAAATATCCTTAGAACCAGGCTGCATTTTGTTGTCATTGACGTCACCAATGACAACTGTCAGAGTAGAGGTGCCAGACATGGCTGGGTTTCCAGAATCCTTTATCACAATAGGGATAAGGTATTCCTTTTGCTGCTCACGATCAAAGGATCTCAAAGACGATACAACTGCCATACCGTCACCGTTTGCACCCTCTGAGGAAAACGAAGAAAATAGAAAATCAAAGCCATGAAAATCATACAGTTTAACGATATGATTGAGACAGTCTAAGCTCATAATTTCATCGGGAGCACATCAAAATAATAAAGAAACAGGATGACTCACTCTGATCATGTTCCACTTTGAAAGACGCACGTATCACATCATGAGCGTTGGGGTCCATACGGAATGTGAAAGGAGGGCCATTACTCTTGGATCGGTCATCATCGTCTGTAGCCAGTACCTCAACAACCTGTGGAAAAGGAGACAATTTTGACATTTTAACCATCTATATCACAAGAGTACTAAAACTATTTTACAACTCAACAACTACATAATCTAAGTTGCAGAGGAATTTCCATTTTGATGCAACATTTGCAAGCACAAGTCAAGATATCACTCTGCTGGCCCAATCTGACTATAAACAGAACGCTATCATGCTGCGAAGATTTAAACAATTGCACCCATCATTTTTCCGTACAAAAATCCAAAGAAGTTTGTTTGGTGCATTTGTTAAACCAGCCTTAATAGCTCCGAATTATTCTGAGCGCTGAATGCGGTTCGTCATAAGAAAGCATGGCATGATGAATTTAAACTTAGTTCAAACTCGGAGAGATGTTGAATGCCTATCTTTTGTACCATTTGAATGCCACTCCAATGACTACCAAGCGCTACCTAAAGCAGATTAACTTCACATCTATGAATACAGCCACTACATACATGGCCATCCAAGTTGATTTGGAATAGGGGAAAACCTAACAGTTTCAAGGGTGGCAGCTTGGGGCTTGTTAAATTGTTCTTGACTCTTTCATAAACAAAGCAGCTAAGTTCTTTTTATAATCCACCAAAACTTATGCAGGATGTAAAATGTTTAGCTTGCATCCATTGGGTTTTCAATAAACAATTTAATTATTCAATTATCAATTAATAATTAATTAATTTAGTTAATAATTTGCTCCATTTCGGGGTGCCTTGGTAGGCATGGGAAAAATAGAGCACTCAGTCCACCGAGAAAGGCGTATGAAATCTTCCTCATTACCATGGTTTCAATAATTCTATGAAACCTTTATTCTTGAAAAATGACAGTGTTCAAGGTGAGAGGTCATTGCATGATGTATAAGTTAGTAGGCTTTTGTATCATTTCCCCATTACAAATTACTGTTCAGTTGAAAATAGACAGGATTTTAGCAAAGAAAGCAATTTTTTATTTCCGTTGTGATAGGTATCAGCTTCAAAAACAAACACTCACAATATAGGTCCATTTTTTAAGCACCGAATTATATATATTGGGTTTTTAAAAATCTACTAGCACACAACTCTGTTGCAATGAAAACCCCAACAGTGTGATAACACCTTTTCTGCCATAATCTGCCCCTGATGGTGGGTGGAGCAATAACCGTTGGTCATTGAGTGTACATTTTCATGACTACTCTAGTAAGTTGGAAAAAACTATTCTTGGGCCACATTTTACAAAAGTACATCTATTTATGAATAGGAAATCATCATACTGGCAGTAACAGAAATGATAAAAGAATTATGTTTCTAAATTTTTCTTATATATGATCATACTATGACTTCGAGTTTTCAGCATGGATGTTGAAATTTAACCGAAATTATGAGGAAATATAAATATTTGTTTATCATGGTGATTCATTTGACTCATTACATATCATAGTTGTTAGTAACAACAAGATAACGTGATATATATTATTTAATATCAACAAGAAAATCTGTGCATATACAATCTAATACGAAATATATGTTGTGTCCCATTAGGTCCCTAGCTTGCAAGTTAATTACTGGGAAATCCAGTGGCATAGAACAGTATTTTCATGCCATTGATCTAAAAATATTTACCCTACGTGAATAAAATAGCATTGAAATATCAAAAACCCAAATCATTATGATGCAATTTTTTCATGTTTAAAAATCACGAATGGGAACTCGTAAACAAAGTTTCACGCAAATATGTATGTAAACAAAAATCGCTCCAACCGCCTAAAGGTAGTTTGAGCGTGATATCGTTTCACCTAAATTCAATAAACATGGTCTCATTTTCAAGCAAAATATTACACCTTTCCAAAATACCTAACATCTACCACTTAAACGCGCTGCTTTAAAAAATATTTGTCAACAAATACCAGCCACTATCCATTGGAAATAGTACATATATCAACTCCGGTCAGACTAAACATAAAAATGAGAAGTTTCTTACAACCACCTCTTGTAAGATGTTTTACAGCGCGTAACTTACATGTTCCCTCCACTATTTTCATAAATAAATGAATTACTTGCCGCAGAGATTTTTACAGAATCGGAAAAAAAGTCTTCCGATGATAAGGCTATTTTCCTGTGCGACGTGAAAAAATTAATCATGTAAAAGACTTACGCTTAAGCTATTTACCGGGAATTTCAGTTGTATAGAACAGTATTTCCACGCCATTAATCTAAAAATATTTCCTTCACACTTCTGAATGCTGCTGAAGTAAAAAAATATTGAAATTCGAATATGGTCTCAGTTATGACAGGAAATTTTTCGATCAAAATGTCTCAATTTTCCCTCGCGAGGCAGGTCTCAAATTTCCATCCCTGGGGGGGTCATACCCCGCAAACAGAAGCGTTATCGCGTGCTTACCTTCCGTGGAGGGACGTGCTCGGGCAGAACGGGCCTGTAGTCTCGGAGAAAGGTGGGTGCGTTGTCGTTAATGTCCTGCACCACCACGGTGAGCGTGGCGGTCGCCGTCTTGGGCGGGACGCCGTCGTCGATGGCCAGGATCTTCACCTGGTGCCTCGGCGTGTCCTCCCGGTCCAGGCTCCTCTGGATCGACACCGTGCCCTCTTTGCTGATCGCGAACTGTCTCCTCCTATCCGACGACCTGTCGATGGCGTACGACACACGGCTCCTCCCTCCTTGATCTGGATCCGATGCTTTGAACGTCTCCAGACTCTTTCCGACCTGTTCCGAATGAGACATGGAATCGTTCGACTCCGATTGCTGGAGAAAAGAATGAGTCTTTTGATTCGGGGTCGAATGTACAATGTCTGGTTACGGCTTAGTTATTCACTGCAGGTGACACTAGTTATACAAAATCACATCACCCGCATTACCGTGACTCAAGCTGTGAAGAAAGCAGTAACCATCCATTGCGTAACTGGCCCACGACCACAAGGAATTCAATTGCGAAGGAGCGGGCAAGTTTTAGGGACAAACTTGGACTATCAAGTGCTCCAACTGCCAATTTTACATTACGCTGGCCAACTTAAGACCTTCAGCCAACACAAAAAAATAGGTTCCGAAGGCAGGATTCAAACCCGCGATCTTTGAGTTTCCCAGGCGGGAACATTACTAACTTGGCTACCACGGTCAGCGGGAAGGAAATAGTGTTGCCCAAGGGAAGGGAGGAAACTTTAAATAGGGTGCCATTTTGTAATGCTTGATTCACAACTCACCTCAGCGTTCTCATAAACCGACACTTCGATATTCGGCCTCTCAAACTGAGGCTTGTTGTCGTTGATATCCCTCAGTTTGACAACCACCCATGAGTAGGCCACGTGATACTTGTCGTTGTCATTATCTTCGCCCTAATTCCGAAAAAATAAATTAGTAACACGGACTCAATTGGAAATACGTTTTAGATATAAATAATACACTAAGTGTAAACTTTTATTACCTTGTCATTGACTTGTATTCTAAATCTGAAGCCGTTGCTTTGTAGTTGATCTTCATAATCGAGTGGCTGCACGATCTTCAGAGACCCAGTTCCGTCGTTGTTGCGTACCATGGTGAATTTATCAGCTCCGTAACCGCTGTTCTCAATCACCTGTTGAGGTAAGTTAGAACACGTGACAACAGAAATAGGTGATTGGCGATATGAATATCACTAACAAAAACGAAAGCATTTATTAACTCTACGATGATAAAAAATACAGCCAAATGGGAGACATTAGGCAAAAAATGAACGGCGCCATTGAAGTAATCGTTTAAATTTTAGCAAGTCCATATCCAGATTTCCGAACTTACAGCAATGAAATGCAAAGTCAGAAGCCCTAAAATGTATTTCATCCGATTTTCTCGCAAGTAAAATGTCGGGGGAGACACCGACTTATCGGAGAAAAATATTCAAGGAATACTGATGATCATTGAATAATAGAAAGTGACACCACAATTTCTTTTCACGTCAATTCTTGACATCTATTAGCGCTTCAATGACTTGGATAATTCCGCTATTTCAACTTGCATTAAAAATTTAAGCATACCTTGTACTGGAACTTGTTTGTTTCGTCTTCGTCGTGAACTGTGACCGTTAATATAGGCATTTCGGGGAGATTTGATCCATCCGTTTCATCCACTTCCGTGAACCACTCATCTTTGGTAAACTGGGGAGGCATATCATTTATATCTTTGACTCGTATCGATGCCGTCCCCGTACCTGAATTCGAAAAAATGAAGCGATTGAAAAACATTAATAAAATCGAACAATAGCCAAGGTCAAGAGCATTATCCAAAGAATTAACACTTACCAGACAAATGATTATTGCATAAAAAAATTTTCATAGACATAAAAGTAACGTATTACTAATCAAAATTGCCAAATATTTAATCAACTAAAACAATACACCATAATGTAAAAAGCAAAGTGCTCTCAGCACTGTCTTTTCACAATATATTACCAAATCGTAGCACAAGAAACTTAGAAAATGAATAAGTATTATTGTGAAGTTTCTCTAAGCTTCCACTCTGAAAAGTGCTCCATGCTGGTAAAAAATTTGATTTCCGTCCAGGACATTTAACATGTAATACGTGGAAATGGAATGATTATTTTGAAAATTCATGTATGACCTGTTTCTGTGTGTGCACGAGTAAGAATACTATCTAGTATTTTAAGGGACTATGGTTGTACCACTGTCAAATTCCAATTAATGATTTATTTATTTAGAATAAAAATGCACATCAATTAAAGAACGTACATTAATATATCACTTTGTTAAGAATTTAATTGAAAAGCAATGCTTTTGCACAGGCTTCTGCCGTCGATTACTAAATCCTGACGGTAACCACAAAAACAGGATTCTCTCTGGGGTATGAATAGCTGAAATCACCAACTTTTATAAGTAGAATAAAAGATAATTATTCACATTATTATAATCATTAAACGGCAGGTCGGATAACTCGTTCCCTCTGATTCTGCAGAAAATCAAAGAGGTCTTAGGCGAAGAGGAGTCACCGGAGAAAGCACGATGTCTTCCATCAGAGAAAAAGTAAATTGCAGCTGAATTTAAGAGCAATCTTACCTTTTAACCCCCCTCCATCCATCGCAACCACTTGTATCGAATAATCTGGCGTGCGTTCTCGGTCCAAGCAGCACACGGCCGTCTTGATGACGCCAGTCTCCGGTTCGATCTCGAAGATTGGCGACCCAGTCTCTTCCTCTATCACATTCTTTTCAATGGAATACGTGAGCCTGGCATTTGTGCCTTCGCTTGGGTCATCGTAGTCCACTGCGGTCATTGTCATCACGAGCATGCCTAAGGAGGAAAGAAGGTCATGAACGTGAACTTAATTAAAACAAACACTGGATGGCAAAGTGGATTACGAAAGTAGCAAGTATGTGAGGTTTGATATGCTGAGCATAGAGGAAACTGGGCTTTTAATTGCCTTCAAAGCCGTAGATACGCTTTAATTATAAGAGAATATTAACATTTAACCTTATATTTTAATAAGTGTCTATTTTTTGACATTATGCTTAACTACAATAACAAAATCATAATAACCCCAAAATTACATGTTATTTACTCTAATTTTTGGAAGTGATTACGGAGGAAACATTCAGGGCAAAAGGATAAACATGATATTTTGTGATTTCCTGGAACGCTTTCTTCCTGGCTTATAAAAAATGGAGGGATCTTTCCGGTATGTTAAAAACTCCACTTCTCCATAAATGTATAACGTCATTTATCAGCGGGGCAAAAAGATATTCAACAAACTATTGGAAGATTATTGAGAAACATATGATCGTAGAATGTGAGTTTTTTTGCCAAGAAAACAGAAAGTTGAAGAATGTCTGGCTCGAGTGACAAGTAATTTGACCTCACCAGGCTTTTTTAAGCAGTTTTTGAGAAAGATGGAGCCGAAGCCTTCAAGTTATGATTGACCATTAAAATTTTCCTAAAAATATCTTGAACATTACTTAAAACCAGGTAACACTTTCTAGGAATCACTCAATTGCTATTTTGGGAGGAGGCCGAAAACTGTGATCATTTGCACTGTTTAGGGTACGAGGGTGTGGATCGGTTAAGAAAGATTTATTGGAAAAATGAGAGCATGGAGAGAAAAACAGCCATCGGCAATCGCCCACTCTGGACGAAAAACGCTAAGCTCCCAGCAGAGTTATGCGCTTCATCAGACGAACTGAGCACCAATCTTCGGAAAACTCACAACAAGGCTAACGAGGTGGGATAGGGATTCAAATGAAAAAATCCACCACTCATGTCGGGATTCGAATCCCAGTTCCCGGGATGGGGAGCTATTCCAGTAAAATCTTCATATTTTCTCCAACATCCGCACTCGCGCGACACTTACCTGCGGTTCCGTTTTCCGTGACATTGCCAAAGTAGACGCCGTGCGGGAAGATGGGCGCGTTGTCATTGATGTCCTTGAGGTTGACCTGAACGTCCGCGTAGCCCACCAGACCCTCTCCGCCTTCGTCCTGCGCGAATACGGTGAACCTCCATTGGGGTCGCCCACTCGGCTGGTCCCGGTCCAGAGGCTATGGAGATACACGAAGGATAACGATTAGTAGATCCGTAAGAGGTCGACTACAATTAGAAGACAATTGCTGTTTAGAAAATAAATTTTTTAAAGCGAGCAAAATTGATCAAGTCACTTTCGTAGGCCAAAAGAAGAAGTTGGTGATCATCAGTTTAACCCTTCCAGGGCCAAATTTTTTTAAGAAATGAGTTCTTCCAATTCATATAGCAATGGAGGTATCAGATAAAAACATTCCACTATTTCAAGTATTCAGGTCTGAAGATGACGCAAAGTTATTTCAATACATCAATTTTAGCATAGTATTAGACACATTGACCATTGGTAAATGAACTATATGAGACCACTACAGATGCATGCGCCACATTCAGTACACCTGGCATTAATGGGTGAAAAATCTTAATCAATATAACATCATGACCGGTTTTTAAAGAAAAGCCAAAAGCAATTAATAAACACTCGACGGATAAGTAACAACTTTAAGGACTATCACAAGCTAAAAAATCTTCGCGGGATTATACTTTAAGTGTATCGAGGATGCTTAGTAATTTTCTTTTCGAGCTCCGACCTAACATTACTTTAATACATGCAAAACGAGAAAAATAAAAAAGTGTTAATTGGAAGCGGATTCTAGGCATCACTTCACAGGATTAAGTCTTCTCGGGCGTGACATCGGGTTATGTATACGTCGGTTACGTAAAGCCTGACCCGTTGAAACAGCCGAGATAACTTGATCCGTAACATCCACTGAGAAAGCCTAAGGCCTTTCACCGCTGGATTAACAGCTTGGAAAACATCGCAATATACGAGTCATCACGGTATATTTCAAATTGGGCTCCCTGGATTTTCAAAGATTTAATTCTTCCCCACACAATAAATCTGCTGGCTCGTTTTAGGCGTAAGCATACCTCACCGCTGTATTTAAATGCGATGAAGTATCTTCACGACATTCTTGGGAGTTCCTACAATTTAAATCGTTTTCGAGTCACGAGAAATGACCGAAGGTTGAGGGCACGCGAAAAACGATCTAGAGTTACGAGCCTCATCCAAAATAATCTGGGAATTTCCCTTCCCTTAACCTTCATTTCCAATTATACGATTCATCCTATTACCTGAATTAAAAAATGATTTGCTTTTAAAGTGAGACTAATTGAAAAAGGGAAAGTAAACCGAGAAGTCGACTGCGGAAAGGTGGCCCAAACAAACTGCTACCTTAAAAAATAAAATAATGATAATAAAAAAAAGACGAATTAAAAGAAGGAATTGAGGAGCAGCAAGAGGATGCAAATGTATTCGGGTTAACTCCCTCCAAACGCCCTTTCCCGAACCCAAACCAACCCAGGGCTTCAACTTCAAGCTTTCCCATAACCCGTCGACCTCATCGCAGAATCCCACGCATTTTTTTCCGCCCTCTCCCGCTAAGAGCTTTTACGGAAAAGCGACCGATTTTTTTTATTCCCGTCGGTGTGACGAGAAAAGAAGAAGAAATACGGGAAGTTTGGTCACAGGAGAGAGAGGGAGAAGGAAAGAGAGAGAGCGAGGGATTGGCAAAGAGGCAAAAGCTTCCGCCGATTAAAATAAGTTTGCTGCGGGAACGGCTAATTTCGCTTGCCGGGCTCGAGGACCCGCAGGAAATGACGACAGATGAAGAGTACTTGAAGCCGAAGTGAGTCTACGAGCGGCATTTTCTCAGTTTCACTCGAAAAACGTTCCCCTTGACCAGTTGCACTGAGGGGGGTCTCTTGGTGGGTCAATTCTGTCGCAGGGAGGAGGGTTAGATATTGTAAAATTCTCCCTTATTTTAAGGCGATTATTTATCTTCCTAGGTACTAATAACTGCAGGAATTTCCCCCAACGAGCGTCTTGGTATCTTTGGAATGCAGGGACTGCCATTCGACAGAGGGATAACTCAAAACCTAAAAACTTACAGAATATGTACTAAATAAAGAAAATTAACCCATAAGATGATTTTATGTTTTGCTTACTAGTAGGTATTCATTTGATAGCAATGAGCTGTGTAAATAAGGCCATGTCCCAGCTTGCTAACACAATATTAGCGTTTGAATGAAAGTTTAGATAATTACGCTCCGTGTAAAACGCTCTTTTTACTTGAATGTAATATGGTCACAGATTATTTAATTCAAACTGAAGTAATGGCTGACGTGAAGTGGGTTACATGTATAGATTAACTAAGAATAACATAACAAAAATTTAATAATTATCAAGTTGGTGTCAACTAAAGGTTTATCAAGGAACTGCTTCGTAGTCGTGTAATGGATGTGATGAAAATAATTTTAAATAAACTAAATATAAGTAATGTCCAAAAGAATCCAATGATAGTAACTGATTTGATATTTTAGAGTTGACTTTTTTCAATAGAGCCATAATTATGCACTCACTAGTTGGAGCACAGAAATTTTATAGTCAATATCACGCAACTATTTTGGGGCGAGTATTACTTGGATATGAATACACAAGATTATTGAAGATTAAAAAATCTAGTCATAGGGTTATAAATGATTTTAATCCGGACAAATTGTCGCCCCTTTTTACTGTGCCTCTCCCTTCCTCTTTTAACTCTTGAGACTGTTGGTTTTACACATCCCGTGTTCTCGCTTTGTTAACCCCCGCCTCTCTACTAATATCCTCTCCCCCCTCCCAAACTCCTCCTTACTTCCTTCCCCGTGTGGTACCCAGTATATATATCAAGCCACCACCTCTGTACGCTGTATTTTGCCTCTGATGATGATGTGTATACATTGAAACAGGTTAGGCTTGTTTACTAGTAATAAAACAGTGTGGAATATTACAAAGTTATTATTATTATATCAACTTGGATATGAATCTCGATTTGGCAGAAGGTGAGCTAGATAATGCCTCACAAGCACATTACAACGCAAAGCCTATTTGCCAAAAACACGAGACAACATTATAACAGAAGGATCTTGTAATGAGGACATACAGAGGGACAGGGAAAATTTCGTTTGATACCATGAGGTTCGTTTCTAGAAGATCTTAGCTTGTGTGCTGACGGGGAGCATTAAAGGGGACTCAAGGCGATCTGCGCCCGGTAGGCATAGGCATAAAAATGATGAGAGTCGACTATTTTTCTATCCCTCCATTCCTCGACGTGAGTTACAACGAAAGAAGTCGAAGGAAGAGGAAACACAAGGACATTCCCACTGAAGAAAGGACGGAGTCAAGTGGGAGAAGAATTTGAGGAGGGTGGAGCCATCCTTTTAAAGTAATAACATCACCAGTATTTTGTACAAAACGAAGAAACGAGAGTAAATTAAGGATAAGAAGCGTGTTATAAACTTTCCACTGAGCTCCGAAAACCTTAAACTCATTACTCACTACTGGAATAAAGAGGAGAGAAACGACGGTAATTACTCAACTAACTTCGCAAGGAAGTGTGCCTCGGCTCATTTTTTGTATTCTTTTCATTTTGGATATGATAGTTGATAGACTGGGGGCCCTTCAAAAATCAGTTTACAATTTCCCTCCCTCGACAAAACTTTTATGCAAAAGGAAAATAACGATGCTACCACTAATGGTGATGCTTAGCCTGTAGTTTCCTGCAAACATGGTAACTAAATATAGGCAAAGAACTTAGTAGTGATATGAGAAACCTTAATTTGGAGGAGCAGGAAAGACGAAAGGAAAGAAAGAAATTTTGCGTGGGAGAGCGAGAGGAAGGAAATTGTAAGGCTCGGAATAAATGTGTTCGAAGGTCAAAGGTAAACGGAATAATTTTCGGGGAACGCCCCCACGAAACGGTTAAATTTGCGTCCAGAATAGTTTTGACGTAAAAGATGGAGAAGGGGACTGTCTAGGACAGGATACGAGAAAAACAGCACCGTTATTACAGACGCAGAGCCATCCTCTCGGGGAAAGGGCATGCATTCCCACGCCGCAACAAGATGTGTGCATCTCGCATTAAGTGACCCCAGCCACCTGAGGTCACGCTGCCGCACCAGCTGAGGCGTCCAATCGGGACTCGGGCGGCCACAGCCGATGATGAGCGCAATATTTTTATTCCCTCCTCTCCTTCTCGCACGGAAAGAACTCCGCGCGGGGAAAGCAAAGGGATGGAGCTCATTCCATTTTCAAGACCGATGGTAGTCAAATTAGCCCAGAGATTCATAGGACCAAGGCAGAGAGGGAAAAACAATCTCCCCCCGTAGGCATGTATGAGCTGAATTTTTAATTCTCCCGAGCAGATCCAAATCGTGCCCATTGAAACTCGCAAGCACTGGCGGGAGGATCTTGAGCTAGTGGAAAATTCATTTTAGAGGAACTGTGCTACGAAGTTTTGCGATTAAGCACTCTTAATAGTCCTCCTTTAATTTTGTATACGCAGTTATCGGGATTCAGATTCAACTGGGTAAGATTTCCACGGCTTCATTCGATCTGTCTCACTCACTTTGATATAAGTTTGGGTATGAGATGCTAAATGGCCACACTCGGAAAATTTGAAATTCATGAACCAAAGGCAGATTTTCAAAGTCATTTTGACTGACAGAAATTAGAGAAGAACTCTGAATGTGGTTGCTCAAATACAACAGCTCTTGAAAACTGCTAGTGGATATAAATATATATTTAAAACGTAACTCCGTCCTATAGGAGATATGAGATATATCTACCGCTGTCCACTTCTCGACGTCCCAAGTGCTGGGTTTAATCCGTAACCACAGACATGCGGTCTCATAGACCGCTTCGATTCTTAACATAGCTTTTTTCACCTCTGCTTCATTTGCAATTTTATCATAATTTAGCACCTTCAAATTAGACACTATTTATGGAATCTATCGCCAAAGATGATGTTTACTGCGTCTAATTTCCGAGTAAATATTAGTTATAAAGTTACTACGCGGTCCGTCAGGCTATATGTCTATAATTATGCATGTAATTTTTATCCAATTCCATAAATATATAAAAATATTATTGAATATTTCCATTAGTCATAATTTTTCGTTCAAATTCATATGTACGTAAGTCCACGTTTGGTAAGCCGCACAACACATTTTGAAAAAAAACACTGCATTACTACTTCATGTCATATTCCTGATTAATAAAGCGATGATGCAAAACAGAACTTGATTTAAACAAACACACCAATTAAATCAACAAAATGTATTTATTTAACGAAATATTAGGAAATAAAGACACGCAGTCTGTGAAACCGCATGTCGGCGTTAGCATTAGAAAAAACATTTTCATCCCATATTTTAGTGACTTTTGTATTAAATTTGGGAAAAATAACTTAATCTTTTACTGGTATGAAGAAAAGCATCGTGATCTTTTTTTTGGCAGCGCCGTTTAAAAAAAAGGCATCGTCAATAATGATAGTAATTCTGTAAGTGGTCTTGAAAAAACTAATAAAGTCAAATAAAAATACTTCAAAAACAGCTCCTCCTCCAAGGTGATTCGCGCTTTATTTTAAATATATGGTACCATTTTTACATCATCATAATAGCGTAAATCCTGGCGTCGATTGCGCTTCATGAGAGGTAGTCGGTAAAAAGATAACGTCAGTAAAATGAAAATTTCCCTCCCAAACTCAGATTCCTCATCCTTAAGTCGTAGAGGGCTTTGAGCGGCAATACTATTCAAGTGAACCAAATAATCCATTCCATCTTCCCAGGAAAAGAAAGCTTGCACTTTCAAAAAAAATACTGTCGGCGTAAAAAAAATAAATACAGTCATTTCTAGAGAAACAAGAATCTCGTGGTGTTTCCTTAATTTTTGTTTTGATCAGTTATCCAGAACGCTAACGAAATATTTTGGGTGGCACTATTTGATGCCATATATCTGATTAATCAAATGGAACACATAATGATAAACTGAGTAACCATAGTAGAACGCAAATTCACATCAAGCAAAATTAAATAATGGTGAAAATGAGTTTGCCTTCTGCGCAGGCTAAACAGGTCAATCGAGGAATTCAAAGAGTGCGGGAGAAGTAAATGAAGTAGGTCAGATACCCAAGAAACCTCTACGAGACGAATCGCCAACTTTAACATAAATGGTGCGATTCAAAGGACTTATTTTAAAGCAATAGCTCTTTTAATAAAAAAAAACTAAGCACCGATAACAAACAAACTCAACAGAAACTGTAACTAACTCTCGCAGCTTCATTAAAATATATAACTGCATGAGATGAAGCCACTCAGGTCTGAGTTTCCGGCTTTTTAAAAGCCATTAAAAGGTGGAAAAATAAATATGATTTATTACGGTCCGCTATACCTAGACTTCGTATTCGATATAAGTGAACCAGACGACGAAAATGTTTATTAATGTTTCCATCGGTAAGAATAAACTTCACACTCTCCCGTATACCACATTGCAATGAACCCGAAGCACAAAATAGAATATGCATTTACCAATAACTGACAAGGGAAAAGATTGCATGAATTATTCATGCACCTAAATAAATTATGGCAATCGAAGAGTGGGCATATGGAAAAATTAGTACTTTCCCGACATATTTTCGGCAGCGTTATCTGAATAAAAGGATCACAATTCATTTACGTGTTCCTCATCCGATCGAGGTCAATTTTCCCGGGAACAGTTCACGAATGAATGCACCATTTTTGGACGAAGGCAATGCCTCACTCTGTAAAAAGGCAGCATTTTAATCCGGAAAAAGAAATGTCAAGCCAAAAGAACTAGGATGAGCGAATTCATTCGGTAAAAAAGGATACATCGAGTTCACCCATGATTTCATTACCGACTCACCATAACAAGATAAAAAGTGAATAAATATCATGCTGTGCATCGTTAATTAAATACAGCAGCTAAAAAGCTAATGCTTTAAACCTTTAATATGATTAATTTACGAATGAAAATTTGTAAAACGAATATTTGGGAGTTTGACGACGTTTTTATTCTATTAATTCATCCAAAGTGGGGTGAAGTATTAAATTGGATGCATTCAATCGATATAAACACGTTTCGGTCCACAATACAGACTCAGTATCATTAAATATTCAGATATTACATCCAAACTAGCATTCATTTATCGCGTTTCATTTGCATTCTCAAATGGCAGTGATTTGGATGGTTTGCTGATTAAAACTCCAGCTTGAAGTCAGAAAACCATTCTAAAAATCGACTCGGCTCTAAGATATGGAAGTGAAATTTATAAATTAGCTTCACTCATCTGGAATCACACTTTGTGCACACACACAAACCTCTTGAGAGCACAACGTTTTCATAGTTTCATTAACTTCATGGGAGTAATTATGGTCACTATGGCCTGAGATGGTTTGTAACGAAGAACTCGTAAGCATTAGTAAGGGGCAAAGCAGTATTCGCCGACGTCAGGAGCAATCAGAACCGTCCCACGCATACGGCATTGCCTTCCAAAACGTTAGGCAAAGGAGAGCTCTCATTGGGTAGGATGGACATCTCCCTGAAATACACATTCTCTTTCCTACCTTCCCTCCCCCCCATGAAAGCTTACAGGGACAGTGCTGGAGGAAAGGCTGTTACGAAATGCCTCCTGCGTCGGATGCGTGCGGCTTGTGGGAGCAGATTGTCAACGGCGTCCTTCTGCGGTTGGCACGGCTCGCTACAGTCCCTCAATGTCCTCTCCCATCAACCCTTTTCCTTCTTTCTCCTCCCAGCTATTTTTGAACAAGAGCAAATACGCGCATAGGGATTATTCCAACTGTTTCGAATACGGGAGGGGGTCTTTATTTCCACTTGCTACGTACGAAAACAGCCCTGAGCGGTGGCGATTCCGTCTAAAAATTTGGTAAAATAGGAATACGCATTCGCAATTCCAGGAAGTCATTCCCCTTGGGGTAGAACCGGACAGGTCCTTCACAAAGCTGTCAAGCGAGAAGTGGAGCAACGTAATGAGTTAATTGAATAAATTTATCAAATGAATACCCACTGTTATGGATAACGGCCTAATGGAAGCGAAATGTTCCCGCAGTCAACATTTACTTGCTAGCCTATGATATTTTAAAATAATGCACCTGTGACCCGCGACAGCCACGTATTATTCACATTTACCCTATTTATTTATTTATACGAGCGGCATACATTTACTGCTTGATTACGATGCTCGAATAATAGTTAAAACTTTCCTAACTAATTCTGTTCAGTAGAGGTTTTAGGTCACCAGAAATTTTGGAAAAAAAGTGAACAAAAAAATTAGAATTCATAGATACCTACTGGGTGAATAAATTATTTCATTGATTTGAAATGAAAGTTTTTTTTGGAAATTAGGTTAACTGTTCCAAGTTTGATGAAGATCTTTATTGGAAGTGGTAGAATACATTCACAAAGAAGCGAGCCGGGGGAACACAGTTCATTAGTCATAGACCAATCCTCAATATTCGACAGCCAATCAAACACTTTACTACAAAAAGCATAAACTACAACCAACTCTGAAACACCCCTATTGGCCTTTGCTACCATATTCAGTAAAGGAAGGATATCAATTGACACCTCCATAAATATTCGTCTAATGGTGTAAGCTTCATGAAAATGGTTTCGTTAAACCACATTGTCTTTAATATGTTGGCTGAGATACAGGGGGAGGATATAATCCGAGCAAGATACAGGAAACTACGGACATATTTTGGACATAGTCAAAGCCACCGCAAGCGTGAGTTAATTTTGATGAACAATTGACCACCATTTTATGTCCCAATATTGCGCGGGGCAAAGTAGACGGGAGAGATAAACGGGCTTATTAGACCACCGTAAATAATGAAAGCTCTTAGTGGACGCGAACCTGAACGAGGAGGGAGTATCACGAGTATTGAGTATTGACTTAAAAGCACTTCCTTGAGAGGAGCAAACGACTTCTCCACTCCAGACACGAGGCGCTGCAAGGAGGCAACTATTAGTCCGAGAAGCTGAGGCATGAGGAAATACACCAAAAGTTAAAAAAAATGGGAGGTGGGAAGGCTATAGAAAGAGTGAGAACACAGTACAAAGCTTTTTCGTAGCCAGGAAATAAAATGCCGTCGATTATAAAAACTTTTTTTTGCCACCCTGAGAGTAAATTTTCACGAATATACTGCGGCGGCTGAATTCGCTATTTAATTGAGCACGTCTATGATTAAAAACAAAAAGGAACATGCACTGAGTTTTAAAAATGACACGCATTAAATTACAATTATGATCTGAAGAGGCATCGTGGATTTTACGAGAATTACATCTATGGAGATGGTTCATCTAATCATAGACAATTTCTCTCTTGGAAACGGAAAAAAATCATCCATGCTAACAACCACCTATTAAGTGATGCGTATTGTTGTGAATACGCGTTTTTTTACGATAAATAATCCAGCAAAATTTCCAATACCATACACAATTATTAAGTATAAGACCTGATTCGACCGATCATTGAGCTTAAATTACACTGTTTCGGGTCGGCTGTTTTTTAGCGGTGGAAGAATTATAGTCATCAACTCATAATTCTAATAAGATATGGAAATGAAACTTAACAATCGTTTAATTCTAGCTATCATTCTCTGAAATAATTACTAAAAAACAGCGCTTCATTCACACACACGAATGTGATAAGAGCACTACGTTTTCATAGTTTCATGTAATCCATGAAAATATTCCAATCAGTAAAACATCATATCTTGCGTTCCACTCTACTTACGGACCCGCAGAAATTTTAGTTCAAAACATGTCAACAAAATAGCCGAGTTACAAGAGAGAATCCCCTTAGGTAGGTAATTTAAGGGCCTCCATGTTGATAGTAAAATTATTTGCAAAGCATTTCATATGAAACACATCCGAAGCGGAAGCTGGAGTACCTCATCATTTTTGGAATACACGACTGGATAGCAATAACTCAGAAAGAGGGAAGGAGCCATTCCTTGCACTGATTCCTTGCACCTTGCACTTACCCGCAAGCATGAAAATGCTTCCATGGTAGGTTGATGCAAGCACTCTTTTGCTGGAATTTTTTGAATGAAAGACGGAAAATAATTGAAACGAACAGAACCCAAATGCTGAATAAGAAATTTCCACCGGGGTTTTTTTGGCGACTTCATAAAAGGCTTATTTTAGGCATACAGTCGCGATCGTTCGTAATAACTGGAAAAATGCAAGAGGCTTTAAAAGGAAATAAAGAGGCACAATAAACGAATTAAAGGTCTCGCAAAAATGGACGCATGACTACTATTGTTCGGCATATTTATATCTACTGAACGAAAAGTGATCATTATATACCTATGTGTAGATTAGTAACTAGGAATTCTAAAATCAATATTATAAATCTAAAATCAATCAATCCATCATTATATACGTGTGTAGATTAGTAACTAGGAATTCTAAAATCAATATTATAAATCTAAAATCAATCAATCCATCACCACAATTTGCCGGTTAAGGGAGGTAAAAATGAAAGAGAGTAAAAATATAGTTTATAACAGGCGCAGACTTCTGTTCAAATAGTCATAACTCAAATACGGCTACAAGGAACGAAGAAATAACATGCAAATGTGATTGAGCAAATATAATGATTATCACATGACCAGCCAAATACTTTCCTAGCCAATGACAGAGTTAAAGGGTGGGCCGATTACATTGACCAAGAAGCATATAACATATTTTCCCGATTTTAAAGACAGAATTTCACTCCACTTTAAAAGAGCAAGAATACAAAAATCAAATAAGCACCACACATCTCAAACGTTCGTCTTTTAAATGCAATCCAAAGGTTGAAATATACATATTGGAACGTAAAAAGGATGACTCCATTCGTCAATGAGGAAGTTGTGCTCTTCTTTCTGAGGAAATACTCGTCGTTGTCGACGTTGCATTATTGTGTTACCGTCCTTAAACAAACAAAGCAGTTTCTTCGCAGTCGTCGTCTTCAAAAAAAGCTAAGCATCGTGACTCTTTTCCAGAGGAAATCCTTGGTACAGTCTCGTGCTCGCAACCATCTGGGGCAGAACGAGGCATAAGCTCATTATACTCCCAGAGATTTACCCCACTTGCTATCTCCCACTCATCCTGTTTTCAATACTGGCACATCTCTCGCAGTACAATGGGACTCAACGTTGTGTGTCGTGTAGCGTCCTTTAAGAAATATTTCAGGAACTGCACCAGGCGAGAAAGACGAGAGGAATCCATCTCATGGCCAGGGGTATTGAATGCCCCCAGATGGAAACATGGGACTGAATGAAGCAAGATAACGATATTTAAATGAGGTTCGCCAATTGATTTAAAATAGGTTATTCAGAGGAAACGTCTTTCTGGAAAACAAAAAAACGGTGATTCCGTTTAGAGGTAAGTTTTCATTCACCTCGCTGCGGTGAGAATACTACGATCCGAGTACCATTCTTAAGTTCCAACGACTAAAAGTCAACTAATTCATTCCCGATAGTTAATGGATTTGAGAAATACGCAAAAATACAGAGAGCGCTCCTTTTCAAGAAGGGAGAATATATTTACAATTTTTTTGTGACGGTACTGACTTACTTCTGTACGTTATTGGTTACGACATTAACGGTTATTATGTTTAAATATTTATACATCATATTTTAAATCGAAAACTGTTAAAATTAATGCAAAATACAATTCGTAAAGCTTAAGTGAATAAATTTTAACGAAAGGAGCGGGCCTTACTTAAAAAATAATGCGAGCATACATTTTTTTAATCCCTCCTTTGTCTTGTCCCAAACCTTAAAATCTATCAAGCTCCTTGGCAGCAGCTTTCAGAGAACACACAGTGCGCTGCAAGAAAAGAAAATTCCGCTCCATGATCCAAAAACAGAGTTCACCACAAAAAAATTCATAGAGAGTTTGGAACTTAAAAAAAGGTATATAAACGTTAACTTACATCAATCGTAAAGCTCTCGTGTTAAAATATTTTTGACTACTTGTTTATATTTTTTGCAAACTTTTACCAAACAATCACCTTGAAAGTTGAAGTGGCACAGGATTCCCTGGATTGGGGAAGGATAAAATTAAGTTTCTTAGGTGCATATATGGAAAAAAAAAGATATTTTATTCGTCAAAATGCGGAAAATATCGCGAATATTGAGATTTATTGAAATAGTGAATAACTACTCTACGATATTCGAGAGTCATTCCCAAGGATTAACACAATTTCAGAGCGTCAGCAACAACAAAATATTGTGTGAAGTCCATTGGTTTTTGTCAACGAGAACATTGTGATTTGGCGTATTGATAGTGCTGCTTTCCTTCCGCGGAAATGAGAATACAAACCTGCGTGATGTGACCTGACCCCGGAAAAAAGTCTTCACAAAATTAAGAGGTATTGTCACTTTAGGTTTTTCATTTACCGCTGCCGCAAATGGCCGCAGTAAAGCTTCAGACTAAAAGAATCAAGGTAACGCGGTGTAACCGCAAGCTTGCCCACACTTACCACCATCCAGGTACACTTAGGATGAGAATTGGACATAAAGAGAAAAGCAAAAGATAGGAGAACACCATATATTATATTCCACACTAACACATTATAACAGTATCTATTGAATCTCAAGAAGATTCGATAGGCCACATTAATCCAACCAATTTATTTTTAACTATTATAAGTTTATTTGATCTTAATTTTCAGACATCTGATTCAAAACAGTCAGTAAAGTATTCGCATAGAAAATAAAATGACCCAGTTAGAACACCGGAAATTAACTTAGTCATCCACCTAACCTGGAAATCGAATTTACAGCGCCATAACGCTAACGAAAGCTATAACTTGGTCTACACGTTAATATAACTCTTTCGACGATAACCCTCTTGAAATTGGCAACTACGGCGGATGACTCGAGAGAAAGTTTAATTTCCCAGCAGTCTAGAATAAAATTTCAACTAAAGGACGAAATAAAATATTTATTGCCCGCAAAGGCCATCGTTAACCTACATTTCTAACTTTTCCCCGGGGTGCGCTTTGGTTGATAAACCTTTACCCCCAATTCAAACGGTTCCATATAATGTCCGGTCCCATTCTCGAAACTAGAACTGCGTCGTAAAAGTCGCTACAACTCTATTCAGTATGTAATAAACCTCTGCACGCACTCTGAGCTACGAATTTAATTGAGTGATGCTTAATCGTCAGAGTAATTCCAATTGGCTAAGATTAACGTAGAAACCCCGAGGAAACTATAAGGGTTGAAGCGATTGGTTAACACATAGACGTGGAGCTGCGAGCAATCGAAATGAAAATGTGACGGGATATTTACCACTTGCAAAAACGCAAGTACCAACTGAATTACTCTTGAAATATGCGACGAGCACACTCTAAAACAATTCAATACATCTCACACCGCATATCTGACGGGCTATCTCTGTGGCGACGGAGTAAAGTCCTCGCCTGCTACACCAAGGGTTCGATTCTCGCCAGGGTATGTAAATGTCACCACTCAGGACATGGATGTTTGCGTTTCGTCTGTAGTTATTCTTATTCATTCGATATAAATTGGCCAAATGGGCTGTATTCGGGGTAGTGAAGATAAAATTAAACAATAAAAATAAATTATCATTCATACAAACAGCACCACTGAATGGGTTGAGAGTAGTATTACAAGCCTTTTATATGTACCTGAAAAAAGAGCACGCGCCTGACCTTTAGAATGTGTCACGTAAATAAGAGCCTGAAACTTCCTTCTTCGTTTCGTTTATTTCGAATCTAATTGAGCTCATCGGGTATTCCAAAGCATTCACTGAATTTGGTACACGCTTTGACAAAAGTGAAGAACTAGACTGCGCCGAAGAGGCATACCTTTCAAAGCATGGCAAAAACAAAAAAAGAACTGCAATAAGCATAGCTCAGTCTCAGCGGTTTAAAGAACACAAATGCATATTAAATAGCGTTAAATATTTAGCAAGCACTACGGAGATTCGGATAAAGAATAGTTTTCAATATTTATTTTATCCAAACGAAGGACTTTATTCACGCGATACAAAAGATCGACAGTATTCAGAACCGTGTATTTCTTTTGCATCGTGCCGAAAACAATTTGCAGGATTCCGCAAACCTGGACGGCTGATTAATTTTAAGAGATCCCTTCTCGTGCGCAAATTAAGTTTCACTCGGTCTACGTCAACTGCGTTGCGAACTCTTGCTGGCTGCTCGTGGATTTTGCCTTTTTTCGTTTTAATTTTTTTACGGATCGGCACTGGTAACGTTAAAAAAAGGCTCTCCCTTGGGTTATGGAAGAGTGGGTACACTGATTTAGGACGATGCAAGGACTAAGTCGCTCGCGCCGATAGAATCGTGAACTGATGGCGCTTCACAACCCCAAAGCCCCACTCTGCTGTGGCACGTAATAAATAGGCATCACCTGCCGCTGGCCTCTCGTTGGGTTGGGGAGGAACTTGTCAAAAGGAGATCGGCGTGAAGTGGTCCGCTTCACCCAGCAACCATTTTTTTCTTTTTGACACAAATATCCATCCTTTTTTCCCAACCCGAAAGGCATTCTTTTTTCCTCACTTTTTTTGCGTTGCAGTTGTATCGATCCACTCGTACCCTTTGTTTTTATTTTTACACCGATCTTTGTGTTGAGCGTGAGCGTGACTGGAGCTTTTGAAAAAGGTTTGGGAATTTGGAAAGCCATACTCATTTTTTATCCATTCACCATCTCCCGCATCCAGCGTATTGCAGGATGTAATTGGATTTATTCTGAAGTAGTTCTACTGTTCATGCGTCGATTTATGTTTTCAGAAGCGATGCATTCACCTGAAGTCCTTATTTTTTTCATTTTCATCGCTGTGGAGGCATAGAAATAATAGTTTCGTCGATGCGCTACAGCGAAATAGAACAATTTAGATTCTGCTGAGCACTTGGCGTCTGCGACTGTTAGTTGTGAATGGCTGAAATGTGGAGGGGAACCTTGATTTAGCATTAGCCTACTCGTCAACTGAGACGCTAAAAAGATCCACAATTTAACGCCCCATGTTACACTCAGAGTACTGCGCTTTAAGTTCTCTCGCCAATGCGTCAAACAGGGGTCGTGAACAAACAGTTTTTCACTCCAAAAAATCACATCTCAAATGCTCCTGATATTTTTATTGAGGTATTTCTTCCTCTTTGATCTTCATCATTAGCCACTAAGTAGGGAGAAATCTCCGTCATTGCCAGGACCCGAACCCAAAAACTCGTTGAGGAAAGCCAGCACCAACTCGACCCCGCTTCTTTTTAAGTATTCTGGTAACATAATACAATGAATTACGAACACTAAGTAAATGTTTAAAAGAGGTCTACTTCCGGCGGACGGGATACTTCATTAGCAGTATTCCTCCCCTAATACACAAGGGGCCTTATTCCGTGATGACACGGCACGGTCGAACCTCGGAAAATCCACTTAGTGCCATCCCAGTCCGCTACAATTCATAACTTTAGAATAGCCTCATTCAAAACGTTAAAACCACGACGTCAAAATATCATTGACACTGTCACGGAGACTAAGATATTCCGGGACAATACCGAATCACCCGCCCTAATTAGGAAAAGCATACTCAAAAGAAATCAATTACAGGGTCACCATCACACCGATTGATTACAACGAATTTGCCTCATTTTCAAGACAGCGCTGATCAGACGATGCCCTGTTAATTGTACCTTGAGAAGGACGCAATAGTAAAAATTAGTGAAACAAAGAACTGAAGTGGAATCTAACTAAGTTTCTTCTTTACAGAATGCTTAAAATAGCAAAATCCACCATAAATCGCCAGGCTCCATTAATTTACTCGAGTAGTGATCTAGCCGGCAGAGGACAATATATCCGCCGCAGTTTGCATTCGGATTGGGAAGTACACTTCAGCCGCCGCGAGGACCTGACGACTTTCTCGCAGACTTTTTTGTCTTGCACCGACCTACGCGTGGAACTAGGGAGGCTTTAGAGAGGAGATACAGAAGTTGGACAGCCAGTAGTCAATTTTATTTTCATTTTGTTCCCATACTAGACGCGAGAACCGGGGGACGCGTGAGGGATTCTGTTCATTTAGCAGCCCGCTAAAAGGAGAGGTTTAAAATAAATAATTTAAAAAAATACGTAGGAGGGCCTGCGGCTGCTGGAATAAAAAAATAATAGGGCGGATACAAAAGGATGTGGTGGGAGGGACAGACTCCGGCGTCAAAGGACATTTTTGTTCTACAAAAAAATCACGCACACGCACAAACAGCCTCGGCTGAATAGGAAATGGAAAACCGAGCGGTGAGTCCCGGGAGAATATGGGAAAAGGGAAAAAAAGAAAATAGATTTACCCACGCACATATACACCGAAGTGGGAGGGTAAGGGTGAAAGGTTCTGAGGGTACGAGCTGCGTTCTGGGACTTGTAGAACAGTCCCTTGACGAGCCGGCGATGAAGAGGGGAGAATAGGGTGAAGGGACCAATTAAAGCCATTCTTATCGGTTGCGCGGGAGAGAATATTGAAGAGAGCTCTTCCAGAAGGGTGGGCGAAGTCGGGTCGGGGTGTAAACAAAACAGAAAAATGAAACACTGAATGAAGAAGCCAAATTTTTAAGAGAACGCTGCTCGGAGCTTCGGGGCTCACAACCCGAGGGGGAAAATTACGTCACTATCATTTGATGGGAGAGTTCATATCTGTCTCTCTCTCTCTCTCTCTCTCTCTCTCTCTCTCTCTTCCACTCTGTAAAGACTTATTTACCCATTCGATGAACTTATCTCGCCTTTCACTGATTTTTTTCCTCTCAAGCGGCTCGCATTCTTGGACGTTAATGGAAGGACGCAAAGTTTATTTTCTCTGGAAATACCAGCCCATGCATGGAATTTAAAAGGCCAGGCCTGAATTATTATAAAAAACTGGGATCTGAAATAAGGAAATGTTCATTTTCAACCGTTCAATACGAAGATTGGTTGTCTGCAGTCCTCCAATAAAATATTTTTTTAGCCAACTAATTCTCTACGGCAATATATATTATATATGTCACCGATATTTGTTTTAAGGAATCCTATCCTTGGTCTTCATCGTTAACAACTACTAATTATAAATGAAATTTGTTAAGGTACAGATTATTACCTCCTCACCGAAAGAAAATTTTCTACTTCATCTTATGAAACGCAACTGCAGAAGTATTGCAGCATTTGGTACGTTCAATATTCATCAAACTTTCTGTGTTTTCCCGGAATATAATGGAAATCTAACAATCGAAGACCGTACCGAAGACGAAAAGAACGAATTTTGAGCACTTACATTCTCGCAAGCACACAACTTAGGAATGCTATCACAGATAACGTGGAAAATTAGGCATTACATGCTAAAGAGGAGGCATATTCAATACTAGCAGCAAGACTAATTACAAGAGTCACCGTAGGGCGCCGCAGCAATTTTTTTCTCCAAAATATTGCTCAAATTATATCATTCATCGATATTTTGAGAGAAAGAAATTGAAAAACCCAGTTTTTTGGTGATGCAAAACATTTCCCTGACTTAAGGCATTCCTGAAGTTTATGATGAATATCTATGGATAATGTAAACGTGACTCGTCCCATTCGCCAAGCGCCAGATAACTGAATCGTACTAAACCTCCTGCTCTATGATTCTCAAGGAACTTAGTTTCATCGGATAAAGAGCAAACCAGGCATCAAAACCTCGGGAGGGATTAGAGTGAATTACAGCCGATTACAGGTGGTATTAAGTAGATCAAAAAAGCCCCAAGCATCTGCCGGGCCGACCCATTCTCTTAAACGAATTTTCATCCATCCCAAATACGGGAGAAAAAGCTGGAAAACGTGAGAGAGGCTGGTTACAAATTTATTTTCATTAAGGGGAGATATTTCCGGGTTCACATTCTGTTTTCATAGAATGGAGACAGCGAGACGCGGGGAAACGGTCGAGAAGCGAAGGCAGAAAATGGGCCCGGAAGAAGAAATGGAGAATGAAGGAAGAAAGGGACGCAATAAGCCCTTAGAGAACTTTGAAACACGCAGTTTAATTATTGGACCAAAAGCTTTCTCAACGAAAGATGTCGGGGCGTAAGGAAAACATTGGCACAACAAATTACGCGATAGTGGATGGAAAGGTAAGCAGAACAGTGGGAGCCATTGTTGTGGAAACACAAAGTAAAATGAGCCTGGCAATAGGAATTACGGGGCATATAAGGTTGTCAGGCATAATGGGAAGATAGATTATACAGTAAACAAAAGTAAAAGGCACGGGCGAGGACCAACAAACCCTCAGACGTGAGGGAAATGGGGTGAGAGAGCGTCTGAGAAAAGCGATGAAAAAAAAGTTGAACGAGGGGAAATGCACATGGAGAGAATGTAGAAGTTCAAAGTTCACCAGAATATCTCATATGAAAGTATAAAATAACACATCAGTTTCCACCGACGGAGGCTCCCTGAAGTATGCCTCTTTGTACAGAACAAGTTAAAAGAACCACCTTTTATATCGATCATATAATCCATACTTTGACCAAACTGCATCAATAGTTACCCGGAAAGTAAGCGATATCCTTTCAGAAAAATAAAATTCAGCATGAAATGACCAGTAACAGGGACATGGTAGACGGTATATTCTCTCTCGGGCAGCAACATACGTTTTATTATCAACTCAAACAGTGTAATCATCTCCATCTTTTCACGAGGAGGCTCGTGTCAGGAGAAATAGGGCCTGAGCACTTTAACACTCTGAATGGCTACACAAGTCCTTTCTCCTATTAGCTTGGCACCCCTACCAAGTTGATAAAGGTGATGCAGCATAGTAAAAATGATCAAAGCGTATATTTGAACCCAGACATGCAGTTTTGGGGAACGCGGTTCCAGTGATATTGGATTACCTCAGCTAAATTTTATTGGGCTCACTCACTCCTTTGGCTTTAAGGGTTTGAGATTATAAAACGGAAATCGAATAAGCTACCCAGCGCATTCCTCTTGGGAATTCGCACAAATCGGAGGCTGTGCACATAACGATACGAAACTCGAACTGCATGCAGAATCCTCTGAATTGAATCGCAGCATTCACAGCCAAAATGTTTACGGCCATTTCAAATATTTAAGTTTTCACAGCTTCTACGACAGGAGTCCAGGCGACAGCACAATGAAAACTTAAAGTTTCCCTAAAGCTTAACTGAGAACTGTTTTCACCAGTAAGGAGAAATGCAACGACGATTCATATCCAAGTCTGCCACAAACCAAACATTTCGGTCAAATGCGAAAAAATAGGCCACAACAGTTGCATTTATTTTAATTGCGCAAACCGTAGATTTTAATCATATCCATGAAACCTAATAGCATAGGAACCATGACGAAATATTGTATTGTTCAAGTTCTAGTAGCAATCAGCCTTCATGGAATTACAAATCAGTACGAGGGAAATCATAATTTCTAGCGCTCTTGAGCTGAACACATTTACATTCAAAACTTGAAGTATAAAAAGGAAAACTCTTCTCCAAAAGCAGAATTTTTCGCGCACATATGAGATCGTTCAATAAAATTTTACAGACCATTCGTGAGCCAAAATTTAGTATTAATATATAATTCGCAAAAAACACGACGCAGTAATGTCAAACTCGAAACTCGTGGAGAAAACCTCGCCGTAAATCTAAAAATAAGTCCCAGACCACGAGTAAGTAAAAATGAAACTAATCCAGCGAGTGGAAAAGAAACAAATAACTCATATGGCCAGAAGAAAGTGATGGAAAGCCAGCAGACTAAAATTGGACGCTATAACTGGGAGAACGAAAGTAAACGAACCCGGCTATGGAAGCATTGATCAAAGGTTGAGGCACGAAAATGGAAAAACTAACCTAAGCGTACGACTTTTTTTTTAGGAGGGCGGGAGAGCGGGGCGGAGAAAATGGCTCTCTTAGCTGCTTTGCCTACCGCCCGCTACACCTCTGCCCCTTCCCTCCGCCCACCTCGACCGTAGCCCGTGCGGTATCGTTTATTGCAGGAGAGAATTTGGGACGGTGATTATACGAAAATAAAAAAAATAAATATTTAAGGGGCGAGCACGTGTGTGTTTTAGCGTGTGTTTCGAGCTCGCGCCGACAGATGGAGTTGTGTGCTAAAGGGAACGGGGAAAAGGAACGACATGAGCGGCTTGGCGCGGAACGGAAAGCCCCAAGGGACGAGGGAAAAGAGAGGAGGGGTAGTACGTACGTGGGGACGGGCGAGAGACACGGGGCGGAGGAGGACGGCGGAGCAGAGGAAGAGAGGAGGCGAGCGAGAGTGAAAGAGGGAAATGAAGAGAGAGAGACAGGGAGAGAAAAGTGTACGGGGGGGGGGGGTGTGTTCCCCCAACCTCCCGATCTCTCTGCAAATGAGGTCGAAGCTGCTGAAAAGAGCTACCGCCCTGAGCACCTCCTGGCGGTGAGCCACGGAAAATCAAAGCGCCAGAGGCTAGGGATCGGAATAATGCGAAAAGGGGAGGGGAGGGATCTTCCGAAAAAACCACGGTCGCACGCGGGGAGCAATATACATATACCATTTATATATTTTTTTGCCCTTTCCTCCATCTCTCATGCCTCTCCTTCCTTCTCGCTTTCCTCCCTCTCCTCTCTTTCAACTCGTTTTTATCATCCTCCTCTTCCCCTCGCTTCTCCCACAACAATCCCTCGTCTCTTCGGCTTTTTGCAGAAAAAAGAAGCTATTCACGAAATTCAAATCAATAGACAAAAAATATGCAAAAACAAGCTTATGAATTCTAAAGGCCCGTGCAAATACAATTACAATAGATACAACTTTAAATTACACTAAAAAGATATTTTTTTCTACTTATAACATTTTCGAATAGGTGTTCACCAACGCTTCCATCTATTTACCATGTCTATTCTGGATGCTTGGTTAGATGGAGGGACAATTACGTCTAGTACATTAGAGTTACTCACAATAGGTTATTTGAGAGAAGTTAAGAAAAACAAAGAGTCGGCATAAGATAAACTAAAGGCGAGAGGCTTGGTTCATTCATTATTTTTGGAAGGCGAACGACAGTTTCGGTCATTTTCGCCATTGAGAATAGGTCGGTTGGTCAGTAAGAATCACAAAATGTAGGAAAGTTGGAGAGAAACCCGGCGTCGACAGTAACCTGCTCTTAACGAATGGAGCCAAGGGAAAGTTCCATCCCACGGACGAAGTGATACACAAGGAGGGCTCTTCCCAAAGCGTACAAGTGGGAACCGTGATTTTAATTGAAAAATCTTCACCACTGCCACGATAAGAATTTAAACCTGGACTTTCGGGGACAGTTCTCTAGCTACCGCAACATCCAGATCCCAGAAAAAAGCCGTTTCGAAGTTCTCTCACCAAATTATACGCGAGATTAAGAATGAAAAATCCTCGCCAATGCCAGGATTCAAACCCAGGCCCCTTGGGAGATGGGAGACCAGCACTAGAGGGAGCACAACCAACCAAACCCTTTCGTCTATCCTCTCCTGCCTTTCTTCGTCCCCTCTTTTTAACATGCATTTACCCTCCTATCTCTTCCCCTTATCCATTCCCCCTTCCAAATCTTTCCTTTCTTCGGCTCCCGCGAACAAAAAAATATAGAAACCATCCGCAAACTCGCCCTAAAAAACGTTGGCGCATGCCTTACTTTTGCCTTGGAGCAGATAACATGTGCGTGGGTGAGTCCGTGAAGGTTTTGTGTTCCTTGTTCCTTTCTACCCACCGTCCCGCCAACGATCTCTCTCACCCATTTTCCCCTTGCAATGTCTCCCTACTTCGCGAAAATGCCGAAAAAACGAGAAATAAAGAGAGCGAAAAATATATACGAGCGGAATTGAGCCTCGAAGCCACACGAGCGCCGCCGTCAAATGCGCCGCTTATCCTCCCCGCATATAGGGCCCATTTTCATCCTTTCATGCGAGGGATACTATTATGCAAATACGGAAAAGATGGGGAAAAAACAAGAGAAGGAGGAGGAGTGAAAAAAGACGAAATAAAATGAAATCGCTGCATCTTTTCCTTATTTTTCACGGCGGAAAATTACAAGCGAGGAGAATATACGGGAGAGATGGGGGAGTTAGGCTCGAGCGATTTTTTTAATTAGGCCAAAACGAAGGAAAATGGCGAGGAGGACAGAGAATGGGGGCTGGGAGAGAGGCAAGTCCACTGGGATGTATGCGCGGGAGAGGCCCACAGGTCTCTCAGGAGAGAGAGGATAATGGTTCCCATATCGGTATGTGTATTTTTACTCATTGATGATCAAAAGAGATAATCGCCGCGTTTTCTCCCAAACCGATTCGGATAGGTACTCAGTGGAGAGGAGCGCGCAAAGCGCTCTCACAAAGCCACTTCCGCGGGCCACGTGTTTACCCCATAACCGGGCGGGCCAACGTTGATAAACATAACCTCTGAAATCACTCCCTTACTTCCCCTAGGATGGTATTTTTTTCATCGCTCTATCGGGCGAGTTTTGGGGGAAAATGAAATCACATCACCAATATTTACGGCTAGACGAGTTCATTCTGGACATATTAAATGGCCCAGGCATTTCCGAATCCATAGCCGGCCAAAATACAAGCAAATTTGAGCCTTCAAAGGATTGGAAAATTATTGTGTCAGAGGTCAGTTTATCGCGAGTAAAATGATCAAACTGCTCGAATTTTCTGCGCATTTTACGCTATCTCGACGCAAGGTAAGAAAAATTGACCTATTACAAGCAGGCTGTGGAAGCTACTGATAGTACGAAATCAAGAACAAAGCAAATACTAAGTTCAAATATGTTTAGCTCTCACAGGTTTTATAAATAAGCAGTGGATTGAAAATTTTTGAAGCTCATCACGATTAGCGATTGACCTCTTGCTGAAGACTTAGCTGCATCGGTACACGTTCGAAACAGAAAATGGATTTTTTTAACATGCGCTGAATAAATAACGTGTGATGCATACTATCATATGAGTTTCGAACAGAGTTTTGCTTACTACACGCCCTTCTGTTAGCACTATTGCTCGGTTCCGTGATTATTTTTTACGCTCTCTTTGAGCAGCTCTTGCTGTTCATGCTTGTATAGTCCCAGCGAAAAATTGACTACACCCGCAGCAATGTTTTTTTTCACAATCGGTGGCCAAAAATGAATTTCAAAACCCGAGTTAAATAACATTTAGACTCTCAATAACTTTATTTTTATGTTGTAACTTTTTAAATGTCGGAACTCAACTTCCAGCACAAAGTGCAAATAATAGATGTATCTATACAGCTCAAATAAGCGTGATTTATACGAGTTTTACGGCTTCGTGCAGAGATGAATTTTTGTCGGACAAGGATGCTCCAAACTCATCCATGAGTGCACAATGGGTAAGGCCTTTTCGTAGCACACTCCCGAGACAGGCCTCTAATGCACTCGACCTCATCCAACTCGAACGCTTTCTAAAATAAAAAAAGACAAGTCCCCGCCGCGCGCCCAGAAAAATTTCCTTCACGCTACTTGTGGGCAGGGTTGGGTAAAAAAAATAAAAATAAAGGGTTCAATGGCTGGTGTAACTTTTTCTTTCCGGTGTCCCTTTATTTCCCCCACCCGTAATATTCCTTTCCTCTCGACCACGTACCCCTTCGTCAAGCAGATATTCTAGGTCGACTCCTGAAAGGAAATAATGCCTCTAAACTCGTGAATTATGGGCCTAAGGGGTTAGCCGGGGCTTTCTTGTGAGGTTGAAGGAGGTCACAGGATAGGAGAATGGGAAGGAGAGAGGTAGGAGAGGGTAGAGGATCCGGGTGAAAAGGTTCTTTGCGTGGGCAAGGATTTCTCCGTGGCGGTCTTAAACTTTCTATCAAGTTTACCCATGGGAAAATTAATCAAGAGCAATTTATGCCCCCGGATAGGAAGTCAGAAGTAGCGTGGGCTTCAAACCAATAATTGAGGTCCTTTTAAAAAGATACAGGCAACAACTTTTTCTCATTTTCTTAGCATCCACGAGAAGTCCCCGGCACATACGTATATATAGCCAATCGAACAAATTTTACACACCACATGGTTGAAAACTGTATATAGAAGAGGAAAAAAGGGTTCATGGAAAATGTGTTAAGAGCAATCTCCATGGGGATGTAGGAATTGGTCTGACTGAACGAAACGGATATAAATATTTATCGCTAATTTCCCGTACAGAATCGTTATGGATACAGAGTGAACAAGTGAATCAAAATTGTATTCAAACTAGAATAAGCTCTCAATGGCGGAAATGTGGGGGACCTTTATTCTATCTCGCATGTCGTGACCGCTTGGTGCGGAAAAAGAGCCTTTGGGAATGAAAATATCACTAGCCCGATAACAGATGTCGCAGAAAATTCGTTCCCTGTGACATCATTAATAATTAATCTCATATCATTTGTATTTCACAAGGGGATATACATTTTTATAAATCCTCTTTACATCACAAAATATATATTTCTAATTAGAAACAACGAATTACCGACCATCTCCCTCTGAACAAAGTCATGCGTGCGTAGGCACAAAAAATTAAGCTTACTTTTTTAAAAAATAAATATCCGAATAATTTCTAATAAGAATGATATGTGCCAGTTTTCGGCCAGTGTTGGTGATAGTTAAGCATGCAGGATGAATACTGTAGAAGTAATGGCTTCAAATGGTATTGTTATAGGGTGAAACTCCAGTTAATACCGTAAGTGACCACTTTCTTTCATCTCAAATTCTATTCCAGTTCATTAATTCCCTGCCTGGTTCGCCTCTTACAGATAAACTGCCTCGATGCAACAACCAACACATTAATTCTACCAGTGCGAAATGTAACAGAAGACTATGTTATCCACAGCTTTAAACGTATTGCGTTCCTATTCACAAAATCCAATATACTAAAAAAAATATTTAAAAATTGCAAATTCACACCATCGTACAAAAAATGTAATTCATAACTGCGAAAATGTGTACCATTATGGCATTGAGTGTCAATACAATGGTCGGATTTTACTGAACCAGTGTGAGTATAACCCTTTCGAGGTAAAATTGCGACAATTAGTAGCCAATTGCGTCGATAAATAGTCTTTAACTGAAAACTGGAGCGTGAATGCACACGCAGAGGTGGTAAATACATGCAGGATGATTTACATAAAAATTTTCCTCATCCCTTCATTTCCTCACTCCGAATTGAGCGAAAATGACCATGTTAATTCGAATGGACAGTAAATATAGAAGATTGAGCTATATATGAGAGAGTTTGAGGTTGCATGAGAGATTTGGGTATATATGAGAGACTCCTCATGAACAGAATGCCCCTTCATTGAAAGATATTATGCCTTATTAATTCTAATTGCATTTCCATGGTTCAAACCGTCAACAAAATATCAAACCATCGCGTTCAGTAACCGAGGTCATGGCAGTATTCGAGAATTTGAGACCAGACCCATTGGAAGACGCAAAGGGGAGCGAATCCTCCCCCTGGAAAACTCCGGGACCCCTCCTCATTCCCCGGCTCGGAAATTCGGAGGACGCTGCTCCGCAGGTCGGGACGGTAAGAAAACATCCTCTCCGCTTGCCATCATCCGGAAGTCCGCAGTTTCTACACGGCCGACTCATCGGGGTTTGCCACAAAGCCTTAACCACCCCACCACTCGATCCTGCACATGCAACGTTATGAGATGCCTCTCCTTCAAACCCCTTCCTACTACCTCAACCCTCATTCCATACCAAACCCTGACGAACCCTCTCACAAGGGATGAAAAATATATACTGATAGAGACGATATAACGGTGAGGCCGGTATATATTAAAAAAATGTATCGATGTATATACTTCGACTCATTTCTGAATCTCACAAACCGAGATAATCCTTCACATCGTCATATAAATACCAGTATGATATAATATGTCTATATTTCACATCGAATGATTTTAACGTGGATTGTTAGAAAATTATTTGGGGGTTAGCTAAATGAACCCAAGCGTAAAATTTACAATTAAATTAAGTTCGAGAATTTGGTTCAGTAATTTTATTTGTTCTTCTCTTTCATGAATAAAGAGAAGGGAAAGATGGTAAGCTGGAGAGAGGTCGGCGTCGGTTAAAAGCTTTTACCTTACTCTTATAAAAAGCGTCACAGGAGCAGTGGCGTAGCTAGGGGTGGCATCTGTCCAAGGGCGCCAAATTGATGTTACAAAGATACGAATGTCTTTCGGAATAAAACATTTTTCCTCTTTAATGCACATCCTGCGTTGTTTTCACAAAATCATTTATGAAAAAAATATTTATATACATAAAACAAATATCTGTTGTTAGCACCATGGCTCATCCCTTGTAAGGAGAGGCCAAGGAGGGGGTGCGAAAACTGACTTTGTCCCCGCGCGCTGAGAATCCTTAGTGACGCCTCTATAGAGAAGTCACGGTAAATCTTCTCACTGGACAGAAGTACTGCATTTGAAGTGTTCTTCACTTAACTCCCATGGAATGTTAGGGATTCCGATCAAAAATATCCGCTACTACGAGGATTCGAACGGTGGCCCTGGGGATGGGTAGCTACAACATTAGCCACTGCATCCATTATGCCTTAATCAGCACAGAATTTTATTAAAAGACCCTTGATGGTTATAGTCAATGATTATAGAAGACGTGATAGTGATGGGGGATTATTTACGAGTAGAAGAAAGGTGGAGAGAAACCTGGCGTCGGCATTAACCTACCTTCACTAAAGGCGCCAAGAAGACAGCTGCACTCGTGCTCTCCTCATTTAATCCAAGAGAGTGTTTAGATTTTGTTTAATAATCTCTGAGATTCGAACCCATAACCTCGGGATTGGAGGCAAGTACCAAAACCAACGGACTAGACAGACAACCTCAAAAGGCGTTCAGGGGGACTGGGAATGTTTGAATGAGAAGGGAGGGAACGGATGAGGAGGGAAAGGAGTATGGGAGGGTTTGTCCTCATCTCCGCAGCGCCAACTATTCGCCGAAGCGAAAGACTTTTGCACATACCTGCGGACGAGCCCGGCGCCGCTCTGAATTCCAATTGCGGCGGGTGAGCCGGGTGACCATTAGCACTTCTGGAATGCACCATGGCTCGGCCTGAGAGATGCCTGGAGCGGCCATCTTCAATCCCACTCTCCCTTCCCATTCCTTCCCCTACCACGCCGCCATAACATTTCAACCACCCCTTTCCGCCGACCCCTTCCCCCTGCGAATTCCCCTCCCTCTCGCCCCCTTCCGCCCCCCGAGGGGAGGGGGGCGGATGCGATTTAGACTCCGTGCCTGGATGTGGTTTAGTGCTTAAGTCTGGCCGACCTCGAAGCGTTTACGTCGCGGGGGGCATCCCCCGGGAATCCCGCGCTAATTCAGAGTAATTGCGAGGTTAAGGTGAGTGCGGAGCGCGGGGGCATAATGGCAGAGCTTTGGCGGTTGTTGATGCGCGAGAGCAAGGGATTAACACCAGCGATTAAAATGACTTCGCTCGCTCCCATACCCCGGGGGATGCAATGAACGTGAAATATCGCGCCTTTAATTTTCATACCTCGGCGCGGTACACACAAAGGCGACGAAGCAATACCTTGATTATTTTACGCTCATCGTCAGTATGTTTTTTCGTTCGTCCGGAAGGAGAAATGCTGATCGGTTAACTGTTTGAAAATGCTGACTCGTCTGTATATCCCCTTTTCCGAAACGCTAAAACTAACAGGCCAACAGACAGTAAAATATAGTTTATTTATCTTCACTATCCCGAATACAGCACAATGTGCCAATGTACGTCGGGTGGATAACAGTAACAACGGACGAGACACAAAAACCCATGTCTTGGACAGATAATATTCTACCCAGGCGGGACCCGCGACCCTCGGGTTAGCATGCGAGGACTTTACCCCACCGCTTCTTACACAGAAACGAAAGAACATATAAATTAGATACATAAAGATATGACATAGGTAAAAATACTCCATTTACTGTACGTTTTTCCGTTCGTCCGGAAGGAGAAATACTAATCGGTTAACTGTTTGAAAATATTGACTTGTCTGCATATCCCCTTTTCTAAAACGTACAAACAAATAGGTTAACAGACAGTAATGTATATAACTGATTCTTACTTAGAAACAAGAGTACACATAAAATAGATACACAAAGGTATAAGGTACATAAAAAACTCCATATACTCCTCTGAGTTTTTTAAGCTCGTTCGAGAGGTGGGAGAGAAACGACAATGCTCAATAAACAACGCGAAACACATACACACTCGTACCCACCTGTACTTCTACAGTTTAAGCGAAAGTAATAGCAAACAAAAAATCAATCTCAATAAATCTCAATGAATCTAAATAAAAATTCACCTTAGGCAAGCAAGAGCGCACAGAATTCGCAAAGAAAAATATCATGCACCTGTGCTGGGATTTGATTTTAGATTCCACGAACCAGCGCCATTAGCTCGAGCCAATTAAGCCACTTAGACGTCAAAGGGACCTTGCATCCACGACCGAGCCTTCCCTTGAGATATAACGAATGAGTTTTTAACCCTTAATTTTAATTTTCATACCCCGGGGCGGAACATTTAATTATAACAGAACAATAACTTATTTTTCGGCCATTCATCATTTTATTTATGCGATAAAAATATTGTTCGATGAATCACTTGAAAATGCACACTAGTGTCATATTTTTTCCCGAAACACTTTTAAGTTAACAGCGCAATGGGTAGCCATACATCTACAACAATTATGTGTAAACCGTGCGTCTTTGTGTAAGACAAACACCGTATGTTTATTGGATTGGTTTCATTTATTATTATTATTATGTTAAGAAAAAAATACCTCGTGAATTAGGAATGCAAAAGAAGAGGAAAAGATTTGAACCAGGCAACAAAGTGAATGAAAATTAAGGCGAAAATGCGTATCTCTTTCTACACGTTTCTTTTTCTGTAGTGTAGTAACGCTGGTCGGTGGCGGGCGTCAGGAAAAACAAATCGGCGTTTCTAACATATTCTCAGGAATCACGGCAATCTTACTTTTTGGATTAACTTTCGCAATCCAACGTCCGTCCGTCCACTTAGATACGGAAAAATCATTGTGACCCATTCATTAGTCATATTAGTACACACAAAAAACACGCCAAATCCGTAATTGAAGTACATCGTTATACTGTTCTGTGATTCGATTTTTGATCACTCAAGCCCGCGGCGATGGCTTAGGCCAATTAATCTACCCAGGGAATATCTGAGGGGCAAGCATCCGCGATTATGTAAGGCGTAGTCTCTTGCTCTGCTTTATGGTGTTCTTTTGTAATGTA
The DNA here is from genome assembly GCA_963169105.1 of Ceriagrion tenellum. Classification (NCBI taxonomy): domain Eukaryota; kingdom Metazoa; phylum Arthropoda; class Insecta; order Odonata; family Coenagrionidae; genus Ceriagrion; species Ceriagrion tenellum. Next base: position 116,910,096 of record OY720635.1, on the reverse strand, counting down.
ATTATGACAAATGGTTTACAATTCCAAACTTTAATTACAAAAATGATGCCGGTCGTTTTTTTTCGTAATGAAACCCAGGAACTGCAGAGTATTTTTCATTATAACATCCCCATTATCATGACTGAAACCAATCCAATCTACCTCTGAGCGGCACAAAGGAAATAAAATAATAAAATGACAATTATATTATTTTTCTCTTTAATTTTTGCTTGTCCGTGGAGCAAAAATATTGCTCGGGTGTATTGCTCGAAAATGACGACTCATCGATATTTTTATTTTGAAAACGTTTAAGCGAGCGGGTTAATGGCAAGTCAAATAAACATAGCCACTCATTAAAAATTCACAAAGCTTAATTTTCGGAACGGCGTTAATATGCAGAAAAAGCCACGGGATGCATTCCATTCCGACGTAGAAAAAATAAACTAACTTTTTTTGGGTAATTTTGGTGTTTTTTACGCGAGAGTGATACGCTGAAAGAACATCTGCTGTTACGCTAGTTTAGCCAAAGGCAAAGAGAATTATACCATATTAAACTCAGCTAACAAAAAGGGACAAGTGATTTACTCAAAAAATATGTCCACCTGTGGTACATAATTTTTGCAAGAGAAATTTATGTTCTTTTTATAAATGTCACAGAGCTTTATTTCAAACCACTGTTTAGTAAGGATAAGTTATAAAAATGGAATAAGAAAGTCAGAGTTTCCCATGACACTACCGATAGGATGCAAAAATAAACACTCCTTATTGATTAAAATAGAAAAACTAAAGGTTTGAAAAAAGATTTTTTCCCAATAATTTAGTTGCCATTGATCAATTATTCATGAGATATATTCTTCAATTTATGGTTATTCTGAATGAAACAATGGTTCCAATTAAAAGCTACCATACTGAGCGGGCTAAACTGTTGTGTACTACACTCTCCAATTAATCCGAACACATCAGGTGCTAATCCCTTATAACGTACGAACGCTGCAGGCATAGGTGTTGGAGTTTATCCTTATTAACGCAGCCTAGTTCCCTCTACCGCAGGGAACTTGAAACTAGAATGTATACAATTCCCCATCCGACTAAAAGTTTAATTTGGTATGAGACAATTTACTATCACTAATACAGGTCACAGAATATATACCACAGGCCTGTCTTTTCCTATTTAGGGGACATTCAGTGCTGAGAATATTTTATCCATTTTAAACCGACTGCTTTATTATATTTAAATGTTCAAGTAGAAATTGAAATGACAGATTAACGTTAATTCCGAGGACTTATAGTATATCAAATTTAAATGTGGTATGCTCAAAAATTACTAAAAAATAAATTAATTCAATGATTAAAACTTGCTCCAAGGACCCACTGTATTAACCGAACATTTTATGAGTGTAGTTCTGTTGAAGGCTTCCGCGGGGCTTTGATGGAGGTTGATTCCTTCTTCCGGGTTTTCCGCCGCGTTGGTTCATGTTGGGGACGATATTTTGCCGGCTGTCCTGCTGGCTTCCTCAGGTCCATGTAAATGTTACATGGACCTGAGGAAGCCAGCAGGACAGCCGGCGAAATATCGTCCCCAACATGAACCAACGCGGCGGAAAACCCGAAAGAAGGAATCAACCTCCATTTTATGAGTGTATGTAGATAGTCCGTATTTGACCTTAGAGTCAAAGGCACACATAAAATATTCATTTGAATGACAGCACCATTAAAATAGGATTTACCTAATAGCATGCAATATATGAAGGAATATTTAAATACCATTTATAGAGCTAAACTGATGATAGCACTACAAAGGGAAAGGTATGGGTCTGAATGGCTTTGAATAAAAGTAACGTATGACTTCAAGGATAAAATTTGTAAAGTTTACAGTTTACAGTTTCAATGGTTACCTACAGCATCAACTTAGGTATAACTTAAACACGATACTGCTGAGTACAGAAAGAAGCAATAAGAATGTGTTCATCAGCTTTCTTATCCGACATCGCTATTAACATTCTTCATTTATGGAAAACAAAGCAAGAACATGCCCCCATGCAAGAGATCGAATTTAACTAGAATAATGTACAGAAAACTGTCTAGGAACAAATGCGAGGGAGAATCTGAGAACTATTTTCACATCCATGACAAAGATGGCCAATAAAGGAAAAAGCAAAGCCCACCTAAAAGTCAGAAATTGAACCCTCAGAAGAAAGCAAAAAAATTAGAGCGAAAGAAATTCCGGAAAAGATTGAGAGCACGGCATCCTAGCATAAAACGATAGCAAACGACTCAGAAAGACGGATGTAAGCTATTTCCTTAGCCATTCCCACAGAAGAGGACCACTCCCAATCGGGAATTTTTCCCGAGTGAATTATCAAGAAAAAAAGAGGAAGACGTAAAGACGGCATATATATGGTGAAAAGGTGCAAAAGTGTGGCCTGCGGAGAGTTTATGCAGAGCTGCGAGAGGAAAGGACAATTGACGCCTAAACTTGCCCTCCTTTTCATTGTTTGAAGTTGTTGTTGTGACGTGGAGACGTTAAGTCGTTTCCAACAGACAAAGTCGCGCTGTCCGGATATAAAAAAGCTGAAAGAAACCCTTGATCGGATGGCCTGTGTTCTCCCTCTCATCCTTGTCGCATACGTAAGAAAAAAAGCTCGATTTCCCGATAGTAATCCGCTTCGCATCCTTTATCCCCCAGAGGGACGCTTTACCCCGGTCCCACGAGAGCAAAAAAAAGTCAAAGGGAGGACGAAAACACCTTTATTTTTACGTATTTTTTATTTTATTCACAATATCGTCCCATACGTGCACGTCCTCACACTGTCGCCACGTCACGTCGCACTGGAGTAATATTCGCCTCTTTGTTGAACCCGATTCGACAAAAGATAAAAGGTAAAATATACAAAAGAGAGAAGAAACTTAAAAACAAAAAAAAAAACAGAAAGCTTGAGCAGGCACGATTGGCGATATAGTAATACACGGAGACACTCGGGTCAAACACTTCAAAAGAGGTCTCCACACGGAACCCAAGTATGCATCGGGATTCCACTGAAATACATCCGCCAATAACGATATTCAAAAAAGCCAATATCCTACCCGACGTATGAACAGAATCGCAATAAAAATTATGGGTAAATCAAATCAAGATTGAGTTAATAAATATAGGGAACCGGCGACAAAAGAAAAAACTGAGAGACGTGCATTTGAATACAACACAAACAAATACACAGGAATACCAGAAAGCTTGGGCGCACAGATTGAGAGGATGATGTTTATTGAGAAGACATAAAACGGACCAGCACATACGCAGCGGAATGTCTACCATTTTCACTACAGTGGCTATGAGAGCCAATTAATGAGTGTACCAAAATATTCCTATGCTTTTTACCTTACATTACCTCCTTGGCCATTCAAACCTCAGTAGGTTTTTGGCCTCGTCAACAATGTGCCTCCATTCTTCTCTGTTTTCCGCTTCCTGTGGTGTCCTCCCCATTCTCGCTAGGTCCTTCCTAAGCTGGTCTTACCATCTCAACCTTGGTCTCCCAAGTGGACGTCGTCCATGCGGCTGCCCCTCACACACTGCTTTTATAAGCGACTCTTGGCTCCTCCACATGTGCCCTGCCCACCTAAGTCTTCTACTTTTGATTAGAGCCACTACATCTGGGAGCTTATACAGCATTCTTAGTTCTCTATTTTTTCTAATCCTCCACACTCCATTGTCGTTTATTGGGCCGTATATTTTCCTAAGGACTCTATTTTCGAACACTATCAGCTTCCTTTCCATGTCTTTACTCAGGGCCCATGTCTCAGCTCCATACAGTAAAACAGGTAGAATTATAGCATGGTATATTCTTATCTTCGTGTTCCTTGATAGCGTTCTTGACTTAAGCAGTTTTTCAAGAGCTCAGTAGCTTTTTGATGCTGACACAATCCTACTTTTTATTTAATACTCTTCTCGATTTTCTGCTGTTATTTACACTCCTAGATATTGAAATTCTCTCACAATTTCAAATTCCATTTCCCCAACCACCAAGTTTTCTTCCCTCACAGGGTTTCTTGAGACAACTAAATATTTGGTTTTGTTTTGGTTTACAGCAAGGCCTACTTCCTTTGATTTCGTTACTATAATTTTTGATAATTCTATTAGATCACCCTTTCTCTCTGCCACCAGTGCCACATCATCCGCAAAGGCTAAAACACTGATTTTTGATTCAATTTTTAATCCAAATACTGACTGCTTAGCGTCTTCCAGGGCTTTCTCAATTGCCAAATTAAAAAGGAGTGGTGATAGCCCATCACTATGGCGAACACCTGTTGATATACCAAAACTTTCTGTGTACTCATTCTCCTCTTTCACTTTTGCTTTTGATTTTTCAATACACATTTTTGTTAACCTTATTAGTTTATGTGGTATGCCGACAGCTTCCATCTTTTCATATAACTTATCCCTATTGATGCTGTCATAAGCTTTGTTAAACTCAATAAATTAAATAAATTTAAATAAAAAAAACTCAATAAAATAAAAAAAATAAAAAAAAACATGTACATTTTTATTAAATTCCCAATACTTAGATAGAGCTTGTTTTAGAGTGAATATTTGATGTGTAGTGGATCGTCCTTGAACAAAGCCTGCTTGTTGTTCGTCTATATTTTCTTCAATATATGGCTTCAGTCTGTTTAAAACTATTTTTGATATTACTTTGTATACTGAACTGAGCAATGAAATATCCCTACAATTGCTGCATTATAACTTCTCTCCCTTCTTATGTATCGGTACTATTACGGCTTCGTTCCAATCTTCTGGAATGTACTCATTACTCCATACTTTCAATATTAACTTATGAAGACATTTTTGTGGGCTAGTTTCTCCGAGTTAAAATATTTCAACAGGTATTCCATCACATCCGGCGGCTTTAAGGCTCTTTAGGGTTTTTAATACTCCGATCATTTCTTCAAATTAAGGTTCAGTCACCAGTGGCTGAATATTCTGATACACCCCCTCTGGCTGTTCATTGAGATCTTGTTCATGCACATTTAGCAGGTTTTCGAAATAATTCTTCAATATTCTCAGTACTTCCTTTCTCTCACACACCAAATCTCCTCCCGAATTTTTTATTCCTCAGGTTTTGGGTTTAAACCCTTGTTTGAAAAATCTAACTGTCCTGTAGAAATCTCTAGCATTATTTCAGAATTATCATCTTCTGCTTTCCGTAGCTGGTCAGCTATGTACTTCCTTTTCTCTGTTCGTAATTATCTCACCACTCGTCTCCGTGCTTCTTTGTATTGGGTTTTGTCTTCTTTGTGGTTACTACTTACGAGAATATTCTTCTTCTCTTTGCGTTCCATAACTACATTTTCACAGCTTTTATTGAACCAGGGTTACTTTTTCTTCCTAGGGGGATTTAATTCTTCATTTAGAACCTCTGTCACAATACTTCTAATTTCACTCTAGCACTTCTCTATATCATCAAAATTGCTTTCTTGTAGTGACAGCAGCTCAAATCTGTTTCTGAGTTTCACCTTAAATTGATTGAAACAGTCTGGTTTTTTAATTTGTAAGTATCCCGACACTTTCTTATGCTTTGACAGCAATTAATTAAAATTGTGAAAAAAATCCAAAGACTACAGAAAAAGAGGCCTACTTTCGAAAATTTTCAAGTTTTTAGAATTAATTTAAAGGAGGAAAATGAATAAAATATGAAGATTGTGTTGACTGTTGGGATAAGATCTATCTGCTAGAAAAAGCTCATCAAATCGATATTCCTACCGATAGTAGGACCCAAAACGTATAAAAATGTACAAGGAGCTTATAGTTGATGCCCTTTCGAAAAAAATACTATTGATACACAAGCTGCAAAGCAAAAAAATCGAGGACAAGAGCAGTAAGGAAAAGACTGGGAGAAGAAGAGTTTCCCTCTCTTTTTTTGACGATTTTTCAATTTCACTCCGCGATATCGCCCTGTGAGCGCCCGGCATCACTGTCGCCACGTCCAGCCTCTCTTTAAACCGGTGACAAAGGGAAAATAAACATCAGAGATGAATATGTTAATACACACACACGCACACACCAAAAAAGCTTTGGGCGCACGATTGGCGAAGGGAATGGAAAAAAATATATACTATCCATTTTCGTTACCGCTACGTCGCGCGTGTATCGCCTTCGTCTGACTTCAAATAAAATATATCCGCCGCGCCTTCTATACATAAGAACCAGGACAAACCATGCATGCGGAGAGAGGAAATGACAAACAATCCCTTGGGCGAATCGTTCCACTTTAAGCGAGCCTTTCCGCCCGCGCAGCAGAAGAAGCAACGGCGCTGTCACAGTCCCATTGTCTCCGCAATCCACACTACAGTGGATACATATACTTTTTGGTATTACTCTCGATTCATTTCCCTATTTTCCCAATAGTAGTCGCTCCGTCTCATTCCAGTCCCAGACATTTTACCGCGCCCCGAATGTGCTGGGAAGAGAAAGAAAACCAAACCATCATTCAAAAAAAAGCCTCGTATCTAACCTCTCAACCTCTACCGCCATCATATATGCCCTCGCCACTTTTTTTTCTTTTCGCTTTCGCCCTCCACACCAGGGCTCCACGAATGGCCACACCCACCACGACCCACTTCACCATTTCTCAAACAGATTCAGGGCCCTGAAGGGGAGAGTTTTTATTTTATCTCTCACTTCTGCGTCCAGCATCCATTCCGTTTCCATCTGCTTTATTTCCTTACACCCTTTAACCCTTTCCTTTACCCCTTTTTTCGCCATTCTTCCATCCTCCAAACCCCCTCAATCCTCCCCTTCTGGAATACCAGCCCCTTCCTCTCGGCCCGGAAGCCCCGGAGCCGAGGCCATTTTTCAACCTTCCCGCACCCTCTCTCTCTCCCTCTCTCTCCATGGAGAGGCTTGGCTGCAGCTTTTCCTCGCTTCCGCGAGCTCCACAGCCGCGGATTTCCCAAAAGCACCGGCCTTTTTCCTTCCGCGCATCCTCGTAGGAGAGAAATTCCGACATGGATTCAGTTTTGCCGTGCGAAAGGCGAAACGGTTTTAGCGAAGGATACAGCTCGTTTAGTCCCGTCAAAATCATCGTTTTACCACAGTCCCATCCCTGATTTTACTCCTCGTAATTACATCCTCAATTGCTTCAACGAGCGGAAACAAATATATAAATATAAACTAATATCGTCTGGTATAAACGCTTCGTTATCTTCTATCCTCGGAAGCAACGCGAATTTGAAACGGAACTTTTTCGGGCGAGGTATCGTGGTAGAGCTTCATGGTGAAAACGAAAGGATAAATTGGACATCACATTGTCCTCTTAGTTTATTTTAAGACTCACCAAATGGAAACGACAACTTCCATTAATGTTTTCGATCTTGCCGGGAGCTTGACCATTGCAGAATTAAAGAAGTCTGAGTAACTCAAGTCATGAAGCAATAAACTGCCTAAACTGAACGAAGACATCTTTTTAGGACGTAAATCATACATTGAAACTAAACTCAGGGGTAATAATATTTTAATCGACTCTAAGAACAATCTTGGTTTTGATTCCTAATAGCATCTAATAGTTTACAAAGAAATGAAATCTAATAATAAGTATTAGGAAGATGGAGAAAAAATTTCGCAGTTTTACTCAAGAATTGTGGAAATTATCAAATCCATCAACTATTATGACCGTTTTAGGAGATAACAATGGTTCTATAGCGACATTGGCACCTTTGCGATTTCATTATCATAACCAAAATTATCAGAATCAATACAAGACCGTTATGACAACGTTCTTCTCTCTACTCAAACTCGTGATAAGCCTTGCGGGCGGATCTGGAAAAGGACACATTCAATCATCAAATATCACATCTGAAGGGAAGTTCACATAAAGCGGGTTCCGAACTATTGACCTTTCGCCTAACGGGGTGAAGATAAAGAATAACGAGTCCATCGCCGCGTGTTTAACTACTTGTCTCGGTCATCTTTTCCAAAATCCGATTTCTACGTATTAATAGCCCTATTTTCCCGGCTTCGCCAATTTTCCTTTGAATTAACCACAATTTTTATATCAATCCCAATATAGGTGCAACCTAACCAGGCCTTCCTAATACGCATGACGAGCCACGACCTTAACCACTCGCCCGATGTTTGGAAGACTACTCATCTCACACTGGAAAATAAACTTTTGTTGACGATCCTTGTTTATGACTTGCACGTTGCACACACTTCGAGAACCTACGACGGCTCGAACATCGTGTTTTGATACGAAGGAATGCAAGGGAATAAAAAATCCGCGAGGTTTATAGGTAGATAAAGGCTTGCCCGGCCGGCTACCGCAGAAGTTACGGCAAATCTTATACCCCAGTCTTGCGTCACAGGTCCAAAACTTTAACCCATATGTCTCCAGGGGCCATAAAAACTGTGCACTAGCCTCCATAAACCAACTCAACCACGGATTTTTTTAGCAATTTTTCCCAGGTTCGCTTTGGACCTCTCCCTTGCTACCCAAAGTGGAAGTCGGATGACTCTATAAATCAAAATGACCGCAAAGAAACTAACAGATGCGTAAAAACGTTCGGATATCCCCAAAAGCTGGCTTTTAAAAGGGCTAATTATTGGTTTAAAGAGAGAAGGAAGATAAGAATTCCTCACTGTATTTGAATAATAACGGGACAAATGGTGGCAAACATAAATATTAATTGGACTTGATTAATTTTCCGCAAAAATGAAAGACTAGGGGCTTTGTGCTGCAATGAACACTAGCATACAACAAAACTGTCTAATTATTTTAATTTTAACAGACAATGATTCTTCCGTAACGAGCAGATTTCGAGGAATGAAGCGAGTCGTACTGAAATGACAATTTACGTCATCCTGCATCAAAACGAGAAAGAAAAAAACACAGCGAGATAAGTAAATTTTCAGAAACGGGACAAAATGAACCCAATTAGAAAAATGCTATCTATAGAAGCATTCGGCCTGCGGTAAGCAACGGACATAAAAACAAAAGATTGCATGAAATCGGCCACATTTCCTGTGTCAGATTTCTTTTTTAACCTTGACTCAGTAATTTCTGCGCGTTGAAATCCGAAATCTAAATAATTCTCCTCAATCAGACGAAGTTTTCATTCTAAATTCTACTCTAAGGATTCTGAAAAAATAAACGCGCAGATGTTTCCTATTGAGAGAGCTAAACACAATATTAAAAATGCCAGAGCTGGAATTTAAATCGCACAACGACCCATTTCGAATTGAAAATAATGAGTGAAGTATTTACTTGGTAAGCCTGGGAAAATCATGAAAGAGCCTATAAAAATAAAAAAATAAAAGGTCTTTTTACAAGGACGAACGTAATAATTTGCTGTACATATCCAGTCTCAATGTCACAACGAAGTAGCAAAAATAAAGGATGGAGACAGATTTATAACTAAGAGAATGTGAAACATGTTCCGCATAGGGTTGCCAAATACATTTTTAAATTTTTTTCTTAGGGTTCAATAAATATTCATGGGGTGTAATGAGTATAAATCTGACATCATGGAACTTTTCCCATGCAAGCAGCGGGACAACTATGACCTCTTTCACAAGTTTGAATCAAGAATTTCCTTTAAAGAACGTGAGCAGCCACTTGCCATAACCGAAACAGTAGCTACAGAAGCAAAACGCAGACAGCCTTATCCTCTCGGAGCTTTTGTTTCGCAGCAGTAAGAGATAAAATCGTAAACGAGGAAATGCAAAGCGTTGCAGATGAGACGCAGTCCTGCTCATGCTTGTGAAATAGTGGTCGAGGTTCTCAGCGACGGAAAGAATTCCTTGAATTTGCACCGTTTAACCCGAATACGCGGAGCAAAAAAGAATATACATATATATATATATATATATATATATATATATATAGCCAATACGACGGGTTCAAAGAAAAGTCTGACGGTATACACAAAATGCAATCTTCGCGTGAGATATCTGACAAGCAAAAATTTACATTCTTCTATTGCTGGAAATGATCACAGATTTCCCTCCAGAAACCAAGATGTGACAAATTCGAATTAAATCGCCCCATGAGATCGTGTATACATTTGCAAATAAAAAGTTGAGATTCTCAAAAGAGTTGAGATTCTCAAAAGGCAGTAAAATTCGGGCCACAAAACTTTACGACGTATACTGATTAGTGGACATTATGGCGCAGAAAATTTAGTCCAAATAAATATTCCCAAATTCGTTTGGTCCATTAAGGAGTAACGAAATGTAAAAGTGACATTTATAGCGAATCACAGGAATGAGTCAAGAATATGATGGACAAATAGAATGATTATAAAATATTTTAAAAATACAATATTTTTACAACGGGTATCGAGGTAGTTGCGTCGTAAGTGTACTAGTAGAAGCCAAGGCGGCGAGAATTTAGAATGAGAAGTATTCGCACTTTGTCTCATTGCGGGATACAATAATCTCAGCAAGCACTGTTGGTATAATCTTCTTTACTCCACCAGAGGTATGCAGATTTAAACATCTAGGGTCAAAACCTCCTTAAGCCACAGCCATTACATTACGTTATTGGTCCTCATTTACAACGCATCACTGAGGAAGCTCATTTCTGTTTACCACATCACTCATCAAATGTAGACTCCCACAACCTACGTGATCAGTGATGTAATTTTTTTAATACCCGGTCGCTTGATGGCTGACATCTTTTTTGCTGCATCACAGTAGAATACTAACCAGCAACGAGAGAAAAGCTATGACGCTTCGTTCAGTTTCAGCGCATGGGTATAATGGTAACTGAAGTAAAACCGTAACGTGTAATTATGTCAGCACGACTTGGAGTTGTCCAGTTTTATTTTTCTCGAGATCACCGATTTCGAATTTTACATTATCACCACTAAATACCATAAAATATACTAGCATCGTACCTGATGAAGGCGTAACAGAGGAAAAATGTAGTTCTTAGAAGAATAATACAATGGAAAAAACAAAGTTGGGTTCATTTCATCGAGGAAATATTTCTCAAAATTCGATCTTCATCGTATGATTCAATGACGATCAATACTGGATTGGAAAAGGGTATCTGATTATGAGGTACTTAAGCATGGGTACTATTATTTCTCCAAGACCACGCAGGCGAGGAAAAACTTGGAATTCAATGAGCATTCGGGTATATCCATGCTCTACGCCCGACCGTGAAAGCCCTACGTAAAACGGTCAATATCCACGTCACACGAAACAAATAAACTTCGAACATACATTCCGGCGTCATTTTTACCTATCGGTCCTCGTCTCTTAGAATAAAAGAAGCATCATGAAGGATGGCTGTGAAGCGTCCTCTAGGAAATAACAAATAAACGAGACAGCACGGATATAACTCCTTCGAACAAAGATTCGAGAAGCGTAAAGAGGATACAAACGCGCTCTCTTGATGGTTTTTAAGTATGTCGACGAAACAAAAGTGCGAACAAAAAGAATTGACGTCTGCATTTTCAAAGATGATAAAATGGCTATTCCCAAGGGATCAATCTTAAGGACTAACGGGCAGTGGAATGAGGAGGAAGCTCACGATGATGGGTGGACGCTTGGGACCCGGGGGAAAGATTGGATGGTAAAGGCGAATGAAGGAGAGCACCCTTTCTGAGCTGGAAGGAATTCCTGCAGGTTTCCAGGAATTTACACAGTTTTTACTCCCTAAATCCCGGGAGAAGTTGTTCGGAAAATACCTTTTTGAGCACAATTACAGTGTTATTTTAAGAAATCCTGATCTATCACAGAAAGCAAGTAAAAATGGTGATACCCATTGGAACCGAAAAGAATCTGCTCAGGGAACACAGATGACGAAATTCCGGTCAACCACCACTTTTGAAGTTTTGGCTCGTCATACTTTTGCGTCAACCATTTTGACAGCGCCTCCATCACTTAGGAAGACTGTGCGTGACCTGACCACTAGTCTTACTCACTCCATGTAAGCGAGTTTTTGCAATGGTCATTACTATTGATGGTCTATGAAAATTAAATAAAAAGGACGATTTGGGGAATTCTGAAGGTTGGTACGAATAAGTTAGTGTAACCACATAAACTTTATATTCTACAGCCTAGGTTTTGCTGGAGTCAAAAATCCTTAGAAACCAAGATGCATCACAAGAGAATGAAGTTTTTGAAAAATAAAATTTATATATATCCACATCAGGTCGATTTTATAACGTCAAGTCCACGTTAAACGCAATAGTATTCAGCCTTTTTTTTACTGGATATAAAATTAAAGCTCAGATGTTGAATAATAAATTAGACTGCCGTGTAGTCGACGTGAGAGTTATCAATGTGGGATTGTCTTAACTCGAGTTTCGAATCGAGCAATTATTTAAAAAGAGATTATTAAACCGGGCCTAACTAATTAATCGTTATCTTATAAAGTAGTCCCACATTATTACGGCAGAAACAATAATGTTTAAGCAGAATTCTCGGGAAATACGATTCCCCGGTCCCGGTACTCATAGGTTCCAGAACGTCGGGGATTCAGAGACCCTAAATGGTAGATCAACTCGTGGACCAGTTTGAAGGGGAAGGAAATACGGGACAATGGGAATGGGATGGGGAAGTGGGGAGGAACCTTGGGGGTGAGACAAGTAGAAGGAAGAGGAGGGCATCGTGGGAAGGATCCAGAAGACGGGAGAGTGGGGATGAGAGGGATTCCCGAAGGTCGATCAATGATGTTGGTCGAAAAACAGGAGAGAGAGAGAGAGAGAGAGAGCATTGGGGGGAGAGAGAGAGAGTGACGGAGAGAGACCGCCAATTTGGTGGACGCGGTGGGGTTTTGCTCGTCGGAGCAGGCCCAACACGGACCGGAGCCAACCCGGGATAACCCGGAGCAAACAGAAGAAACCAATCTACCCAGTATCCCGCCGAGAAAAGTTATTCCCCGAGTTCGTCGTCCGTTTAATGGTTGATGCGAATGATGGAGAAGGGAAGTAAACCAGAAGTGCCCACAAGTGGATACATCTGGGTAGACTGTGGGGAGGGGAAAACAAGTAAAACGTCACTGTCTTGTTGGGAAAGAAAAGAAAATCGGGAGAAGATCGAGGAGATATAAAAGGAAATGGCAAAGGGAGAAAACGAGACGCCGCGGAGTTAGGCGGTTGGATACGCAAGAACTTCGTCGTAAATTCTTATAATGACTCACATAAAAATTATCTCAAAATCGTCAGAATGAAGACCGTACAGTAGACAGTTTGGTATCGATCCAGAGAATGGAGGTTCAATTCCCGTCTGTGGCATGGAAGTTATGCACGTATGTTTGGTCTTGGGTTAGACGGAGCGATATCATCTTGGCATTTGGAGCACCTAAAAATCCAACTCTACCACAACCATGAGTAGAAAATAAATGTTCAAGAAGAACTGATTTACAGCTAATTCAGCTAAGTAAATACATCTCTAGAGATTTAAAGAAAGCCATTTTCTGGTACTCAAAGTATTATCATCGCTATTGTAAGTATACCTATTTGAAAATATTTTGGATTAAATTTGACCTTCCTATCAACACCGGTATTAATCATCAAAAGCACTAGTCAAACCTTGTATTTTTAAATCTTAAATGAGTAAAAATAGAATGTATGCAATAATGCATTTAGTTTAGCTTATTGTGGGAACAGCCCCAGCAGTTTTGACAAGATACTATGTTTTGAAGTTTTAGGGTCGAGAAATTCTCAGAGCTAAGTCTGATATTTGTAAAAATACCTTACAGAAAGGTTTTGAGTTCAGATCAAGTTTCCGAGCCAAACGAAGAGCTTGGTAAACAATGGAAACATCAGGGAAGTGCATTCTGCATTACCTACGACTTCAAAATGTCATAAGATAATCAAAACAATAAGATTTGGATTGACGTGAGTACTAAAGAAGCGAGCGACAGGTGGTCTGTTTTGCATGCAGAAGGTCAGCGGTTCGATCCCGCTTGCCTCCACCAATATAGATTCCAAAATATCTTAAAATTAACCTATTTAGCCCATATTATTATTATTGTTTTGGTTTATTTATCCTGGGTTGGATGAGACGGAACCGTCCCCTCTTCCCCCAACCCAGCACATACACAAACACCCATGTCCTGGGCAGATAACATTCTACCCAGGCGGGACTCGAACCCGCAACCCTCGAGTTAGCAGGCGAGGACAATACCCCGCCGCCACCGGGGCCGAATCATAGTGATGTTAGTTATTATAATTTCAATATATACCAACTTTGGGCATATGAAAACGCTTTTTTGAAAAATGATTTTTACCGCGGCTCCCCAAAAACTAATTTTCTCAGCATGAGTGTTTTCTACACGAATTAGCCTAACGAAAAATGACTATTTGATCAAAGATTGATCTCCAGATGTTTATTGTCATCACTTGACTGAAAACATCCGTTGAGGAAGGTGCACAATTACATTCAACTGTAGCAAGGCTATATTATCGGAATTTCACCAATTTTAATGAGATTTTCCCGTATGATCAAGTTCTGTTGTAAATAATTAACTATCTGCTTTAGTTTTACTCTGCCCACAAAGAAACTAAGAGCGCTACCCCCGGGAATCGACTAAAGTACAACAAAATGTTAAAAAGGACACAACGGAAACTAAATGTTTGAAAAATAACAGTGCGAGGTCATTAGGTTTATCATTGGGGATCAGGCAGGAGGAGGTAGAGGGGCGGAGAACTGTCGAAGCTGGAACACAAAGTCCGGTCGCAATGAAAGGGAAAAAAGCCGTACATTGGGTTACAAAAGATCCCAACTGAAGCAATCACTAGCGTCCTCCTCTTATTAGCATAACATTCCTCACCTGAATGGGTTATTTCCCACACAATCGGGACAGTGTTTATTATGCATTCAGTGACGAAGTTGGAGTAGGGCAAACAACACAGATTTCGGCCCCACCGAACTCGCCGGCGGAAATCACGCAAAAATTCAGTGTCAACATCGACGAGACCGGATTCGACACCTATCAAATATCATGATGCCTTTTCGAAAACCTCCCAACTTCCGAGTCGGTACACACGCACGGAGCGGCTCCCGGGGAAAACTTTCCCGAAACCAATCAAATTTAATTAAACGGGGACCAAGGAAGTAAAATAAAAGCCTCGCGTCGAAAAGAGATCAATTTGGGAAAAGTCTGCCATGGCCGTAAAGTGCAATAAGAAAATAAAACACTCAAATGAAACAGCGCGAAGATAAACAGCCGGGGTGACATTGAAAAGAAGGTAGGAGACTCGTTACTTTCAGGGTTCCGTCCCTGAGCTATGTCCTAGAGCCAAGTAGTATACGGCAAGCCACCTCAAGGGCGTGCTGCACAGCACAGCACTGCGTTTCTCAGTATAAAACTTCACGGGAACTCAAAATTGTAAACGCGTACCAATAGATAAAGTACATACACACACAAGCAGGCGCGTAAGAGTTTTTAAAAGTAAAGACTAAATAAGGGACGTGGCATAACGAGAGGAAGGCATAACACAGCAGTAATAAAAGTTTAAAATACAGCTGTCGAATTGGCTCCATTTTCCAGACGGCTATGCTTGAATATTTCTTAACTTGGGTTAGTTAAAACGCAACTACCAGAGCAATTTGAGCACCACAAAATCCAAGTCTACCGATAACACAAAAAGAAAGTAAAATTGTCCGAGATTTACAGCATTTTTCCAAATTCACCACAGGTCTGACATCTTCAGTGCTTTAAATAGAGCCCTTCTCTTGTACTCCAAGCATTAGTAACTTTATATGCCGATCAATTTACAATAAACTGACCAAATTTTGAATCTCAATAATCGAATGTCATTATAAAGCAAGTGATTAATTTTCGAAGGAAAAAAGAAATGTAAAACATCTCTGAAGGGCAATCTAATTACAAATTTGTATTATACTGGACTAATAGACGGCAGCTAATCGGTATCGGAATAATATATTTCAAGTCTTCAGTAAAAAAATACTTTCTGTGAACGATCCACAATTCCGTGCGCAAGAACTTCAGGTGACCAAAGAATGAAAGGATATGAAAAAGAAGGAGCTTAGGATGAGGGTCAAGATGAGCTTGGAAGGAGAAGCAGAATCCTTTTGGAAACCACGATGGGGGCTGATCGGCGCTTCGAAGAGCAATAGGGAGGGGGGAAAAGAGACGAGAAGCCACGGGCGGCGGATGAAAGGCGCTAATTAGGAGGCAGAGAGCCTGGAGATCCGGGGAAGAACACTGGGTGATACGGAAAAGGGGCTCCTGCGGAATATGCCTCTTTATTCCGAGCACTCTCTGCGGTCGGCATAAACATTAACGAAGGGTTTTCGGAGGAGTAGAAGTAACGCGAGAGCCGGAAGATGGGTTCAATAAAGGGGCGGAAAAAAAGGTATGGACCGGTGGACAGAAGTCAATATTGAACTTTTGACCACCCACCTAGAAGGGCACGAGGTAGCAGAGAAGGACGGCTGATGCTAATGATCCTAAGTCCAAAGCATCGCTTAAGTTACCGCGTGCGTAGGCAACTGAATACGTGCCTGTAAATGGGTCCCCCGCCTAAGGATTGCCAACTCCTGAAAATTTGATTCCAGGAGAGGCCCTTCAAAAGAGAAAGATATTCCGGGAGATAAAGATCAAACATTTGAATATATATCCTAAAAGAATAAGATGCGGAAATTCTCTAGGTAGATTTATCTTAAATCGATCGAATTCAAGCATTAGGCATCGCGGGTTCAACAAAGTCTTGCGAAATGTGGAAATGAGTTTTAAATGAACGAAAAGTCAGTACTGTTCACAGCAATTTTTACTGCACATCAAGTGTCAATGTCTAACGCTTCAAACCGCCTTTCTAACACCGACTTCGACGCTGAAACGAGCTGTACTACAGAACTTCCAGCGGACAGAACAAAGTTTTTACGTGAGCCGTTGAGAGGAAATGCGGTGTTTTTAAAAGTTCTTTTGCGTCATTTTAGTTTGGTGCGTAGAAGCTTTCCTCCATAAGCATACTATTTTATGTATAAGGTGTGAGTCCACGTTCCGTATTTTTCCTCAAGATGGCATCACAAAGGGTTTGATTTTATACATTTTTTAAATAATTCAACCATTTTTTTTTCAAAAAGGGATGTTTTTAACTGAAACAATGTTTACTCTTAATGTCCAATTTGCTTGAATTTTACCTACCATCACGTATCGATCGTCGAAATAAAAAAATTGCTGAAGTACAAGGGCATTTTTTCTTAAGCAAGCAGCTAATTTCACGAGAACAGAAATTATAAAACGTTGCAATAACCACAATATTTTTATAAATTTTCTTTCAACGTAAAGAGGGAGGATAAAGTCAACACGCGAGAGGGAGGTTTTCAAAAGACTTGCCCAGATCCGGACAGTTCGGAAGGTTGGCAACCTTAGTTCGCCCGTTTATAGACGGCCAATGGTCACCCCTTATTTTGTCCGATACTCGGGCCACCACTAGGACTCGCCACTCATTTGACTAAGGATGAACAATGAGGCGAAATTTGGTGAAGCGTCCCCCTGTCCTTCAGCACAGAGGGACGAGGAAATTTGGCGAGGCATCTGTGAGACCTTAATGAAATAAAACGAACAAATGGTTGCAATGCGGCAAGGATAGATTTATAACTCCTCAAGCATCACGAATCCATTAGTACATTCTATGGTGACCTCACTGCACCGATGCTCCCATTTAACTTCGATTCCTCACATTGAAATGCATTCCCCTATCGCATGAAACCCAGCCCGTTGTATATATAGACCACTTAAATTCAATTATTCTGCACCAGTTGCCACGAATAGGGGTTTATTTTCAGCATATCAGGAGACCCACTTCAAAGTTCGACCGGATAATGAGAATATTATGCCTATTCCGAGGAAAATATAGTAAAGACGACGTTGAATACAACTGTTTTGTATAGAACAGTAATCATTAAGTTTATATAGTAAATCGAGTACACCTAGTGTGAATATTATAAAAAAACTGCAAATAGCGATTACAGACCGCCTATTGAATAGGAAATGTAAACAGTATTTAGATAACAATTTAACCACATCGCCTCATTATCAAAACATGAAGTGCTCATAAATTTGTGAAAACCTCTTCGACTAGATTAGTTAAGGGCTTTCTGTTACCACGGATATACCAATATCCTATTTCAAGCCTACATTATCAATATTAGGCATGTATCATGTACAAGACACGATATCCATGTTTGGATTTGTAAATTATTGTGGGTGTAACATGGAAAAATAACTATGTATCGCATTGAACACTTGGCTATAAATCGCCAAAGAGCTCTTCATTCATATTAAATGAATATACGAACGTTCATCAAAGCATGCAGAGGCGATTTAATTTCCAGTGCAACGATCAAGGGTTAGGAGACGTATCTATAGATTTCTAATTTGGGAAAGATGAAAGGATAAATCACATCGGATAAATTTTCTGCCAAAGCATGAAAATGACAAATATTTCACGTGCAGAGAGACGAACGAGAAGCAAATCTTCGAAATAATGTAATCTGCAACTAAGCTCCATCAAAGGCTAAAGTGATCCGAGTAAATATTTGTGAGTCTACATAATGCAGCGTACACATTTAGCAGGCGAATCCTACTTTCAGGAATTTAAAGGTTATTAATTTATAGCTATCCTGTTAAACAATTTCGAAAAGCTCTTCATCCAATGCAAAGCCTATGGGTTACTTAACATCAGTGGATAAGAATAATGCGCCCTTTGACCCGAGTGAGAGGTTAATTGTTTATCTATACCGGCGCATCGATGGACAGATTATAAACTCTGTACATTTTATCATCCCAATACAGTTAAAACGTAATTTATATCACACCTCGGCAACATATACTTAATTTTCTGACGATATCATGAGCTCATTAAGGGCACACATAAATAGTTAAAAATGGATTACTAAAGGAATGGCCCCAAACAGCAAATTAAAGTGAGGACTGATAGAATTACACCACTGCAGTGACTGAAGAGACGAAGACGAATTAAAATATCCAGCAGGATACCCGGGTTTCATGAGTAGTGCATGAATTCCAAGGAAATCCTGTCAATTAATACATAATTCTGTAGATACCAACCATGCCATTCCCTTTGGAGATAGGCAGAGAAACCAGAGCATACTTATTGCTACTTGACCTGATGCCGTTTTTATTACTTTTCCACTCTGCCCAGTCCTGACACACTTCTTTCGCTTCTTTTACATTCATATCTGCTTCACATTCATACGCGCTCTGTAGCTCTAAAGAGTAACAGTCCTAAAATTCTTCCTCTCAGAAGTCTCCTCCACCCAAATTCAGCCATGACTTCCTCGGTCTACTTCTCCCGTTTTGACAACTCACTCCCTTATCAGAATCGTATTCGCTATTCGACTCTCGTCCAATTTTTAACACGACCAAGTCAACGAGGCACGGCCCAATCATACATGCCCATTACAGTAGCATCCATTCTAAATCCTTACATGGCCCCTTTATTTCTAATTCAATCACTCCAATTTTTACCCGAAGACAATTCTTTGATACCCTTTAGGAAAGCATAAAATGTACACTTCTATTATTCCAAAAATTAATTAACTAGATCAGTTTTTAAAGGAAAAGAAAAAAAAATTATGCTAAATTTTACAGTGGACCACCATCGGCGGTAACCAACTGAAAATAGGGAGGATAATAGAGCTCTACGGGACGTTCTGAGTTCAGCTAGCCGCTTCATTCCTTCAAAAGTCTTCATAATGACTGGCCTGATAATTTTCCTGTCGCCATAAATCTTTGGTCTCCCTCGAAAAATTTTAATCGCTTTCTTTTGCTAATTTTTTTCAGGCAACTGCCGGAAGATGGCAACAATTACGATACGGCACGAGAGAAGATAAAACTGTGGTACATTACGTGATGAAAGGGTTTTTAAAAACGCAAGGCATGCAATTTCAAAACGAAAGATGAACAGCTAAAAGCTTTTAGCAAGAGAAAGAGAGGGAAAGAACAAGGGGAAGCTCAAGAAATTGGCAGAGGCCTCATTGGTTCATGGGGAGCAAGTTCACCTGGCGGACTCACTCCGGCAGGGAACAAAAAACTAAAGTGAAAGGAAATGCCGGACCAGTGACGAAAGCGTTTCCGAGGGACGCTGTGTAGAGAGGTCCAGGAGTTCTGCGAGATAAGTTCCAGAAAAAGAGAGAGAGAGAGGGGGGGAAGCGTAGGAATGAGACAGGAGAGAGTAGAGGGAGGGGAATAACGGCGTCTTCAAGGAACGAAGGACGGACGAATAGAGGGAAACAGAGGAAGAAGGAAAAAGATGGAAACGAAGAGGAACTTCTGAGTTGAGGAACGAGAGGAAGAAAAAAAGCAAGATTCAGCGAAAGAACACAAAGAAGCGGTTAAAAAACACGCGGGAGATTGCCGAGGCGTTTGCAAGGAAGAGCGGTCCACTGGGATGAAAGAGATGGGATGGTCAAGGGGTGTATGGAGGGGGGTGGCAGCCACTTGAGGAGCCCCCAGAAGAGGAGGGAAGAGAAAGAATAACGCGGAAAGAGGAGGACTGTGTGCGAGGAAAATGAAAGGGACTTTAGGCCAGGGAACGGGGATCAGAGGAAGAGAACCGACGCGGCCAAAGCTTTTGAGGAGTGGACATAATGCGGTTAAGAGCACCAAAACCATGTGGACGGGAAGTAACACTCTGGTGCACAGCGTGGGCAGTCTCACAGAGGTTCGGAAGGAGAAATGGTGGATGGGAGCAGGGCGACGCGATGTTCGAATTTCGATATCGTATCGCGATATGAATATGTCGTCGAGAAAGATTCAGTGAATCGCATTGCATCGCATTATACCACACACTATCGCATACATTCTACCATCAACATATCAGGAGCGAAATTTTTACCACAGCATCGAATGTACTGCATATCACACTGGATGGCACTTTTATAGGTACTGCATTGAAATATATATCACATATCGCATGATATAGAGTAAAATGATTAGTTAACACAATAAATGGAAAAAATATAATCTAACTTACAAGCGAATTCTGAGGCGAAATATGAATCATCGCAATAAGCCTTCTATACAAGTATGCTGAGAAAAACACGCATTGGTTTAGTTTTACTCCACTTTAATTACCACTAATGCTTCTCGATAAAAGCCACATCCTCGCATTGCATCAAAAATTGCATTTCATCGCTTGTAATGTTGAATTTCATTAGACCTCAAAGCGATATACTGTATAGCCCGGATGATCAATACCGAATATTATTCTGCTTTCGACTACAGTCACAATTTTCAATAACTGCATCAAATTTCATTGCTTCATGTTACATTGCATAGCCTGGAGGATCGATATTGTCCATTGATTGATAAATCGTAAAGCCTAAACAATACATCACGATGCGATACCGCAAGAAAATTGCACGGTCGATGTATAGTTACATCGGGAAGACCTAGTTGTGGTAGAGGACTGAGGGCAATGGATGGGAAATGGGAACCCACGCAGAAAGCGGCGATTGTGCAGGAGGGAGAGAGCCCACTGAGGAACGTAAAAGAAAGATAGAGATGAGCACGGAGCGACAGGTTCTCCTTTGGAAAATGGAAAATAAATTGAAAGAAAGGGGGGAAAGAAGGAAGAGAAAGGATGGGAGAACCCGGATAAAATTGAACGGAATGATGAGGAAGAAGGGGTAGGGACATCACGGAAGAATATATAAAAAGAGAGTGGAATTGTGAAGGACAAAGGGGACCGCTTCAATGGTTTGCCCTTAAGGAAAGACGGACCAGAAGCGGGAGAGGAAGGACAACGCTGCGAGAAGGACAAAAGGAGATGGGAGATAGAGAGGGAGGCAAGGAGGGATAAGAGGAGAGAAACACTGTGCAAGAGTGAGTGGAATGAAGAGCTGTCGGTGTGTGTATGTGGAGAGAAGGTTTGGAGATGGAAGAGAGGGCGGACGAGAGAATGGCCAGTGGGGAGGAGAGGATGTCCCCCTTCCTCCGGGAGAGCGGGAATCCATTGCGCGGTCATGTTGACGGCCGGACGGAGAGGGGCAGGGGGTGCGTAGGAGGTGTGTGTGGGGGGGGGGGAGAAGGCAGGAACGGGAGGCCAGAAAAGTGATAGAGGGAGCAACAAGACAAAAGGCACCATGTAAGACGTCATGAGAGGGGGAGGTGGAGAAAGGAGAAGAGAAAATGGACGATGGAGGATTGGGATGAGGGAAGCTGTGGATTGTCCAGCCTGATGGGGGATAGGAAGCAGAAAGACGAAAGAGCTAGGGATGGATGAGGCCAACGCGTCGGCGCACGGGGAGGAAAAACAAGGAGACGCAAGCAATGAATGGATAAAATGGATCAGGTCTGTGTGGTGAGTTGAGTAATGGCTTTCCCAACCAAAGAGCCCGGATTCGAATCCTAAAGCTATATTCCACACTGCAAGGCGCCAAATGGGCGTTTGGCAGAGGGTGTTGGCACGCCAGCCATGCAAAGAGGAAGGCATTGGGAAATGCAAATGGAAGGGACTGAGGATATAGGTGAGTATTACGTTAACGAAGTGTCTTTGTCTCATGCCCTGTTTTCCCTATGGTCACTAGTGGTGTTGGGAAAGAAGAAATTTTCGTAACTTTCTGATAAGCAGAGTATCTTTCTTATTTGGTGTCGTCTCCGTGTGAATCAGAAACTCGCCTAATATGAATTTTTCTATAAACTGAAAACCTTGCGCGTGGCTTCTGGGTCTCTGTCAGCTTTCAAGTTGTTCTATCAGCACTCTCTATTTTATTGTAGCGGTTTAAATGAAGCATTTGGCTAATCCTTAGAATTTTATTTCGCGTCTAAAACCTTTCTTCATTGAACCTCAATATCTCGCAGCAAGAGCGGTGAAATGTCATTCACATCTATACTTCTGTGCCACATGGAGGGAACCTCAGAACGTAGTACTCTGCTCATCGGATGGAAACTAAAACTTCGAATTTCATGGTGTATTTTGTTTAGGAATATACCAGTGCCCCGCCGAGTTTCTCTCCACCTTACCATTAGGCCACAAATACTCCTATTCATATCAAATTCTTTGCCGATAGTAAACGGTAAAAATGACCTCAATTTTCAGTCGCTAAGTACCGTATTTTAACAGCAAATAAAAATAGCTGCACATGGAGGGATTTAAGCCATAAATTCCGACAAAGAGAAGCCGTACTAGTCACAACACGGCCCAGCGAGCCCGACTAAACATATCGCCCAAACTTCGCGCCATTGGCCCTCCCGCCACTACGAAGCCGGAGAGAACCCCACCCGCTTATCCCATACCCTAGAGCGTTCACTCATTCAATTAGCCGAAAAATTTACATCAATTCGATAAAGTTTTTTTCTTGCAATTTCGGCCCTAATTCAATTCATCCGTTTATCAAATTTGCCATACGCAATTTAAACACATGGCACATAATGTAATATTAAACTAATTTCCAAATTGGAGCACGTGGAAATTTCAGGAAAAAATAAAACTTTCAGTGAATATCACGTGCGTGGGTCGGAGTCAACAGGGAAGGTAATGTAGTGGGTGGCACTAGACAAATTTTGAAAGGAAAAAAGATGAAGTAGTGGCGTGGAGAGACGAATTGGAAAACGAAAGTAGGTAGAGAAAATGATTGGACGCAGGGGGACAATAAAGACGAAAAAGGAGAAAGGATGAGCGCAGAAGGAAAAAGATTGAAATCCGAGGAAAGAAAAGGAGAGAAAAGAGATTCAGAATGAAACTGAGAGGAAAGTGAGCGAGAATGAGCAGACGAAATTGAGACCTCCTTGAATAAAGTGGGTTCACCGTTCCTGAAAATTAAGCCTAGGGAAAAGTACAATACTCTAAATTTGGGTGCCAACAAATCAACAAAATTCAAACATGGGAGATGAAAAATCAGTCATTGATATAATGATAAGGAATGAATAGTCTACCAATGGACACTGCCAGGTGTCGGCAACCTATGGTTACCAGACGAAGATATATATGCTTAAAACAGTCGCCAAATTACATATTGTATAGATTCAACTATAAATAATAAGATTACTTAAAAATATAAACCCTCTATCCATTTCCCTAATAAAAATAAAAATAAAATTATTGGAAGATATTTTGTCATTTCAAAAGTTTTAAATCTTGCTAAAACAATTCGAAAAATTAGGAGCAGCCTTAATAAACTTGTCCATGAGTGCCTTGCAGATGTTATATTTTTCAAGTCTCATAAGAGTTTTATCGTTTCTGAGCTATATGCACAAAATAATAACCAAACACACACTCTGTAAAAGAAAAACCATAATCAAAATCTAGGTAGTTTCTCAATCGTGAGTAATTAAAGCTGGGAAGCTCATAAAAAATCAAGATTCACATTTCAATCGTACAATACCATTTAAAAATAAAGGAATACTTATATTTATACAATTCTACCGTATGAAACTTGCCATTTAAGACCTAGATTCTGCGAGAAATCAGGGAGAAAAATGAACAAAATTGAAGGAACAATGCTCCCCCGAGTGCAGAGAGAAAGAGAGTTAAGCGCAACAGCGAAGTGAATGACCTACGGCAAGTTAGAAAAACAGCGACCCTTCAATCCAAGCGAACTATCAACAACGGTCCGACGAGCGACTCTATAGAAGAACACAAAATAATAAAACAATGATCAAAACAGTGAAAAAGAAGACACTCGTGACATGGGATACGGCGACTCACTGAGCAACAATGGCATTTTTTTTCAGCCGATGTGGCGTCACCGGGCGGAGAGCGGCCTACTCCTCCGCCAACATCTCGCGTGCGTAAAGAGAAACGGGAGATCCTGGCAAAAGTGGGAAGGGCAGCAGTTGTCAGTGGAGGGCGGATACAGACGAAGGGAAAGTAAGACAAGGGCCGACTTGCTCCGTCCTTTGAGTGAGGATGATGATGAGCAGGACGACGAAATGACGAGACTGGAGATGGGTGCAACCGCCAATCCTTTTGTCAGGTCCAGTCTCCACTCTTCCTCAACTGACATCTCCATTTCAATGGACGGAGAGAGTAAGAGACGGAGAGACTACAAGGGTATATAGAATGCCTTTCCTATATTTCTACTACAACCCACAGTGATACACTAAGACCATCCCCCCCAACCTCTAACTAACAGAAGCAGAACACTCTCCATACCAGACGATCACATTATTGCGGCATTGGAAGAGACTAGCGACGATGTCAGCGTGTGGAAGGTTAGTTCAAGGGGTGTGGTCCGAATTTAAAATAGAACTGAGGTGCGGGGGGGAGGAGTTCAGGATAGAGTTTTGGTCCTCATGGAACGGGATAGAAGGGCAAGCAAGGAGGAAGGGAGCCAGGGGAGAGGATACTGGGTGGACAAAAGGAGAGATAAGAAAGGGTAAGGGGATCTAGGCGACGGGAAATAGTAAAAGAGAAGATGGTTCAGACAGAGCCTTTACTGCCGGGGCGGTTCGGATGATATTTAACCGTCTCTGGAGAAGGGGGAGGGCCCAAAATCCCGGATCTATATCGTTCGGTCGGTCACACTGGGTTAATTTCGGAGAGACAAGGGAATGGGAAGTTACCAGAACCCGAGAAGAATACTTTTCTATCCGAGTTAGGATTTAGCGTCCCAATGAAACCTCCTATAGCCTGATAGTCACAGTTTGTACAATAAAAGAGAGAATATCCAATGGGTAAAAATGCCTACGCATTGACTATAGATTAAAAAAACAAATAGATATTACAACACATCTAGATACCCTGGGCACTATAGTAATCCAACATTGAAATTTCCATTAAGTCAAGTATTACGACCGAGTTTTATTACGGTAGCAAAAATTTACACAATTCATCCCAATTTTTGTGAAACTCGTCGATTTGCGCGAATGAAAAGGTAGTTTGAGTGAAGGCATACAAGAATATATAGATTACAAGTTTGACGCTCATCTAAAATACACTACTGGTCAGTATATATTTATAGGATGAAACAGGAGCTGCATTGAAAACAAAAATAAAAGAAATCGCCAACCTGCATGAGAAAACATACAAATGGTCATTTGAATTGGATCATTCCTTTCAATTTGCTCTCAGTCGAACCAGAGGCTTCTTTAATATTTACCCGGCACTCTGAAGAATATTAATTTTTGAAATGAAACAGAGTGGTGCGCGTTGGTGTTTGACGCTGGTTTAATTTCACAAAATAAACCTGAGGACTACAGTGTTTAGCATTTACTTCATGAAGCACATGAGTACCGGAATCGGCAAATCGTCACGAAGCGCGTACGAGGGTTATATGCGGAGAGTAGTGCGGATATTCTACCAGTGATGACACAGGAAATGAGATAATCGCTATAAAAGAGTGGCAGATTAACAACCTGTTCCCGCAAAAGAACCCTGGAACAAGGGAAAAGGTTGCTGAAAGGACAGAAAGTGCCGGCTGAAGACGAGGGATAACGCTGAGAGAAGAAATGAGCGGAAATTAATACGTCAAGGATATAAGCGGAAGGATAGGTAGTTAAAAAACAAGAAACGACGAGAAGAAAAGAGGGCATCCTTAATTAAAATTTACGAAAAAGTATAATATAATAAGGGAATGGAGTTAATGAGCTGGTTTTAGCATTGGATTCTCATCACGAGCATCAGGGTTTGAATCACAACGTCAGCGGAATTCTTCAATGGTGAATCTCTAAACTGGCTGCCAATAAGGGAGAACTTCCACCGGTAGTCCAGTGTGGTACTATGTCGTTGGGTATGGACGTTTAACTATGATCCCGTTATTCTTAGTGGGATAATGTCGATGTCATGTTTTTCCCCACGCTATCTCCAGTCTCAATTTGCCCTACTCATAATCAACCTACATCATTCTAATATTCAAAGAATTCCTCTATGTTGGCTTCCATAAAAAAAGGTTTTTTCATCCGAATTTAACTGTCCAATAAAAATAATCAATATAATAGGATTTTTGGAGCATGGTAAATTAGTTCAATAACCCAAGAAGTGTCTTTCTAGATTTCAGGGCGCCAACTGGTCCAGCGGTTTTTCACGAAAGCCGACAATGCTCGACAGGGAAAGAAGATCACTGGTAATTACTGACTACAATTAGGGATTCACCATATCTTTCATTTATGTATCCGGCCGATTAAAGTTAGGTTTAATCGAAAGTCAGAAAAACTCGTTTAATCGAAAGTCAGAAAAACTCCTCCAGATTTTCTACATTTTCAGGGCCCTAACTACAACTAGTATTTCCTCTTCCACACCAGCATACGATATATCCTTCTTCATCCCTTCCATAATATCTATTCCATTTCTCTCCTATCCTCGCTTGCCCAGCAACAACCTTCTCTCTATCATACCCTTGAGCCACCCATCGCCCCTTATCACTTCCTCCACCTACCTACCCTGTCTACCACAGATTTTATCCAGCACCCACCACAGGCATATATTAATTAAGCAGAACCCATATTAGTACTTCCTCGTACGTCTTCCTTTCCATTTACCGCACCTTCTCCATTCCCACAGTTCCAACAACTGCAGCCTGTTCACCATAATAGATGGAAATAATGCTTCTGGCGTTAACAGAAAGTCAGTGCCGACGCCGGGTTTCCTCCACCCATCCTCCTAGCCCAATAGATTCTACCGTTAGCGCCCGTCCTACGAATCCCATTTGCTGCAAATGACCTCGATTCCCAGTCACCTGCCAACCAATATACTAGAATAATGAGAAAGCAGAAGACGAAAGAGAGCAGGGAAAGGTGTGGGGGGTATAAAACGCTGTGTTCAACACCGGGAGAAGGGGTGAGCAATGAGTGGAAATTAATACGTCAAAAGAAAGAGAGGGGAGACATATTTAATGAAAATTCTCCGGAAAAGTGAAATATTAAGTCGGGAACAGGGGAGGCAGGGTAGTACACGGGAGTTTCGAAAGAAGGGAAAAGTTTTGTCGCCAACTAATCGTGTGAGAAAGGGGTTGAGAGGAGAGATTGGCTCAGTGGGTAGGCAAGGCGGGAAGTAAGTAACTGAAGAAGAGAGGAGAGGAGGCACAAGGAAAAAGAAAAAGGGACGAGACGTGAGAGATGCTGGGAACGAGATAGGAGAGTAGCTTCGAGGAGGAGAGGGTTGAGCCGTTGTTTGGTGGGAAATGGTGGTTGGAGGGTGCGAATTTTACCGCAAGGGAGTAGGAGGAGCGCTTATAGGAGAGGTGGAGAGAGAGAGACATATATATACAGTGAGATAGCAAGCTGAAGTTGTCGGGGAAGAAAGGGTGAGAGAAGTACATAGTGTGATGAGATAGCTACTACTAAAAGGGCTTAGGCGTGGCGAGACATTGATGAGGATTGAAATTGATTGCAAGGGAGGATAAAGAGCTGAAGAAGTGGGTTGGAGGGGATGAAGGAAACGACTAGGGGTGAGAACTGCTGGGGACAATGGGAGGTAGGACGTGTTTGGAAGAGCGAGAACGGACCACTAGGGCGGAGCGACGGACTTTGTTGAGGACACAGGAGAAAGAATAGACCGGCAGAGAAGGGTGAAAGAATGGGAAAACGTTACTTTAGACGGAAATAAGTGGAGGGAGGGAACGTCGCGATAACCATATTTTCAGTACGTCATAGGTCACGCAATTCAACTGTCCGGATTTGAATATACTCTAAAATTTGATCATTAGAGCAGAGACATTTTTAAGAACTGCCATCGTTTCAATTAATAAAATAAGTTTCTACCCAGAAAAAAAAACAAAAACTTGTATTCTAATTACTTGAACAAGACAAGGCTGTCGGAGAGGAGCGAAAAAATAGGAAAACGCTACTTGAGACAGAGTTAAGAGAATGAGCGTCGTAATTAAAACAGTTACAGCGACGTTATCGGCCATACGAATATGACTATCGCCACTTGAAAATTCTCGAGGATATGGTCATTGGAGTGAAGAAATTTTTAATAAACAACCTATGGTTCGTTTCATTTTAAAATTTTCCTTTAGCCTAAAAAAAGCAGCCTAAGCTTACCAATTATTGAGGAAGAAAACAGAATGACAGGGATAGATGAAACGCTGGGACCTCAGTACTTAAAACGGAGGTTTGCTGAAAGACGAATTGTCCTAACAAAAACAGTGTCAGCGACGGTGGGCATAAAAATTAAATCAGACGAATTTAAAACTATTGCTTTACGGATTAGATTACAGGAGGATAGAAATTTTTCAAATAATTCCGACGTTTCAATGATTACAAAAATCATTTTTCGGCTCATAAGAATTTCCTATTCTTATGGATACACCAAACTGATTGGTGTATCGATAAATTTAATAATATTAAAACTACGACGAAAAAATAAAACGCAACCTTAAAGCTGTTTAAAGATAATTTTTCTGTGACGACTAAGACATCAAGAATCTTTCAAATTGTAATAGGCATTCAATATATTAATTACAAGTCGTAATGTAACAAGAAATATTGATACTACATGAGGGAGATTGAGACTTATTTAAGCACCTTTCCCATATGACGCTTTTTATTCTGTCCAAGAGTCGCTACTAACGTAGACTGTTTAAAAAATAAAACCAACAGGCGTACATAATTTTATAGTTATAAAAACACAAGAGATCATCTCTTCGTGCAACTGAACCATCTTCTCCATCCTGGGTTACAAAGATAAGATAAAAACATTTATGGGAGGAACAAAACAAAAATTGGGCTAATGGCCATGACAAAAATGCTCTCGATGGAATACACCCGCACATGAAAAGTGTGCGGAAAAACCGAAAACCTACTGATGTAGAAATAGAAAATGTCTCACAAAAGCAAAAAAGAGCATAAAAAATGAAACGCATTAACGCGAGGGGAAGAGAATAAAAACGTAGAGGGTAGGCTGGGTCACGCATTGTAAGAATTGCGGTTCGGTACATACGCCTTTTCATGGGCTGTTCCCGGACCATCCTTTGTCCACCACCCCCTCCCCCCCTCAGCTGCACGGGCGAGTGAGCCCGGATGGGCACGGGAGGAAGAGAGAGAGAGAGAGAAAGAGAGACAGGGGCCCAGTAATGGGACGAGAGCGAGGAGGACGATTTTTCCCTAAAGTTGTTATACATAAATTCCAGACCTCGGGAGTTTTTGGTGGAGCTCAGCGCAGGGAGTGTGGAAGGCTATTGAAATAAAGGGAGAGGGATACGGCTGGGGGTGAAAAGAGGGAATCGCTGTAAAACACGTTCGGTTATACGAGAGAGGTGCGCGACCAGCGGTGAAATTACGCCGGCGACCCTTTGAATGGATTCGTTAAGGAGAGGGACCAACCCTTTTACCGCGTGCTCTTAATTCTGCCCCGTTAGTCCGTCGATAAATGGTAGCACATGAAATCCCCGACAGGATTGGAGGTGAACATGTAACAATAAGAACACTAAAATGCACTACGAATAAAAACGTTATAAAGGCAATGCAGCCAAAATTTGAAATATTGAAATTAAATACAACATTCATAATTTACGCTGCGAAAAACCACGGAATAATGTATAAAACTGCGTAAAATCGACGGTGGGTGAATCAATACCATTTTGGTTAAAAGGAAATTATGACCGGACTGCAAAAGTCCGAGATAAATGAAGTTTCAATACATTGAGATTAATTTGTGGCAAGAAATCACTGATGGTACCTACTCTGCCAAAGGTATTTCAATATTTCATTATATAAAACATTGCCCAAGGATTCAGTTTGGATTCACTCCTCATACCGACTTGGATAACCGATGCAAAATTTGTTAACATAATAACTGTTTGCTGACAAACAAGAGAGAATTACTGAGAAAGTTTTCATGTAGAACCAAAGCCAACTTTTAGTGCGTAGATGATAGTATAAGTAGTAATGAATCAGTAAAATCTGCATTAAATCCGTTGTAAATCCGCGATAAATTCGAGAATTCACTAAAATTGAAGGGAGGTCAGTAGAGTTGTACCTATGCCAGGTTCAATTTCCTATAACAAATCGCGCGCCTAAATTTTATCCCGGGGCGTCTGGAAACACCTTCCGACCCCATTATCGAACACCTGAGACCCTCAGATTCGAATGATTTATCCGCCGGCTTATACCGCTGCAGGAATTGATACTGAAAGAAACCGAAAACTCTGACGACGAAATGCTAGACTGAATGAGACACCTGGATAATGTTCCCATAAAACACTCGACGAAAAACCCCGAGGACGGTTTAAGCTCGGAAGAAAAGGTGTCTCGCTAGATAAGACCGGGTTCATCCTCAAATCATTCCAGCGAAAGGGAAGATTGGTATGCTCTTCCGAGACCGAAAAACAGCTGAGATTGCTTTTCGCGAGCAAGATGGGATTAGGGTGGAGAATTCACACACACGCACACTCACACCTGAGGACGTGAATGCGAGGGAAGATGGCGATCGGATAAGAGAGAGAATGGCTACATAAAGCGGTAAGGATGTGCGAGAATGAGATGCGATGAAAATGTTCGAGACGATGATGGAGAGACGTAACAGAAGATGACGAACGGATTTGCTTGCGTCACAAAGTGGCGAGCAAATGCGAAGAGGCGGCAGAAACTAAATGAAAGCGAAGTTAGGGTTGATAATGGCGTCTCTCACGTCCCTCGGTTTTGAAAATTGGCAACATCTCTCCTTTTCAGAGCTGGATATAATAAAGCAGCGCAGACATGTTTACGTTTCACTTTTCAGGGTAGTGTATTCTTTGCGTCGCGGTTCCATTCCAGTCACGTCTTATATGGTGTTTTGACTGGTTTGCTGTGTTTACGGAAAGTACGCAGACCCTGGATCTGAAGTATTTTATGTGTTGAATGTGAACAAGGGCCATAAAATGTCGACAAGCATACCAAAACTTCCAGACAGGTTATAATTCATCTTATTTTTTTATGAGTTTGCACTAGTTTGGAGTTGTTGACGCATGTAAACACACTATATAAGGGGGAGGCTGACCGACGATAAATTACTACTTGAAGCGTAAATGCTGTAATGTTGACGATCCATAAGGAATCAGAGAATAACAATTATGTGAATATAGAATTCTCTAAGAAGAAAAATAAAAGGGAACGAAGCGGGGTTTGATCGGCAGGACACAGAAAGTATACATTGCCCAATTTTGAACCAATCGAGTTATGGCTAGTCTCTTTCGTAATTGGAGGTGGGTAAATTAAATTACACGTGTACAGTTTATTACGAGTAGAGTATGTGGGACTTAAGGGCTTAGTTATCAATTCAACATAGAGACCAATTGCAAACTATAAACGATTTAAAAATGCCTAGGACACAATAAAAGAGTGAATTAAATTTAATAGCGAAAATCACGGTATCGCGCCAATCATGAAAAAAAGACTGATCTCTATTATCTTTAATCTAACAGTAACTCCTAGGGTAAACATTATTTTAACAACTCCGTATCATCACTTTGATTCGCTAACTCAGGTAAAATAAAGTCAGTGATCACGGGCTGATAGATCAACATACCCTTTTTCTTGCAAGCAAATCGCGCCAAAAACACTAAGCGACCACAAATTTAATTTCAAGATATTTACGTAAATATCTAACATTTTTTGCTCACAAAACATAGAATGGTTCACTTCATAACATATCCACCCACTATACACCAAAACGTGTCGTTAGGGTTAACGCAAATATAAATTGGGTATCACCCACTACTGACTCAGCCGAAAAAATTGATAAGTATTAAAAAGAAGCTAATAGCTAAGCATCAGGAGAAGTTAAACAATGGGAAAACGCCGCTGCATTTATCCACTTAACCTCAATAAATCAATGCCGCACAGGAAATCACCAACGAAGCCAGAGAAAAGTGGAGGGAGGGAATCAGGGGCTCTGAATCCAGGGGTTGGTGGAGCTGCACGATGTGGGAGGCATCAACGGGGCACGGCTGAGTGGCTCGCACGGGGGTCGTCGACGCCGAATAAGGCTGGGGGTGGCGTTGGAATCATCTCCGTCATCTCAGATAAGGTGCTGCCGTCGGGTCACAGCCCCCATGCATATGAAGTGCCTCCAAGTAGTAGGTTGGCTTTTACCCTCGCCGCGTAGACAAGGGTGGGGGAGGGAGGCAGGAGCGGGGGTCGGGAGGTGTTCTATACGGTACACGTCGCCGATGTGTCCCGGCGCCAGGGGTCTCATCGCGAGATGGGATTGTTTAATAATTGATAATCACGAGCCCGCACCCGGGGGACACACAACGGCGAGGAATCAGGGAGTAGTTGAAGAAGCGGACTAGGAATAGACGCGAATCATGTGCGGGCCGCATTCTAGATGAGCAGTGAATCCATGCAGGCCGGTAAGTAGAGGGAGCTTTTAAGCATAAGTCTCTGAGACGAAGGGTAGGACAACCTATTTTTAGGCCCCCCAGGTATTGGCATTATTGCAATAAATGCTCAATATAAACAATCACAGGCGTTATAAATCAGTGCATATAATTTTTTTAAGCATGAGGATTCGCTAAAGCTATATAATCGGTTTTATCCTAAAATCTCCATTTTTGCTGTCACAGTAGAACATTCAAATATGTGCTCCAAGGGCTATCGAAATTTTAAAAAGGCTATAAATAGAAAAATAATGAGTAAAATTTGAATTCACTGCTTTGATACACAAATAGCAAAATAACTTGAAGGATAAAATGCAAATTACAATACTCTGAAAAGCGAGTCTTGGTAAAAATAGAAACTGACTGTGCCACTTCGTGTGTGGGCGGACATAGGTCGCGTCCGGTCCGGCTCAGTAGTACGCCATTGAAAAAATTCCATCCTTCTCAATAATTTATTAAGGACTCGAATTTTAATCATCGTTGGGAAACGATGAGATCAATAGCAGATGCACTTTACGTTTCATTTAATCCGCGGGTAAATGGCAACAAATAGATGAGGCATTGGGCCAGCTCATCAATTCTTATTCATAACCAAGCAGTAGTTTTCGCATAATAGCATAAACATTGAAAAAAAAACAATGACCACACATTTCTGCAAAACTACACGGATAGGCCGAACTAATAACATTATATTGATAAGAAATCCTACCATAAATGACGGAAATGAGAGCATTTTCATGAAGCAGAAATACAAACGCCTGTCAGTGAAGTGAATTAGGGCTGCTCAACAAGCTAGTTTGGTTTGCTCAACAATGTGATCAACCCCACAGAGAACAATTTCATCTCATTTATGAAACTTACTAATCTACATATTCTATATAGAGTTTTCTCCAGCATTATCCGAGTTTTTACTCATCCTTACCCTTATTTTTCATTACGACAATCAAAGAACAATCGAACTTATCTTTATATAACTTGGAAAAAAATTATGCTGCGAGATATCAATATCAATGCTCTTTATTGCTCAAAAAATAGGTTACACGTGGATTTGCTTAGCACTTAAACCCATAATGTCACCTTAAAGTTGCTTTCTGGATCGCTTTAACTTAAACTAAAAGGCTCATCCGCACCTGGCATGGCGTGTGATTGTTTTAACTGCCCAACAACGGCAAGAGAAAAAAAACAGTGAAATCTCAAACGAGGGATCCACGCAGGATAATGACTCAGTATTCTTCGGAGTCATCTACGAAACTGTTTGACTGTCGAGCTCATGTGATAAATAATGTTCATAAATATCAAGATTAAATAAACAATTTTTTAAAGAAATGTTTACTTCCTTTGAGAGCTAGGATTCATTGAAAAACGAATAACCTTTTCCACACATGAGGGCATTTTTTGCAGTACAATTCACTTATTCTACCTTGAATAACAGAGAATATGAACGAGAAAGGCAAGTCAAAGCATAACCCTCCATCGTTCGAACTATAGAAGCTATGTACCATTGCAATACTAAACGTTATCCAGCTTCTAGATCATCACAATTTCCCGAAAGAATTAAGATTGATCGAATCACGTACAGAACACAGATTTATAAGCAACGATACCAAAGGTGCTATGACGAGAAGAATATCCTAGCAATATGATTCACCTCCCCAGTCCTCCCCAGCCCTTCACTCAGGAATTCAACGGGTTAATAGGACAGGAATCGCTGTCCAGTTGCGATCAATTAAAACGTAAAAAATTCCTTGTATTAAAAAAGGCTTAAAACTTTTCAAAGGGTATTGTATCGACGATGACACGCACAACATATTTGCTGTGTCCTCCCTTTAATTGAAACCCTTTCTGAATTAATTCTACGCTGCGTACAAACGATTAGTGACAAAAGGGGCAGTCGAAAATATGAGGCTGTGCTTCTACACAAAGGGATTTATATTCGGGGAAACACATTTGACATCGTATAAAAAAAAAACTTATAATTTCATCCAAAGGCGCGATTATATAACTTGACTTTTAAATGGAAAAGGTGAAATCAAATTGAAAGGCTGGAAATTTTGTCCGAAGCATTGAATCGGGCACATTTACTTCTTTGAAACTTCAAAAGAATTTAATTTTCAATTCATGAGCCGAGCAAATAAAATCGAATTGCTAAGCAAAATATACTCTGCTTTCGAAGTGAAAAACTTATGGTGATTTTTAGGTTTTACTTCTCCAAGAAGAAGGATTTCCGTTCCTCTGAGCGAGGCACGTTTTTTTCAAGAGCTCTTCCATGGCATTTAACGTGAAAGAAACCTATTCAGGCCTGTATAAGCTATTTACTAAACGAAAGCACGAAAAGAAGGGCCCTGGGGTAAGCCAGGAAATATACTGAGCGTACCTTCCCATGAATTGATTGGAAAACGCGTTTTGTATAAGGTATAAACCTGAGTGATGAGTTAAAATTAAAATTTGTCGATAAACTGATGCTGAAAATGCCATGTAAAATGAAGAATATCTCATCTACCGTCTATTTAGCTCTGCTGAAAGCCACCAATGTTTATGCCCAGAATTAAGACAATTATTGCGCGATATAGGTAGGAAAAGTTCTTATCAAAATGTTTATAGTTGCAAAATTACAAACATGGAACATAGAGCAGCAATTTCTTGAATTAGAAAAGAGGAAAATATAATTTCTAAATCTACCCCTTAAAAACGAAATACATACATGTGCTAGGGAGTAAAAAAATAATTACTCGTTTAATAGTATCCTCTCTGCAGCACCCAGTTCTTTTATAATATTCCACGTACTGCTTCTTCTGGTCTTTCACAGACGAGGAGTACTTTATAGCACAAAAAATAATGAACAATTTAAGAGAAAAGTTTCCACAGAGGGATTTGAAGACGGAATAGTTATGAGACAATGCTGAGTGTACGGTACTTGATACTCTTGTATTCTTATGAACAATCCATGAACAGTATTACTACGTGAGCCATTGGGAATTTTTTGCCAAGAATTAAATTGGTGCTCTGGGGGAATTGTTTCTTTAGCCAGTCCTCTAACTCTTTAGCAAAGCGTTCTCACACTCAGACCTTCGCCATAGCAACAAAAGACCTCACCATAATATTGAAATTTGGTTAGCTATTCAATTTCTCAAGTAACGTGAAGGGCTGATTACTATTTGAAATAAAGCTTGGTTAAAAGCTACTGCTTTCTGATGAACAAATAAATTACAGCAATTATAGCAAGCTGCCATTTGAACGAATAATCAGGGATATGTTCCTTCTCTAAAGTCA
Organism: Ceriagrion tenellum; assembly: GCA_963169105.1. Taxonomy (NCBI): domain Eukaryota; kingdom Metazoa; phylum Arthropoda; class Insecta; order Odonata; family Coenagrionidae; genus Ceriagrion; species Ceriagrion tenellum. The sequence goes on along the minus strand of OY720635.1, from coordinate 116,873,609 downwards.
TGATTTCTAACTTCAACCCAAAAATCAAATAACTCATCCATTTGACTACCGCGGGCACCTTGAAATGTATTTCACAAGATAAACCAAGTGACCATTTCTGGATTCGCGGTAGTTACACCGTTCAAATTCCAAGCGCCTGCTAGAATGGCTCGAGGAGAAAATAGGATATGTTTTAAAACTTACTTCCGACGAATCCTAAAAGGCTGAAGAGACTGGCGAATGAAGTCCAGGAGTGTCCGCCATCCTCTCAAGCGTTCTCCTCCAAGTTACTTCCAGAAAATGAGGTATGTAGGGCAAAAATACTTTCAAACCTTCCTCTGAATTCGATCTCATTGGGTTCCGACCCCAGTTTTTCCCCTCCTACTCCTTGGTTTGTCAGTATTATCTTTATCCCTACGATTCTCCGTCTTCTATCCCATTCTTCGCCGATCCGGGGTCGATTTGAGGTCGCAGATCTTTGACGCAATTATGCCCACCGAGGATGGAGTCGCCCGACGCTAAGCAATGGGGTGTGGAGGGTAGAGGAGTGAGTACTGAGAGCTTCAGGTATTGGGAGGAAGAGGAAGAAGAGGCCGTAAAGGTTTTTGAGAAGGACGATGGAATTTCCAGGCGAGGGGGTGCGAGATGCCCGTTGGAACGTGTTGTCCCTTACCCAGCAGGACTCTAGCAGACCCTGACGAATTTTCAAGCGGGCCGACTCGGGTGAACTGAACCTCTGAAAATCACTTGATTGTTGTTCAGTTACTTCCCTTCCGCCTTGAAAGCAGCCGCAGCCCATGAATATGGCTTCACGCCAGTATTCGCGGAATAATCGAGCGCTGAAAACTTTACTTGGGTAACGCTCTAACATGACTGTTGTCTTTGTCTTGCAAACACATAGTTGAAGCAACCTAAGAGCCTTTCAGTAAATTGTTCCAAGATGAATTCACGCGTTTCAACATATGAATCACGTGAAGAATCACTAAATGCAAAATAGGAAGCATAAGTTCATAAGCATAAGCATAGGAAGCTCTTTTATATCTCACCGACATGCAATCGAGCAAAACATTTGATTTTCATTTTTATCACAGATTTAGCGAAACTATCGCAAAAAAATTATGAAACAACAATTTTATACAAGGAAAATAAGCATTGAATCCTACATGAATAGACTCACGCCTTTTGACTTCAGCAATAGGCCAAACAGGTCATTGGTCGTGTTTGAGATCACCGAGCAGAAAAACTAATGCATATCATTCACCACACGAGACGTAAAACGCCAGGCACAATTAGTACGATACACTTAGACAAAGAAGATTTAAAACTTAAGGAATTTAAAACTTAAAAAATTTAGGAGACACGACGCTAGAGAATCCCGATTATAACACAAAGCAAGTAGACGGGTCAGAGTTATTCCGGGAACCAAGTGCAAGCATTCACGTCCGTAATTTTAGTACACGACAATTAAAAAGAGCAAATTCTGGCGTAGAATTCTAATTAGATGGAAACAGAGTAAATAAAAACAAGAATCGTACTAACGACCTTGGCCCCATCGATACCATTGTCGCACCTCAACCAACTCTTCCCAAACGATGGCCATTCCTCCTCCTTGTTGAAATGGACGCTGACACTCGTGCGATGGAGAGTTAATTGAGCAATTATCATCGAACACACTCGAACGCGGCAGGCCAAGCGAGCTACGTCACCCAGGCAACGGTCTAAACTCCATCAAAACCTACTCTCAACTCTCTTTACCTTAACCTCTTCAACCACCTCCCTCTTTCACTTCATTCTTTCTCGTTTGTCATTTTTTTCTTCTCTTTTTGACACATTTCAAAGGCAAAGTGTTGACTAACTTTGCTTTTCCGCGCTCTAATGACGCTCTGACAGAATTGGCCATTGGGAGTGGGGGGTGAAAATAAGCGGGGGCAGCACGTACCAGATGTCACGTTCCGATGGCGGGAAGAGCAAGATTGGCAATGCATACTTCAGCCCTCCTCGCACGAGAATGAGGTGAAAATGGAATTGTTTTACGCTTCGGACAAATGAGTACACAAAAGTAACGCTACAGCCCTTGCAGAAGGTGGTGGAACTTGAGGATCATTTTGTATATGGCGTATATTTTTCAGTCCCCTGGCTCTTCAGGTCACCATTGTGACCGTCCATTTATGTGCTTCCATCCACTTTCTTCCTCTCCCTCTGTTTGAATTATTTATACTGAAATAATCCTTATAAAAACTGCCAAAACTTTGAAATGAAATATGAATACGGTCTCTCCATTAGAGGAAGAGAAATGTTGCGTACTACTTAAAGAAAACACGAAAAACTCATATTTCTTATATGTATTAATAAAATACCTACATTAATGGTCAATGGGGTCCCAAGAAGTTTCCAAATTCGAGGACAAATAGAGAGAGAGTAAGAGAGCGATAAAGGTGGAGAGAAAGAGAGGGGAAAGAAATTAAAGAGCCCAACCGTTTGCGCTTGAGCGGGTCCGAACGAGTGATTTCCACCGCTCTCAGACTCACAACCTGCTGTGCACTGGAGAATAACCCTTTCCATTAGTCCTGTTGACATGGCTCGATTGAACGCTGGTTCGAGAAATCCCCGCGTGCGGAACACGGCCGCGCTTTGGGTGCGCGAACAAGAGCGAGGGAACTTACTCTCTCTTTCTCTTCATTTACAAGGCGGACGGAATTTAGAAACACGAGTGGAGACTAGGGATGAGAAACTTCCTCGCTGACACGGATACGTTGCTCGTGCACAAACCACCAAAAATTTTAAAAATGATGAATTTGGTACGAATTTATGAGATGAAAATTGAGGTTTTCCTCATGCGGAAAAAGTAACTTCAGGTATTTACTAGCGCAGAGACCCTAAAAATTATGAATCGAAATGCACGCTAGAAAATTCTCGCCTAGGTTAAAGCTGAAGGAAACCTGAAATACGAGATTATATTAACAGATTTGTAACCGTTCCTACTGCGTAAGAAAATCTTATTAACACACCACTCATGGATTTAAAAATGTTTTGAATTTTATTTGAAATGGAAACAAACTGTCAAGAAACAAAAGCGCAAATAATTTTGACGCTAAAAAAGAGTGCCTACCAGCAGGAGACCAAACGATTGATTTAAAAAGGAACGCTATCTAATTCTAAGAGATCACTCTGATTATAATGGTACTGCTGCAATACTGCTATTTACACTGAAGGATATCACCAAAACTACTGAATTTTAAAAAAAGTTTAAAGTTTAACATCATGCGTAAAGTTTATAACTACAAAACTGTCTCTAAACGTAGAAGATTTATTATTTCACTGAAAATAAATGTAACTACGCCATGATTAAATGAAACTAGGCAGCATCCTGTTTTTCTCTCATTTCCTGCATACATATCACACTGACATCACAGCGTAATAAAAGGTAATAACAAAGTTTTAGATTAATATTCCCAAAGGGAAAGTTTCTAGGGCACTGTGGTCCGCATGAAAGACGGAGTTTCCATTGGATTCATGGGTAGAATCAATATGGAATCCATGAGCGAAAATAATTCACCCTCAAACTTAAAAAGCAGCTTATCTTTAAACCTATTCTCAAAAACTCTCGTCAAAACAACCCAAAGTAAATAGGTCAGACATGTAGGGGTAAGCTCATCAATAGCGTTGCATGCGCATTCAGAAACCGCAACCTTGTTATACACTAATGAAGCCAAATTGTGCTCTTTTACGGCTGAAATGAATCGGATTCAATCAACCCCAATTGATATAATCCATATGGAATAGATGAAATGGGACGTCCGAGTTTACAAGAGGTACAATATGAATTTAGCTGGATAAACGACAGTTGCGAGCTTCGTGGTTTATTATGCGGTTCCGGAAGTGGCAAATCAACGGCAATAACATTTATTTTACCACCAGTACGATGGATAAAGGCAAAATATTTTCAAGCATGAAACAGCGTTGGTTTTTTGGAGGAGGCAGAAAAAAATACACTTTTGCCTAATTTTATCCGACCAGTGGTGAATTATCACGCTGCCTCAATTTCCGCCACTGCGTAAACTCCTGCGAAATACGACAACATTTGATAATCTGCTGTGTTTGAGCACGAACTGTAAAAATATTGCTATTCTCCCTTGTAACTTTCAAAGCGAGTGAAATAGTCCTGCTTCCCCGAAATCAGTGCTCAGTGCTCACGCACGAAGCCACAGGGAGGAGACAGGTTTTGACGAGAGTATCCTTTCAAAATTTGATTATGCAATTTGCCGTTCTTTGACACAGCGTCTGCTGCATAACCCACTGGATAGAGAACTCAAAGGGAACCCAAATTGGATTAAAGGGCGCCGTAGTTTGGAGAGGACGTAATGTTTCCGCAGCCCTTTTCATCAGTGATTTCTCGATGTCGTATGATACCGCCTTGATGCCAATATAATGCACTGCATGGGCGTCTGGAACAGTTGGGCGATATTGATCCATGTCCACAGATCGTGTTTCCTTAAGGACACGATTAAACACGAGATGGCTCCAAGATGTGGGAAATCTCGATGTTCACCTTTTCGACTACTTTTGAATCCGCTAAGGAAATGTACCAGATTGATATGAGAATGGCATAAATCTCAATTTTATTTGATAAAGGTACGTTGATACATTATCTTAATTTGAACCATTCTGCTCACAATCGAGGCTCGGGTGTTGTCTTATTTGTTACCCACGGCTACGATTTACTAATACGTAAAACAATGTGCCTGAACTAGTGCGCATATAAAAAGTCATAACCATCATGCCTCGATTGTTTACGATATGCAGGCCCGCTAAGCCTGAGGACATGATAACCTGCAGTATTCGCTTCTAATTCTTCGTATCCCCTCTGAGATTTACTGGTACTTAAATATATTCTATGAAAGAGACGTACAGCGGAGTTAAAAGAATTAGATATTGATTCCAAAGTAGATTACCTTTCAAAGCAACGAGGTTCGTGAATCAATCATATCATCTGTGCTCCATACTACATAATAAAATAAATTTATTCAAATCCAGAACTCGTCCACAACACTTATTTTACGACCGATAAAATAGCCACAATCACTCAAAGACTAAATTAATTCAACTTCTACAAAAAGCAAACACTTATGAAGACGTTCAAAACCATAATATGGCGCGCAATATTGTTTGGCCTAAAGTTAACTTCAGTAAATATTAATGCAACTTTATTCATCTACAATCCGACTCCCTAAAATAGTATGTATGGATAATAATGAGTACATATCTTCATTGAGTTGTCACCAACTCTTTGTACGTCTCTCTGCTGTTTAAGTATTTTAGGATTTTTAAAGCCGAATACACAACATGGTGAAATTACGCTTTGTAATCCAACTTATACTTTTCAATAAAAATATATAAACTGTTGAATTTTTGGCAGTTTTTCGTAAACAAAGGATGTCAACATTCTGCCCAGTTTTTTAAATTCCATTTTAAAGGTCGATTTACATTTTTTCCTGATATCTTTATAGTTTGAGGGGAAACAGATTATCGGTACATCCTCGCTATGAATTGCGCATAAGTCAATCCATCATATATCCATCCATGCCTTCAAAGAGTGATAAATTTTGAAGGAGAAAGTGAAGGCCATGGCGATTTATATTCAATATTTTTCATCTCCATTCCGTTTCCCTTGCGCTACAAAACGTCAAAAGTGTGGCTATTGGAAAAGTTTGGCACTCAATCGACCATGGAAGAAAATAATGTTTTAGGGAAGAAAATAAGAGGAACATATAAACGAAAAAGTCGCGAAAGGCATCATATACCAATCAAACGGGTAGTAAAAGTTTTTCTTATCATGTCCGGGCATGATTATCATGCCAACATGGAGAAAAAATGTACATATATCGAGAAAAGACAAATAGATGCTTAAACATGAAAATAACATTAAATTAAAGTAATGAACAGCTTCAAAACTAAATGATAATCATCATAGTGAAACCACCCAGCAATAACTCTTACTAGACAAAAATGCTTCCACAAATTCCTTACCATGGCGAAAAAATGGAAATGAATTCATTCGCCCTTAATTAAACGAAAAAATGTACAAAAAACGAATTTTAATGCAAATAAAATACAAAAATTATGGAACCATTCCGGAAAGTGATACAGCAATAGCCGACTCATAAAAGTTGCAGAAAAGTATTTTTATGAAACTTTTTTATATAAATACTCAATTTACAACTCTGTACGGATGTATCATTAAACATAATGAATAGCCAAATTTGAATCGAAGCTAAAAATAATGATGGCAACACATTTCTGCCGCTGAAACCAAAACCATAACAATGGAAAATATTGGTCACATTTGTGAAATATTCACCGAGTTTGTCCAACATTTAATGATTTAAAATAAGCCATAAAACCACGAAGAAAAAAATGAAAATGACAGAGCCCTAACGGAACAAAAAATGAAGATGAGCATGATAACTCATAATTAGATTCCCACGTTATCCCTCACTAAATGTCCTGATGCATACGTACCTCATCCTCCCACCTGACCTCACACCGAAACCCATTTTCTTTCCCCATGACTACAAGTTTTCCATCAGCCGTGGAACGAGTAAAAAAAGTGAAGCCGGGGAGGAGGAGAAAATGGTTTGAAAGGGAGGCCCTTAACAATTTTTTCGGAGAGGCGGAAAAATTTACATAGACTTTACTCCTCGAACGAGAGACGTTCGGACAATGGAAGGAGGATGGGCGGGCACTAGAGGAAGGCACAGGGAGGGGCAGCGGTAACTACCCTTTAGACAAAAGGAAGAAGATAGTCAGTGGAATAATTAGAGTTCAAAAAATCCCGACAGCGTGAATCTAAGTGGACTGAGACCGGGAATTTATCTCTCCCCCAAATTCTCGACAGTTCGCGAAAAGATTCCCTACATTTCATATCCATATACCATAAGTAAAATGTATCATATATTCACACGTGAACACCTAACGCGCCTTTCCCCTCTGGGAGAAAACACCCAAAAGAGCTCAATACTCCGGGTTAGGTATAGAAAATTGGCTCTTTGAGGACACTGACAACTTTTTTTTCGGCATCGCGAAAATTCTCCAAATTTATACACCTTTGATATAAAGTAGTTCTCGAGTAGAGAACGACCCAAATTTGGTGATTACTGAATCGCTTGTCCAGTACAATGATTACGGATCATTTGGTCCCCGATAAACAGCATCACTTCGGCTTAGCTTTTATTCATGCTTCCTTAAACTGTACGGAGTACATACTCGTTGGATACCCAAGTTAGATGACGGCGAGTTTGGTATTTATAGCTGAAAAAAATTTCCGGGTACCTTTTAATGTAACTAATATACTATTACTATAATTAATTTCAATGCTCATTGTCATTTCAGCTTTCCTGTGGCGTATGTGTTGAACAATTTAAAGGCACTTATCAAATTTTTACTTATGAGTTGCCGTGGAGAAATGTATTTGTAGGCTGTTTTGAGCAAGGACATCAGTTTGGATAAAGAATAATTTTTTGTCACATTCTATGAGAAATTAATTGTGTTGGAATTCAAGTATTCGAGTTGGAGCATTAAACTAATTAATTCACACCGATGGAGATCATCGTACTATCATTACTGGGATCAGGAAGCAATTTGTTTTGATTTCCCGACCAGTTTCTTTCGGTATTCGGGAATGAGATCTCGTCAAAATTCTCAAAAAGAAAACTATGAGGGGGATGTTGTACAAAAGGTAGTTATAGGTCGGCGAGACTGGCGGGAGAAACGACATACTTCGAGAGAAAGATACGGGAGTGGGGAAAGTGGCTTCCGTGCCATCACCACCAACTCTTGCCATATAACCCAACCCCTCCATCCCTCCTTGCCTTTTCTTTTTTCAAAAAGAGCCTCCATTTGCTATCCCAGCGGATGAGGATGGATGGTAGAGAGGGGTACGGGAGATATGCGGACGGAAGAGTGGAAGAGTTCTTCCACTCACTTTTTTTATTTCCTTCATTTTATTTAGCGAGCAAAAAAGAAAGAAGAGTGGGGAGGGGAGTAAGGAATACTTCGGGATGAGGGCGCTCCCAACAATGGCCAATGCTTCAGAAGAGAAAGGACCGACGGGAAGTGAAGATTATTATTTTTTTTCTTACTTCTCTATTCTCCAACAGTCTATTTAAATACTATTTCCCCCTACCCAGGAAAAGAGTCCAAAAGTGGCCTGAAGAGAGTATTCCGCGCCACGGCAAAGCATACCGAGGCGGAGGTGGAGAGAGGAGGGGATGGGTTATAGCTGATGAGGAGCGCCAGAATTGATTTGTTTATTCGATTTCCCGTGATCGGGAGAGAGGAGTTCTAAATTTGTAACCCCGTGTCATTGAGAAGGATCGTTGCTAATGTAATTGGGGTAATTAATTCCGATCCGACAGAGTTATCGGCTACCTTACAAGTTTCGAAATAATTCGTTTGAGTGACCTGGGTGGATATCCAATACTGTGCCTCAAGGATAAGATTAAGCACATAGAAAGAGAAAGGAAATTATTATCGTTCATTGTATGAAAGAGATGCCTTAAATCATCTCCACCTGAGAAAAGGATGGTACTACGGAATATTATGTTTTAATATCTCACAGAAATTTGAAGCTTTTTTGTCATCTATTTACACAAATATCAATTTTTGGACTAGACAATACGTACAATACGTAAGAAACTTCAACATTTTCGGTACACGATACACGAATAAAAGGAGAGGCAACGAATTTGTCCAGACATGAAAAAAGTACAAGTAGAGCAAAATTAATTCAAGGATGAGGAATTGAATAAGCATATTTATTCTATTTGAGATAAACCTAATGGTTTATCTAATTTTCGTCTCTGATATTGGTCTACAGAATGGATTGCTTGAAAAAGTGAGAACAAATCCACGACATATAACATACAAGAGCCAACCTCGCCCCCAAAAACTACGAGAAGAGTACATTTAATTTTCGAGAAATAATGAATTTTCGTTTAAAACATCTGTAGCTTGTACTGACCTTTACTTTGACAAAAGAGCACGAGCTTTGAGAAAAGCAGCAAAAAGTTCAAAAATGTTATTACTTTTGGGTTCAAATTTGGCAATTCGTGGAAAAAAGATCTCAAAATAATGACATCTCCTTGCGGAACAGAAACTTCAACATTTTCCGTACACGATACACGAATAAAAGGAGAGGCAACGAATTTGTCCAGACATGAAAAAAGTACAAGTAGAGCAAAATTAAATGCTAGAATGCTGCAAATACACGATGTTTTGGTAAGAGCGTGGCCGTATAAATTCCAAAAATGCTATTCGTAATTTCAGCGATTAAAAGATTGTTCAAAAAGAAAAAAGTGTTTACCAGTTAATACCCAACTAATCTTTTATTTTCGCCGCCACAGTCTTACTTGAAAAGCTACCTAGATTATGTAATAATTACAATGAATGCACAAAGACCAACTTACTGATGACCGTCCTGGAAACACTACTCCCAGCGAAGAAGTTATTTATCATTTCATTAATACAAATGCTAATAAGAAATTTAAAAATCGCAGGTAAGAACGAAAATACAAACCAGGGGAGCCGAGAAGAAAAGCATGTGAGGAAGATGAAACTCTGAAATAGGAAAAGTAGTTTTGCACGACATCGTCTCCTTTAACTTAGGGAGTGTAACCCAGAAGTAAACAAGCACATCTGCTCCCAAGTTATATAGCGTTACCCGCCACGTAATCTAGGAGGTATATGTAACAAAGAATACTTGAAAAACATCACAGATGTATTAGTTAAAATTGAAGCCAAAGAAATGAATCGCAATTATTAGATAATAGGATAATTTAGATTAACAATATTTTAGATGTACGGACTTCTCAGAAAATAAAACGTTACAAGTTTCACAAAGGTCGATATTACAAATAATATCTAAATAATAGCAGTACAAGAACAATTTAGCCCTTAGCAGTCAATTTATTTGCACTTATGCATGCACGGATGAGTAAAAGGGTTACCAGCTATGAAGATGGTATAGAAGGGGTGAAAGGATAGACAATACTCGCAACCTCAGCAGTTACATTGACCTGCTAAGTCGCAGAAGCATTTACACGGACGGAACTCCATGCTGAGTGATGGTTACATGAGAACTAAACGAACAGAAAAACGTGGCAATATTACCTAAATGGCTATTTTTTCAGCAATATACTCCTAAATTATTCAAACTACCGACTCTATCCAGGTCGTCCATATATTCTAAGCCACTTAAAAATTATTTTAACACAGAGTCTCACAACGGAAGTTAATGGAGCAGAGAGGCATTTGCTTTACGACGTTTGACACGCTTCAGGAATAGGAGAATAATGTGGCCAAAGTAAGTGCACAAAAACTACACTGCACTTCTATAATTGTAGGCTAATGGGCCTCGATAGGAGGCGAGCTGCGGGGCGAGAATAGGAGTAGTTGGCTTTTGGGTAGGACGTGGCGAGGCATTATCAGGCAGCCTTGTTTGGTGGGGGTTTAAAGACCTCCGCTCAGGCTGGCCGGTGGAGAATATAGACCCCCTACTCTTTATTTTCCATCGCCTATTCCATCAACCCCTTTCAATTTTTCGAGGGCTTGAATTAATTTTCTTTGAGAATCTACGGAGGCGGGAGGGGTCGAAAATTAATTACACCGCCGCTCCCACACACATCATCAACCCATACAAACACCATCACCCTATCACTCTTCTCCCAATCGCCCTTCTTCAGACACTCTTACCTGTCTCCTCTTCGTCCCCGCTTTTCACACCACTCAACATCCTGACGCATTCGACTGTCAACCCCTTTCACCGCCGCGGTCCGACCAATCAAGAGGACCAATATAAACCTTCACCTGATAGCTCGCCCCGCTCGATCTCATCAAACCGGCTGATTACAGAATCGCTGGCTCATGTATAATGACGAAAATGAGATGGAAAGTTTTCGAGCTGATGAAAAGGTGATGTCATGGCGTTTCCCGGCGCTGAAATATTGGTTTAATAACACTCCGAGCGCGTACCAAAAACAGTCACTGGGCTATCCCGAACGGAGAGTAATTTGTGCTCCGGGTAACGGATTAGCTATCTCCACAAATTAATGAACTAACGCGTTTAGTCCGCCGAATTAACGTGCTCACGTTGGTCGGCCCATGTGCTCCGAGCTCTCATTTAGCTTCACGCCTGGGTGTTTTGCAGTCATTTATTTAAGGACTTATCTCTCTCATAGCTAATAACTATGCTGTACTTATATCATACACTGGAAATGACACGTCCATTTACCAAATGAGTGGATTTGGACTTTTCTCATAACCACTGAATAATGGCAAATCGGTCCAGGAATTGGGTGCGCCTAGTTATTGCAGTTAATTTAGTGAATAATGAGGAAAAATCTAATTACTTTAAACTACGGCACCACGGAAATAGTGGAGACAACCAACCGCAAAAATAAAAAACTTAAGATCATGAATGCACAAATAAGACTTAGTTCGACTATCAAATGCCAAAAAAGACAGCAGTTCAAAATCTGAGGTGCTCTTAATCTTCACGGTGTAAGACAGGTATTATATAGCGACTCAGAAAAAAGTTAAGCAAAATCGCATCTAAGTTGAATTGCTTGAGAAGTTACATAAGAAAATAATTTTCCAAGTGTTACACAAGAAAAATAAGGATGAAAACCGCTCCCGAATGCACTCCTTAAGTGGCGTAACTAAAGATTTCATGAAGACTGAACTAAGCTCCACAATTTATATAGGGGTACGTTTCGAACAATTTTCAAATCATAAGTAATAGGAACAATCGTAAGTTATCCATGTATCAGGATCAGTTTAAAACTTCTAGCTCGAAACCTCATATAAATTTATCGAGCTCAGTGGCAATGGACAAATTCTAGCTAACTCTTTCGGAGGTCGCGGGTTTGGATTTCACCTGGGTGATATTTTCACTATCTGGGACGTGGCTTCTGTTAATTACATTCTGCCAACGTGAACTCCCGTGGTAAAGACCGACTTTGGAGTTGATGGTTTTAAATAAATATATATACTCGACAAAATAAAAGCAACATTTCACGGTGATATGATGGGGATTTCTTTTTTCGAGGTTTCCGTCGCATTGATCCATATCTTTGGCAATACTTTGTCAGCTATCCTGCAGGCTTCTTCAGATCAACTAGACCTGAAATCTTTGTCCAAGAAATGCAATAACGCGGCGAATATACGGGGAAACTTCATAGAGGCACTATTTCTATTTCGGGCACTATTTCTGATAGAGTGACGAATCAGAAGGGGTTACGAAGAATTAAAGAAGAGAGAAAACTGGCGGAGAAAATCAAGAAAAGAAAGACGAATTGGTTAGGATGTTTTATGAGGAATGAATGCTTGCTGAAGGCAATTTTAGAGGGGACGACAAAAGAGAAGAGAGGACAAAAAAGAAGAGGTATATGATGTTGGACAGAGGTAAGATTGGAGAAAAGTATGAAGAAACCAAGTGAATGGCACAGAACAAAGAGCCATGGAGGTCTAACATGAGAGAACCTGCCACGTGGAAGAACTATCCGAGATGATGATACAGTATTGCCTTCGATTTGAGCAAGATGTATGGGTAGCCATGAACATGGATAAACTACATGGAGAGAGAAATATGAACAGCAATCGCACTTTAATGCAATTTTGATCATACGTACTACGCCACGTGTAGCATAAGTTCCACAACATAAATACTATGTATGAGCCCATATGATAAAAATCTGCGGAAAATTGCATTTGTTGTTCTTATTATGACGAACTTATATTATTATTTAGTATTCAAGCAGGTATTTATTTAATAAAGCAATTATTGTAATAATATATATGTAGCGAGTATTTTAGCTAGTATTTAATTTAGTGCCCAAGCATAGGTGCTATTACATATGTACTTATGATATGTATTACTAAGCATTTGCACTTATGATAAAAATTTGATGAAACGTGCGATTGCTGCTCTTATTATGACGAACTTCCACTACATAACGCTTGGATCTGTTAAACTTATTAGGACGGATTGAGAGACTGGATAGATTGGAGATACTGGATGGAGAAATAGGAACGGATAGAGAGACCATCCTGATATTGATGTAGTATGCACAAAGAAATGATGTACACACACGGAAGTAATGGATGATGATATAGCATATAAACGTTCGCATCGCAAATAAAGTTTTTCCAATCTCTGGAAAATTGTAAATCATCTTATCAACCCGGACAACAGATTTTTAAAAAAATTGCACCTCCACTACCAAATTCAAGAATTTCGACCACACGCAATTACCCACAACGCTTCCCTCGTATTCGACCACAGTATAAATGTCCCAAAGCAGCACGGGCCGACGAGAAATGCATCGATTCCGACGGTTTGAACGACAAGTGAGCGGCGGGGCGGGGAGTATGAGAGGGAAGCGGCGGCACGACGGGGTCGCGTAGATTCATGGCACCCCTATCGGTTTCTCTCTCCCGCTGGCGTGAAGCCCGCTCGCCAGTGGAAACGAGCGATCGGAAACTCGGGATGTTTACTCAGCGGGGAACGGCGATGGGGTTGGGGGCAAAAAAGAAAAAAATAAGCGAGTGTCACGAGTGAGGGAAGAGGGAGCTTTCCCGGAACGTTCAGCTGTGGCACGGCCATAAATAAGGGGGGCCGGCAAGCGGGGGCAGTTCCCTCACTCCCATTGATGAGTGGCTAGTTAATTGCCTGACGCATTCATTCCAGAGTGCGATATGCCTGCGCGGTATCGCTCCGGGACGCCGTGGGGAATGGATAATTTTAGATAAAAACTTGACGGGGTGCGTTGTTCAACAAATTTAATGCTACTGATGATGGCAAGATAATGAAAAGACTAACGGAGTGATGGGGACGCGGGGACATAATGCTGGAGTTGATGCAAACCACGAGAGTGATAGTGGTGAAAGGAAATTAAAAAATTATTATTCTAAAATAAGCAGATGTGATTCAATATAAAGAGTAATTACACTTACTTATCTAAATAAAAAAAATAGTCAGCGTTAACGTCATAACCTTATAATCACATAAAACAAGCTATTACAACTTTTCATGGAAAGGATATTATAAAACTTATGCCACATAATTATAACGCAGATCCTCAAAAATTAGGCTGATCGATCCCAAACGCGAATTTCTCGCTCGATAGCTAACCACGGGCCAAACTTTCGCTTTTATTATTAAGTTCCTATTTAGTATTTTTTAAGTACTTATTAATTCAGCTACTACCACAGATATTTTTCAAAGATAACTAATTAACGCATCAAAAAGACTGATAATTAAAATATTTTCGACCCAGAAGAAGGAGCTAGCCTGCAGGACACAGCCTAACTCTCGCTACGACACAAGTTCATATTTTCAGCATTAATTTATTGCCTCCATTATGTAGCTAGTGCCAAAATCCGTCAGCACGAAATACTCAGTAGTTTTCAGGAAACTTAGATCTAAATTTTATTAAAATCATCTTTATACCACATGAGTGAGGATGACGTCAAACGCATAGCTGTTAAAGGGATTACGGTGGGAGCCCCTAGAGACACGGAGGCTGCACGTTTAGCTTAGGCTGCTTGAGATATTCAGAACAGGTGTGTTACAGAACAATACAGAGAATATTATCATAATGCCTCACTACATTTCTAGGTCTGACATATGCGATAAAATAAGAGATACACTCTCACAAACAGGTACAAAAACTAGTTCTTTCCGCGCACAATAAGCGACCTCAATAATAACTGAGCCCCTCTAAAACACTTCCATAGTACATGTCACCATTTCACCTCCAAAAGTTTTACATCTTTACAAGGCTGGTGACCTAACACCCCCTGCCACACGCCCATGCTGCGGCTCGCGGGGTAGTATTTAGATGTAGATATTTTTCTTACTAAAGTAGCACATCCGATCAATTACTTGGGGTCAGATCTGAAATATTACCTGGGAAAATTACGCGCATCCCAGGCACTTAAGAGCCAAACAACAAAAGTTCTAGGCCTCTGAATTGAAAATGTAAATTCTGATTGACAGATGAGGAGTAGAAAAACTAAAAAAAAATTATAACCTATGATTCACAAAAGCTAATTTTTCTATTCAGTTGCTTGTTTTCCACGCTCCAACTTATGTGAATGACACTGACACTGAAACCAGTAACTTGCTCGTCAATCACAGTCACAGATGTCACCAAGGGCGTTCATCTCATGTTTGCGCGGTTCAGCGGAGGTAAAGAGGAGTGAATGAATCCAGAATCCAGGAACATCAAGTTCCGATTCCACCAGAGTCCTCAGCGAGCAGGCAGACTATCTATCAATTTGAAGCAGGCTCCAAAAGTTTCGACGTTCCATCAAAATGGCCGACGTTAATTGAGCGGGATTCCGGTGATGGCAGCAACAACAGAATCGACAACAAGTCCGACGAGCTTAACCGTAATTATAGAAATGAAAAGCAGTTCACTTTCAGCCATAATGAACGCATTTGGGGGCACATTCTCGCTTCGTTTGCGAAGCTCTTTGCGAGATCGAGTGCGACAGGTTCCCATCACAATCCTTTCATGACTCACATTGTTAATTTCCAATGGCTCGTTCGAGAAAGAGAGAGGCAAGGGTAATGCTTTATGAAGTATGGAGGAGAGGAAAAAAATATCCCGACTGGACGTGGATTCTTTCGATCGGGAAGAGCTAATTTACACTCGGAAACGAATCGTTGGATGGCGGGAAAAAAGTGACGAGGAGAACTTATTCCCCACATAAATTTTAACGGACCCAATGAAAAAGTTCCCAAAAAGCACATTAGACTATATCTAATACAAACAAGGGCCGGAACCAAGACTGGTAGCTCTAGTCAGCTCAAATGTGGTTATATCAAATTCGTCTCGATACCTCTTTAGCAAATTAATTTATGTTTCTAAAAATACAAATTTAACACAGAATGATCCTGCGCTATGCTCCAAACTTCAAAACATGGTTAAGAAGATATTTACATTAAGCGCTTAGCTTTAAAAAGTGATGAGTTTTGATCGGATAAATGTGCTAAAGTGGAAAGTGTATGTAGCAAGAGTCACTGACAAACTAGAGTTCAATTATGATTAATTATAATTCGTCATTCACCATTAATTTAACACTAAAATCGCTAAATATTTAAACTATGAAGCAGATAAGCTTATTACCGACTTGATTTGGAAGAATTAAAAAAGAAAAAATCACACAATTCATGCTACAGATATACTGAGGCTGAGCAATAATTAACACTCAACTCTTTATAAAGACGACTACGTAAAATGATAAACTTGGAGGAAGTTAGCTCCAAACTACATTAAAAATGCTGATTATACAGTATTTATTTTTCTACCTAAGACATGTTTGACGATACCTATATTCCCACGGCACGCATTATTTCCGGTAGTAATCGAAAAAATATGATCGTGTTCTTTGTGGGCAATACGTGTTACAGGGGAGCATTCAATTACAAAAGAATCATTAAAACTTACAGTTCAATCATATTTATTCACGACGTCGAAAAAAGTCCTTACAACACTACCACATACTAAATGAATTTGTCACTCAATATTTCATCGTTAGGCACACTACAAAAATATTGATGAGAAATTTCATTAGATATTCAAAGCTTGGCAGTAGTTAAGTAATTATCCACTTCCTTCAGAGGCAAGATAAAAAAAGCACACACTTATTATTTCAGATAGAAAACTGCGGCTGGCCGGGACTAACTTCACAACTCTTCAGAAGGTCTTCAGCACAAGATGATATGCCTACTTGGAACTAATTGCCTCCGTATATTTTTCCCACCTTCTCCCGCTTTCCCCGTAGACTTGTGAGGATTTTGGTGAGTACTCCCCGACCGAGAAGTGAGCATCGCGTCAGTCCTTTCTCACTTTCAATTCCTCTCCTAAGCCACTCACCCTCTTCCTTTCCTTCTCTCACCCCTCTTCATCACCCCTGGGCGGGGAAGTCCATTCATTACTCGTTCATCCGCTCACATCCCCCTTTCCGTATACTCATACTCTCCTCCCCTTCCTCTCTCTCTCTCTTTCCAGGAAGTAACACTCCCCCCTCTTCTCCTCCTCCTTCCGCCCACATCCACCCCAAACTGCCTCGGCACTTGCAGTTTAATTACGCAACGGAAGAGACGGGAAAGGGCGGAGAATATGAACTTGACGGTAAACAGAGCCTAAACTTCATCATTGACGGGAGAGAGGCCGAGGAAATCCACGAGATGGAAGGAAAGAAAGACTGGAAGGCCGGGGGCGTAGGTTTACCAACTCTTCCGGTCTCCCCCGCCAGACTCCCAGAAATGGGCACTAATATTAAAATAAAGTCTCCCGGATTGCAACGTTTTCCTCCGGGCAAAAAATATCATAAATTAATGCCTTTCTAGCGTTATAGTTTGGAGCCATTCATAATTTTACTTCTACCGCAAATTGCCACTAACAACAAATAAAATTCATAAATGGACGCTTATATTTCCTAATTTAAAATATTAGTACGTACAGGATGGCCAAAGGTACCATTAGACCTCAGTTGAACTAATTAAAAGATTGAGGTGCCCTTTCGTGTATTCCACAATCTTTTTGCGTACCTTTACTGGTTTTAACGCACTGCCTGAATCATTATCAAAAGTTCTCGCCCGCATTATTATCAAGAAACTGGAGATGGATCTTTGATAAAGTAATACATACGAATATATAGTAAAGATATAGGAATAGAAAGTTATGATCATACGAATTATATTTCTTTCATTTTATATAATTCTGTCGATAATGCGCCAAGTGTGATCAAACTTAGGAATTTCTGCAGCCCATTCACTCATAATTTTTTATTTATTTATTTTCACTGTCCCGAATACAGCACCATAGGCCATTTTACATCGGGTGAACAACAGTAACAACGGACGAGACACAGACACCCATGTCCTGGGCAGATAATATTCTACCCAGGCGGGACTCAAACCCGCGACCCTCGGGTTAGCAGGCGAGGACTTTACCCCGCCGCCACCGGGGCCAAATGCACATACAAAGGTAGTAATGATCATGGTTTTGACTCATTGTTCCAAAATCTCGCGGAATTTTTTATTCTAAAAAAGAGGCTTCTCCTAGAAATGATTCTCGAGAGGCTGGAAACCCTAGCTCGGGCGGCGAAACGGAGGTAAGGCAATGCCAGGCAAAATATTCAGTTGAGGAGGAAATGCGCCCACGGAGGAAAGTTGAAAAGAACTAGAAAACGAAGGAAGGAGAGCGCATCCAGAAGCAGGCCGGAAAAATCGAATTGCATTCACAGAAACGGAAATTCGCAAGACCCCCGTCCTCGAATCAAAAAGGATATTTTCGCCAAATCTTTCCAGGAGCAGCATGCATTATCCACCTACTACAATCTCGCTTCTTCCCTCATTAGCACGGAAATAAGCTTTAAGACAACCTACTTCATCTTAATGCAAGGGAGTTAATGCAAAATCAACAGCTAATAAGGCATTGAATAATTATCACTTCCCTTTACTTAAAAAAATAAGGATTAAATCAGTTTTTAAAAATTAATGACTAACGGCAATTATAACAGACCTAAATTTTTCGACTGTAAAGTGCACATGGCGGTGAAAACTAGAATCGAAAAATCATCGGTTTTTGACACGCGAGTACAAAAGCTAAACATTTTCCCCATTAATCCGAGAAAGCAGCACTCGTTAAGGCTTCAGAATGACCCATCTTTAGAAAATTTTGCACAGTCTTGCTTGAATTGCTATATTTCCGAGAGATTCAATAGAATTGCATACTTGAAGGAAAAAACAGGTTTACAACTTGCTTGCAAATTTGATAGCTTAACATCAAATAAATAAATCAATAAACAAGGGTCTGAGAAACCATACAAAAAAATCAACAGAGTGCGAAACTTTATGAATAAGGGAAAAAAGGGACCAATCAAAGCTCGGTAAACTATAATGACTAATAATGCAAAGAAGGAAATTATAAAAAATTTACACCTAATTCAGTGCCTAAAATTCACAATTATTACTGACTTATGTATTAGAAGAGCAAGGAAAATATGTATTTGGGCGATAAATCGTGGCTGCAACGTATTGATTCACATTCATGGCCTTGAATGATACTACCAGAAGCTAGTTTTATGACTATGTCACGACTCTCACAAATGCTGATCATTTTATTAAAAAAATATATCAAGCTTCACAAAAAATCTCAAGCAATCCGATTGAGAGACTGAGAATGGAAATATAACTAGCACTTGAAAAAGCAAACGCTACAATCTAGGAGAATGCTGTTAGAAATTTCGCAGCTGATGAGACTAATTTTTGCTGGTTTTCACGGTCTCCTATAGGAAAGTTTGGTGGAGGAAGTTAAGTAGGGCTTAAGCAAATTATGCATACAAGTTATACCAGTCATCCATTTGCTACTAATTTATGTGGATAACTCATGGCTACAATGAAATCACAAGGCTACAAAGACCGCCGCGCGATGACAGTGGCCACTGGTTGCGATCGATGTCTGAAATGAGAAGGAATTCTGAAGAGAACTTAAGGCAACATGAGAAGGTCATTAAAATTTTTCACATGACGAACATCAATTCTCCTCTTTTTTCGGTGAATGTAGAGCAGTTTACAAACCCAAATCATTTGTAGAGAGGATTATACAACCGTAACAAGCCACTCATTCCAGCGAAAATTCTCTTTTTGCTTCGTAAACCGTCCACCAAAGACCGACACTTGTGTTGAAAAAAGGGAAACGAAAACCTTTCCAGGCAATGAGTTTCACTAATAGCTACGATGCGACACCAATCCTGAGATTACGCTACAGAAGATACCATTCATCAAGGGAATAATTGATTCACGGCTTGTATAATAAATTGTAAATTATGCACCCGCAAACCCAAAAATTGCACAGTTAGTACCTAAAAGTACGCTTTATTTAAAATGGGTTTACATTGGTAAGTTTATACCCCAAGTTATTTACAGCATGCGGCGTTCCATGAAAGCTGAAAGCGTAAACGGCACTGCAAGTCTGCTTGCATAAGCGTGCGGTCGCTGGGGTAAACGGGGACCAATCTGGGAGCAATCAGCAATAGCTCGAGAAAATTTTTCGCCGAAGTAAAACGCCAGCCTTTCCAGAGGAAACTTGCGGTAGTAACTTGCCAATCTGAGTTAGACTGACAAGTTACCCTTAAACTGCGAGTAGCTCACTAGTAGACGCGAAAGGGAACTGAGGTCGTTTAAACCATAAAGGGTCGGTTGGTAGACATGTAAGAGAAGGGTGATCCTGGGAGAAGAGGCTTTATAGGGGCTTCACAGAAGGTTCTTTTAACTATAGGCGCCAAGGGTTCGACAGTTTATGTTCCATTTGACGGAAGAAAAACTGCAGCTGAAGTGGTCTTCGAATAGAACCCTAATTGGATCAGTATTCCACAAAAAATTCAAACAACATTAGGATTCGTTCAACGGTACACGGCGAGATGTTGTGGAACATCATCTTGCATTTAAAAGAGAGAAACGTAGAAACAGAGATGTCCAATCGGTTATTTATTTGTTCGTACAACGCGTTTCAATTACAAAGTGAAGAGAACTTTAAGAATCAAAAGTAATTGTACTAATAAAAAAATAACAAAATGGACATTCTAAGTTTCTTTCTTTTAAAATCAGGATTCGTATCCGGGCCCAGGAGATGGAAGTAGAGTAGATACTTCAAACACCATATCAACCCAATGTTCCATTTGTTTGTAGAAGAAGGGAAGAAATGCTGAAGAATAGAAAAGATCCCATTCTAGCATTCAATCAATAATTACCAAGAGTTTGTTAGACATGTAGTCCTTCAAACAATCACAATTCTCAAGTTTAACGACGCAAGATTCGAGCTTGAAAGTTATCCAATTTAATTTCAATACGCACTTAACATCGCTTTCTGCTTCAGGGGCTCACTGTGATGCAAGCAGATAGTGTGGTTCGCCTAATATCCTTCATATAAGAAGCAACTCTGCACTTTCAATCATAAAATACGGCGTGAATTCAGCTTTAGGAGCGAAGGAGAGAACGAGATTCGCCGTATGAAAGCAAACTGCCAGCCGCGAGATATTCGCGGCCACGAACCCGAATTTATTCCTCTTTTCAGGGTTATGTGCGGTGTATACCCCTTGCTAGAAATTCAAAGGCGACCCCTGGGAGAAGGCCCAGGAAAGCTGCGAAGAAAGCGAGAGATGGTGGAGTGGGTTCACTAGTCGACTCGCACGAACAGAATGAATGCGCACCAACACATATATTTTGCGCAAGTACATAGTTGTGCGGAAGATGTGTTGAAATAGCTAACCAATGTAAGTGTTCGCAAATACACTTTCCACTTACGCTGGTATATACGTGTGTACGTATAAGGACAAGCGCATACATATCAATGAGTGCTCGAACATACAAATATGTGCGCTAATGCTCTGTTTGTGCTCGCGCTAGCACACATATTTACTAGCACTATATATTAGGCACACACACACAAACACGTATCGCACATTGGAGAGGAGAGATGAATAAGGGGCGGAAGTGACGTGGTCGGAAAATAGAAGGACGCCGTTGATAAAAGTAAGGCCACTAGGAAGGCCAACTTTCAGCCGAGTTTTGACGGAGGACGCCCGGGACGCGAGGGCGGGAAGCAAGGGAGTGATTTAGGTCCAGGAGAAGCGGGCCTCGGGGGCGAAACAATACACTATATTCCGAGCATAAATCGAGCATGGGAGAGAGAGTGGGGAGCGGACGATGCTGCTACGGGGAGAGAGGCATGAGCGAGCAGGAGGAAAGAACGGTCGGGTCCCCCTGGGCAAAGGGTCGGGTCGGGCTTCTGGTGGGGCGAAGTTGCTGCGAAACGACGAAGGGAAACTACTTATGAGAGAGGAGCCGGTTGGCGAGTGACATTCGGCCTCGACGAGGGCGCCGATGATATTTTTGTAAGCGGCGACGGACTCACCGAAAATTTCCTCAAATGTTTTCTGAGCTTTAGCATTAAAAGAACGATAGCATAATTATCTTCGAGTGTTCCATAAAAAATGATAGGGGATAAATTTCAAAACCATAATTCATTGAATTGTAGCTACATAGCTGTCAGCAGCCCGAATTTAGATTATGTCAATTCATATCAAATGATAGCGTCTGCGTCAACTTCGTAAACAAATAACAAATTCGCTAAATTGAGTATTAATGTAAATCTGTCCTACGCTATACGCTGAAAATATATTTAAGCATATGACCGAATATTTACGATTTATATCCCCATGAAATTTCGTAACGAATGTCGCTTCGTTAACCCACTGTCCAAATCTAATGAAAACACACGTAAGGTTTCCTTTCATGAGATAAGGTAGCTACACAATACTTTGAGAATAACTGCGTGTAAATCCACGGGGATATGATGCTGCCTGAAAGGAGAAAGAGAAAAAAAGACTTGCTTACCTTTAGAACGAAGATCTCCCCAGTAGTTCGGTTGATGTCAAATTTGCTGTTGGCTGGGTTGTCTGGATCGATTCCTTGACCCGTCAAGAAGTAAACGATATTCTGGGGCCTGTCCTTGTCGCCGTCGGTTGCCGTGACCTGTTGTTCAGCCCATCCAAGAAGAGATGACAGGGAGAGGATTGTGAGCCACAGCATGGCGGCAGTGGAACAGGGATGGATTCGGGGAGGGAAAGAAAAGAATATCAGTGTTGGAGCTCGAGAAAGTTCATACTAATTGTAGCAATTAGTCAAAGGATATACTTATCATATTACTGATATAATTTGTACCGGGGACGATTAAGCACATTTAATTATTAGTATCGACAAATGAATTTCAATATCCATCAACTTAAAAAACATAAATGCCGATTTATTTAGATTACGTGGAAATATGAAAAAATTGAAAAAATATTGCTGCAGATAATAGTTGAACTGTACTCAACTAGTACACTATTAAGAGATACCAAAATTAGCACGTATTTTAGCTTTTCACTACCCTTGAAACAGAGTAAACACTTTTTTTTAAGATCACACTAAAAAAACACAAATTCGATAAGGGGAGAAGAAGCTATTTCTAGTAAATTATAATAATGTGAATGTACATGCATATGAATACATTTCAACTCTTTAATTTTTATGCTCAGATCATCACCAATTTGAATTTCTGGCTATTGGGAATAAGCTAGGCCGTTTACTGTCTTACTTGTCAATGCATAAAACGATTGAAATGATTATCAAGAGAAGTGTCATGCTAGCTGTTATTCAATGTCTGTGGGAATGGAAAACAATGCTTTAAATAATAAATAGGCCTTGAAATGGGCCTTAAAATGTATCATAGCTAATCAGATAGATGTTACAGAGGACTCGATATCGCCCCAAGAGTATTGGTCAATCACAGTCTGCGATTGCGGCAAAAGAGTAATACATTATAGATACGTCAACGATCACAGACTCCTGATTCCATCTCAAGATCTTTACCTATCACGGACTTCATCACCCATGGCTTCAGAAAATCACAAGAAACTATCACAACGCGTCGGAGAACGAGATGACAGAGAATTATCGCGAAATATGAACTCACTAGAGCTGAAGAGAACGACTTCCCATGGAAAATATTATTATTATCTCGTGGAAAAAACATGAGAAGATGAATAAAAATCCCCATAATCCCTCTGTCATGACAGAGCTGCGTGAATCTTGGCGTACATTCTTCTTTTTTTTCAAGATCTTGCAACTTCATGGCCGAATGGCTTTTCGGAAGTAAGATAGAGCATGCAGCTCTCTTTTATTTCTCCTTGAGACACGTCTTCAACGCTCGCTTATAAGCAAGAGGGACTGTCATTACAATGAGAAATGGTTCCGTCACAAAAGAATCGGTAAAAAGAGTCTGAAAAAATTACTGAAAGATAATAAGTGACACTCATGTTTCTCCTTAAGTATCGACTGTTCAGATTCCCGTCGCGTCTTCATGAATCGAGAATAATGGCGATATTGAATCTCATTTTACTCACTTAAACTCGATGGCAAATGAAGGAAAAAAATAGCACGAGAGATATGAAAAGCTTCCATTAACGTACGGGAGTTTGATGAAAAAAAATAAACCCTTCCCAGCACTTGAATATCGTCGCGGAACCGGAAGACGGAAAAACATCGCAGCAATTCCACGGGATAAAAGGATGGTCTCGGAGAGGAAATTTCGTTTCTTTGAATGATTTTCATGCTTCTATCTCAGCTCAAGGACTCGAGACTTCCTCATTTCAGCTGAGCGATACGATATACTTTTTTTACGACACGTGCAGCACCTTCCATTTCTGATTAATCCACCGGAAGGAATATTTTTCCACTTGTACTGATTTTTTCGCGAAGTCCACAGTCGACGTATTATTATTTTTTCATTATAAAAAGTATAATCTCTCACATGACAATAATAATCAAGCGATTACACACAATTAATTACAGATTGCGTAGTAAAAATCAACAAAAATGTAAGGCGCAAGCATATTTTTTGGACTCATCTGCGAAAATAAGGTTAATTCCTTCGTAGCTTCAATAAATTAAGAAGAAAATTATCGAAATTTCACAATAATGGACGTTTTTCAAGGAATACACTTTAACAGAAGATAAACACCAGCCCATCCTTAGAAACCATTTCAATTCCTTGAATATACGCATATGTGATAAACAATAATAAAGTACACAAGGAGCAAAAGGCTTTAAGGGTGCCATTAGCCTGGAGAGGTAAAAGCACCAGTAGATTTTATTGGGAAATTTAATGCTAACTACCCATAAACGCAGAGATATTCCCACTGCGAGATGTAGCAGTTTGTGGAGAGGCTCCGTAATTCCCTCATCCTATTGGCCGTTTATCAAATAAAAACGTCAATCCCAGATGCGATGATATAAACACGGGGAATGGTGCTTAAGTGTGCCACCTGGAGAGATAAAATACCTCCGGAATGCCTAGACTCAGGCTTTTAGCTAAACAGCTCGTCGAGGAATTCGAATAAAATATAAAAATAAAAAAAGAGTCCAGCTTGATATAGTGCTTTGAACTCGTTTCAAAATCACCAAAGTTCAACATAGACGGGGGTAAACAGTCTGGGGCCGGGCATAATTCGAACCTGGGTCATGCCAGGTTGAGGAGCGTGAAGAAAGTAAAAGTGAGGGAGAACGTCAAGCATAAAAAGTGGCTGCGCGCTCGGAAAATACGCTCCGGGCCCAGGGACAAACGAAAACTTTCCACGTCGCATAAGATATCCCGGCTGCTATGAAGGCCACGAACTCTTTGCAAAGTGAGGGATAAATAATATACCCACGACAAAACCCAGATGAGAAAAGAATCCAAACCTATAGAAAAACATGAGAGGAGTGTGTCGATATGAGACCGTACGTATCGAGAGATAAAGAATACACACAAAGGGCTCCACTGTCCATGAACATCGCAAGCTTATCAAATATCAAGTAGGCAGGGGCTGTAAGATAGGGTATTAGTTGTATTTATGAGTGAAATTTCAGCAGAGAGAATAAAGTAAATCGCCTTGAACGGTACTGGATATCGCACCGTGGGCTTCAGTCAGTGAAGCAACGGTCCACACCACATTCATTTCACCACATTCGTTAAGATACAAAACGTTTTCAAGCCAGTATACAAAATTAGTTTTCATCAAAAATCTCAACTACTTACAAACGGAATAAAAGAACCCCAATAACCCATTACTCATGATCCTGCTTATTAGATTTTCTAGGAATTCCCTGACCATTTTTTAAGGGGCTGCTTTTTTATGATAACGGCGCTAAAGTTAATACCTCGGTAAGTTCACAGTATCTTTGAAAAAATAATTGTAGAGGCAGCAATCTCTTAAAGGAAATTTGATCCTAGTTGAGTAAAAAAAGTCCTATATCTATAAATACCTTCAGTATCATATGATAGTCTTCTGCGAACGTCTCTATTTTTTCAGAAGCAAAGAAAAATATTTCTCGGTAACAAAACTCGAAGGAAAAAATAGAGAAAGCAATATATTCCGAGAGAATTAATGAGTTTTTTTTATTAACTATTAATTAATTTTTTTATTAATTATTAATTAATAAATTAAAGAGAGAGTAGTAATGATTTTAGTGCGGTGCGACAGTGTTGGTAGGAGGTCGAACCAGTGAATGTTCACTCCGAGTTCATTGACAGAACGATTGAGAGAACGAGAGCTTCCTACGTCACATGAGATAAAGTAATACAGACAGAGCTACGATAGAAGCTACAAAAATTTGAATGGCAAGGAACAAAATAAATCCCTCAAGTTAACAGGAAATAGACACAAAGAAAGGAATATGCGTGGAGCGCGTCCATATCAGATCCTGAGAGATAAAGAAACGTATAGAAACGAAAGGGCCACCCTGCTCATCGCCAACGCAAACGTTTCAGATACCAAGTAGCTGGCTGAATGAGGCGTGGCGAGACGGCCTGTGGATATGGGAGAACGGAGGGAGGGTGGCGATTGCTTGGCCGGAGAAGTATGGAGGGGTGAATACGAAGGGTTGAAATCGTTCCTCGATCGCTCGATTCCATTTCGATCTCGCGTGGGAAGCTGAATTGAGTGGAGAGACTGGCGACTGGATACATTTGGAAAGGAGAGAAATAAAGAGGAAAGGGGTATCGGGATGGGAGGGGCGGGGGGACAAAAACATCACAACGAGTGGAACGAGAACTTCGGAGAATGCTCGGAACGGAACGATTATGGGCAAAAATTACGACAAAGGAAGTCTAAGAAATAAGGGGAGAAAATAGGGAGGATGAAGGCAAACAAGACTGAAAGGGATAAGGATCTACCAAAAATTGGAAAGGAGCTATCCAATCTTCTTGAAAGGGAACGTCCTATTACAATATATTACCACTGAACTCCACGTCCATCAGCGTAATGTCAATAACGTGGCTAATCAAGAGCAAAATTACGGAATGAAAATGTGTAAAGCAAGGGAAAAGATGCATTTAAACATCAGGCCAGTTGATATGCAGAATTAAATAAAAAATACAGCATGAAATATGACTGAACTAATTCTAGCATTTTGGCGAAATAATTACAATCACTTAGCAGGGTTCCTGTGCCTAACTGCCACAGTTTATTTGGCTTGGAAGCTTGACTCCAACAGATATCAGAGTACTGGTGACGTTGCAAAACTAAAAGATCTAAAATGTATGCAATTACACCTTACAGGAGCTAGAAAAACTCACTCAGAAAATTTCAACTAAAGACTTACAGAAAGCGCGGTATTTTGCTGACGCTTTCAATGCTCTTAACTTTTGAACAGACCTCATTAAATCCAACAACACCTCGCAGGCTCTCATGAAAAATGCAAAGCGCTGAGACCCTAGGCTTGATGTATCTACGGGATTGAAGTCAGAATTACTGCATTCACTCGACTGGGCAGGGGTAAAAATTAAGGTACAAAAAGAGGTAAAGGAGCTATTAGGGTGGGGGGAGGGCGAGAATGAAAGGCGAAGCAATAAAGAGATGGTGGAGGAACCCTTAAAAGTAGGACCACTGGACTAGAAAGGGTGAGGATTTTCGAAAAGTTTTTCCTGAGGCGGAGGAGTAAACACGATGGAAATCGAGAGAGCATGAGAGTGAAGGGTGAGGGGGGGATGATTGGAGAACTGAAGTACAAGACCTGCGGTAGGAAGGGAGTACCACGGAAGAGGTCAAAAAGGGAAGAGAGCGGGAACGTAGTTTAAAGTAAAAGAGTTGGGCACTAAATAAAGAGACCGAAGGAAAACAACATTCCCATCCCCTGCTTGAGAGCGGAGCTGCCTATGGGAAAGGGAGCATAAAAGCCTCAGAGAGAAGGAAGGCGAGGGCGAGGGAGGAGCGCATGGGTCCTGCCGGGTTTTTTGTGTGGATTTGTCTGTCCAGCTTCGTCGACAGTGGGACACCATCAACCAGCCTATTTCAAACCAAGCCTCATCTCCCCAATTTTCCATCTCTTCATCCGTCGTCCTCCCTTAATATCCATCCGCCAACTCGTTCAACGATACCACCAAGGAAACCTCAAATGATTTTCCCAGATTTGCGACGCCAGAGCAAACCGCGGCTGCCGTTTCTACGGTCTTATCTTCTCGAGTTTTAATTACTTTCCCGATCGAGTTTTCCATTCAGAGAGGGTGCGCCGATGGAGGTCATTCCACTTTCCTCCGAGACAGTTTTCTAAACTTACCTTCTACACTTAAGATACAAATATTTTAACGTAGACAGTATAGATTCGAAATCAAATATCACGGTAATTCCTTTCAAACCGGAGGTTTAACGCATTGCTCATAGATTTCCCTCTAGAAAAAAATTTCAAGCAGAAGGATTCAGGTGTTTGATCCTTTCAATACCTACGGGAAAGATTTATCCCACCCCACTTCTCAGAAGTAAATGATTGATGCGCACAGAAAAATGAGAACTGGTGGAAAAAATCTTCTCTAATCCAAACATGCAAAAAAACAGTCGTAATTCAATTAATGCTTTCGCAAGCCAAAGTATATAAATTTTCGTATAGTTAGCAGCATAAAATAAAATGAAGTTTAAATAGGAACGATGTAATGAGAAGGATTAAATACTTTAATTTATAAGATAGATGCAAATCGGGCAATATCGCAAAATGGCTCAGATTCAAAAGCATAATTGGTCTTAAGTTCGTTCTATTCCAGTAATAAATCCCTAGGCTGCATCAATTTCCTACCTTAGATTCCACCCAAACGACAGAGGAAATATTCCATTGCTTCCGATCACCATTGTTTAAAATTTTCATTCGCCATATCTAGTATAAATAGTACCTCATGATCAACGGGGAACTATCCATCCTCTACCGATGCGTTAACCTTAATAATCAGAATTTTTGATTAAAACATTTTCAACCTCCGGACAAACCCATTATACTTGAGGCTATACTATGATTAACCCTAGCTGTTTTACCTCTTTCACGACAAAACTGTGACAGTAATTTATGTAGAGCTAATGCTTATAAAGCTGACCCATATTTCATATTCCTTTTTCACTTGTTTAGTAGGTATCCGAGACATCTCTGGCCACACGCTCTTGCGGCGGCATAGCAATATTTAGATGTAGTATATTAACGTCATTACCAAGCTTATTAAATACTGTCATGCATTATTCCCCCTTCAAGTTTGAACAGTGTTTATAATTTATTGCATCTTAAGCCCTTCGATCCCTTTCCCCGAATTATTTTGGACGCTCTTCCCCACATAAATATATCTCCTCTCTCTCTTGTTTCCTTCTGAATGTTTGGATATCTACTCTTGTATGCGCTCCTCGGGAGCGTGACCGTCTTCCAAGATAGGGATTCACCGATAAGAGCCAGATTAAAGGAAATCGTAAAACAAACGAATGCTTCCCGGCAAAGGGATTAAGAGGGGTTCAGGATGGGAGGATTCCTTTACATTAAAGGTTTTCATGCCGTTAAAATTTTTTCGCGACTCTTTTAATTTTCCATTATCCGTATTTCATAGGTCCATCTCCATTGATTGGCGAGTTAACTGGGATAGCTGAAAATAGAGAACTTCAGAGTGTATCAGAAAGGTAACAAAAAAACTTTATTTGGAGAAGGAAAATTGTGATTTTTAACTCGAGTGAATCGGGAAAGGTTTTAAAATTACTTTTTTATTAAAACCGCCAATGTCAACGGAATATGCTTTAGTAATAGTAACCTTGCAATACCTACGAAATACTTCGACAGAGCGTTATTCACCAACTTTAACGCTTTCCACTAGATTCATTAAGATTCTCTTGCTACCAACTACCTTTTTCAGAACAATATTTCAGCATCATGCTAAAGCGATTACTAAAGCAGGTTCACAATTGATGCATGAATCACTACTTTGACATGGGATAGGAAAAAGATCCGAACACTCAATTTCAAGAAAAAATTTGTCAATCAATAAATTTCACTGATTTCCAACACATTTTACAGAATGGGTAACTTCTAATGAATCTCAAAAACTTGCATCTCTTAAATTCTCTCTAAGTTAGCATAATTCCGTAACTCCGAAGGTATCGCGGGTGTTTGAGTAAAATACAGGCAGGCAGTAGGAGGAAGGTCAATTTTAATCCAATCCTTAAAAGTGATACAAAGAACACCAATCACCCTCGCATTACCTTTTAGGTAAATGGAAGGGATTAAAAGCTAAAGAAAAGGATAAGGAAAAACGAGCACGTATATGCTAATCTCAATTGGAACAGTTTTTTCCTGCGGATTAATAGCCGATTCGCTTATTCTGCGTCCCTTTGTAAGAATTTTTTAAGCCTGGGGATATTGTTTCATCCATTCATATCACTAAAAAGAAGAATATTAGGTTAGAGTTAAGATGTTTCTCGATGCATTTTTTCCATTTGATCAACTAACGAACGTTCCTCTTAGGTGGAGCTCAATTAGCAGTTATGATTTTGACCTTCTAGTTTCGAGAAAATACGTAGGCCGAGAGAAAAACTCTCAAAAACATTCATCACCGGGCAAAATATGTTATGCGCTTCAACTAATTTATCCGCAGCTACATCACCTCTGCAAACTGTTTTACATTGCCCTGAAGTGTATCATAATTTAGCGAGTGCCTAATTCGACTATAATTTCATAAAGGAGGCATAAGGATGAGCCAAATAGAATGTTGTTCTGGGACTCCAAGAGCCACGAGTCGGCGCACGAACAATTAATAAACAAGAAGATAATTCCAGTAGAATTTATGCCAAATATGCTGAATCCGCATGGAACTTCCCGTATGACGCCCACTCGAGCAAACATGTCTACCCTGGAAATTTCCACAAATTTGTAGCATTCTTTTTTATTGAACACGCGCACGAACCATTGTTCGCAAAATACGCGCATGAACTTAACCCATCCAGAAACATATAAATTTACTCGTTTCATCTGGCTAAAAGTCCGCACTTGCAGTAATGTATATTTGTCTTTCCGAATCATGGCTAATTTGAGTGGGTATAAAAGATGAGGTTGGCCCACTTCAGCATTCTCGGATGGATCCCAGCCCGAGCATAATGGGTGTGTACGACTCTGGGTCCGCGAAACACGGGCCCCCGAGCCAAATCCCTGAGAGCGAATGATTTAAACGCTTCCATCAAATGAGGGATTAACACCCGAGGAAATAGCGGGAGTTTTTGCGAGGTCGCCCAAGAGCCGAGGCGAGGCAGGAAATGTGTCGGAAGAGAGTGGGAGGGCATGAGTCATAGACAAAGGGAAGGAGGGAGTTGATTTTGTACTGCAGAGAGAGAGAGAGAGACAAAGAGGGGCCTCGACGTCACTCGGAGGCAGAGGAACTCAATGAGAGGACCGAGTGATGAAGAGAGAGAGAGAGAAAGAGCGTGGTTGCAAAGAGAAGACTAGCAGGAAAAAGGAGTCACGGAGAGGACGAGGGCAAATACTTGGAGACAGGATTGAAGAGAAGGCCGGTCTCTTCCTGCCCAGACACTCTCCGCGTTGAGAGAGGGATGGAATACGTTAAGAAACTTCTCTCTCGGGCAAGCCGGCCTTCACTTAAACGCACAGGAGGAAATTGAAAATTTTTTCACATTTCATTTTCACGGTATACCTCTTTGCTATATTGCTTCCGTTTCGCCTTGCAGCGGGGTCGAAAAACGGTCCTCCTTCCACCGCAAGGTCCAATGAGGAGATACCACGGGGGCTATTCTGTATGGCCTCGGTATTTCCAAGTCTCGACGATGACTAAATGTCGACGTCACAGCCACAACATTTTCAATTTGGGTCATTCAAAAGTTGAGATTTCTAGGGGTTAGACGTCACATCCACGGATTTCCGGAGGTTCGAATAAGCCCCAAGGAAACTGAAGACCGAGAGAATCTCTTAACAGCAAGCGATTTTCTCATGCTGCTTGCTATTCTTAATGAATCAATGGTATCCACTGATTAAGTTTGCATTTCTTTGTCGTACTTGACAGAGATCATACCAGCCTCTATACGCAAATGTTTCATCCAGTGGCCGCATAGTGAAGAAATCAACTACACAAGCATTTAAAGTTCTTACATCAGAAGTTTCATATATTTCAACGTATACATTCAAGTGCTGACACTGCAATCGTTCCGAGCTATTTAAAGGCATAACCTTCAGATGAAACAGCGCTCGCAAATTTGTGCAAAGTTGCACAATGAAATTTAACGGAATGGCAAATATAATGAAAGAAACTAATTGAATTAATTGCATAAATTCCCCTCTATATCGCAAGAATATTCGGATTTTATAGAAAGAAACTAAATTCTTACTGAGCCATTTCGCTTTAAAACCATTGCTGAGCTGTATAAAACAAAATGTCCTGACATACGTTGCATTGCAACGCGTGAGAAGGTCATTGAAAATTCAATGACATCTCTAAACCATTAATAACCGTTAATGCATCATTTGAATCACAGTTTCGCAGTTGACAAACTCTTTACTAAGTCGAGCCAGCAATTGAATGAAGCTACACATCCCGCCAGGCTACTTCCCACATGCAACCTCAACAAAGCGGATCGCAATTGTGTTTCTTAATTATTTTGGTCGAAAACGTGATTTTTGGCGTCAAATACAGATTGGGCATCATCACCAGCCACAAAAGTCGAGAGAAAACACACGAAAATTGTCTCACCCACTCGCGACACGCCCTTGTTTATTTTCACGCTCTAACTTTCTAGAATGGCACGGTAGCTTCCAAAATCCACACATTCCCCATAAAGTCGTTTCTCGTTTACCCATTAAAAATCTCCCCGGTAAATAGACAACATTTTTGAACTAGTTTTTATTGGAATAAAATTTTCATCCCGCCCCAAAATACTATCCTCAATGTTCAAATAGCGAGAGCCAAGTGCGTCTACTTCGTGCAGCTTGTAACGTGACAAAGTGCTAGAGTGACAACAATGATTAATTCGATCTCAATCAAAGCCAAAGGTCAACGATGTGGAGAGGAAAACTGAGGATTCAAATCAAGTGTTATGTTATTTGAGACCGCAGAATCTAATCTTAAAATTAGAGGTGCGATGAGCAGTAAGAAAAACGACTCCAAGGAGGGAGGGAGAGCATAGCGAAGTGAAACGAAAAGACACCCTGCCTCCTGACAACAGGAAACAACGGACATCCATTATACTACAGTAAAAACTCTTTAGTCCTTAGGCACCTATTTCCATTCGTTTACTTCTACCCCTGTGTGCAGCGATTTATTCGAGCGATAAGATAGTAAAAAATAAGAACAAATCCACTATCAACCACAAAAAAAATCAAATAACTCGAGTACGTCAGGGTCGCAGCTAATGATTTTTTTCCTGTAATTGAGACAACACAGATCACTCATTGCATTTCATGGCATTCGATGTTTGATAGTAAAGAATATGAAGACTTTCATTTTTTATGAACCATAATGATTCTTAATCTAAAATATAATATTCACAACTGCCATTCATTTTGAAGATCACGCGACACGAGTATTGAAAAAATAATTTTCTACTTCTGCTTTCCAGGAAGGTTCCACCTACGCGAGCATCCTTCATCCTCCGATATTGCGGGGAAATTTTCCCTCCTCAACGTCTTCCCCA
This sequence comes from Ceriagrion tenellum, assembly GCA_963169105.1. Lineage (NCBI taxonomy): Eukaryota > Metazoa > Arthropoda > Insecta > Odonata > Coenagrionidae > Ceriagrion > Ceriagrion tenellum. The sequence continues at coordinate 116,840,045 of OY720635.1, read as the reverse complement.
TTCGCTGGCATCTCCGGTGCTCATTTCCTTCAACCTCCTCCGACTTCACGGTTTCCTCGCACCTATCCCTGCTTCCATGCCACCCACACGCACCCACCGCTTTTAATATCTCGCTCTGCCAAGCTTCTTCGAGCCAGAAATTTCCCTCCGCCAGCCACTAATTTTTTCCTGACTCCCTTGCCTTCCGTCGATAGTCTCCCCAAAATTCCTTTATCCCATCCTCCCAACCTCTCTGCGGTTCCTTTCAGTAGCACGTGCGTTCTCACCGTCCGCATCTCGTCTCCTTTGGTTGGGTAGATAAGGCCTTGTTCTCTTCAACTCGTACCTTCTTCGTCTACTCCCGACCCACGAGCTAAATGCGCACTTCACCCATCCACGAAACCAACCCGGCAACTCAGTGAATTTGCAATGAAATTGATGGGAATCCCCTCGTGCTTTGCGGTGAGAGAGGGAAGGAAGTTGAAGCAGATTCCACCCCTGGCCTTAAAACCATGTAATTTCCTATCGTCCGCTACGAGCTGGCTAGTAACGAATGTAATAAGACCAAGGTTGACAGGAAAAAAAATCAGGATACGAGAGTTTTGCAAGAGGATGGATGACTTCATACCCAAAACGGCTGATACGCAGAGAAAATTAACGCTTCACTATTGGAAATTATCGGAAAATAAATTCGAATCTCCGAGCTGGAGGATGAAGATTAGAATGAGAGTTCGAACACTATTATAGGCTCTATTCTATGACATAAGTAACAGAATTACCTACGAACCACAGAATATCACTGCTCGTTGATGAAAATACAAGTTTTGAATGCATCAAGAAAATTGCGGTAAAGAATTATGAGCAGATGAAAGGCTTTTTTTCACGGCTTTCTGCGAGTGTTGTTTGCACTCATATGCAAGATGCATATTTTGCTCTCATAAATATATATTATTGAACTTAAACTAAACAAAATATGCATCAGTTGAAACAATGACTTTATCAATGAATTAAAATGTCTTTTCGTGACCACAGGAATCATTGGAAGCAAAATTTTAAAGAGAGAGATGGAAAGCCATAGGAATGTTCTGAAAACTATAGTCAAATTTATAATTACACGCAATGCACAACCAGATATATCAATGCTAAGCATACCAGCTATATTTCGCAGAAAAGTAAAATGATTTTACCAAATCTTTCTATCCTAGATAAAATCTACTTCAGAAAGCCCTACTGAAACTGTAGGTTGCAGTTTTAAGGGAAGTAGGAAATTTTGGCTTTCGTACCTTTAATGTGCTGCACTACAGCTTAAACTATTCGCAGCCCCTTCAAGAGCGAATATTATTTTTCAGCACAAACAGTTTCTGTTGTATTTAAGACGAAACCAAAGCGTTTTTTTTATCAAATTCTAAAAATATATTTTCGAATTAAAAATTAGGATTTTGGCGCAGACTCTACGGTACATATTTTCTATTTACTTAAAGGCATTGCGATTCCTCATCGATTCGTGTGATACTAATTATGAATTAACGAGAAGATATTTTTGACTTAGTTATTTCAGCAACGTTTGCGAGTCAAGAGACTTTTGGAACATCGATGAAGTCGAAACACGTTAGCTTTCACCAGAGGTATTAATCATCCGGCGAAATTATTCGCAATCGTGCCCCGTGGATGTGACGCCCAATACTTATCCACTTCTCCGACTTCCGAGGAGAAACCTCGCTCCCTTCCTGCCTCCGCTAATCACTTGCCTGAGGAAACTTTACAGCTTTACTTTCAGCATAACAGCGTGAGCGAAGCAAATGAAACGACGTTCGAAGAAAGATTTTACCGGCGGGTTATTTTTTCCGGGACAAGTAAGGATTTCAGCCATTTTAATCGCGTCGAATTAATTACCGAAGGGTCTTAGAGCGGATGGCTTCAAGCTTAATTAATTACCACTCCAGGGGTTGAGAAGATACCATAGGAAGGAAATCCATGAAAGTCCGTGTAAATGAGGCAGTGACTCTTTTATTCGTTGGTTAACAAGAGACTATCAATCGAATCTGGTCGAAAATGGACGCTTCTCTTAGAAAATCAATATTGAATCGCCTCTGGTAAATACTGTTTATGATAATGCAAGGACTAAAACCTATGGAAAATAATAGTAAATTGGTACTTTAGGAGCTTTAACTCCCAAGGTTACGCCGTTTAATTTATGATAAATACAATAGCCACAATTGGGACAGGATTCGTATCCGCGACCTCGTTTGGCAAGAATGCTCCTTGTCAAGCCATACACTGCAGTCGACATTGGAAAGCAACTACGGCAAGGCTCAATTACATCTGTTTCAAGATAATTTTGTTGGTACGCTAGATATTACATAAGTATATTTGATGCGAACTTCGTTCCTACCGCGTTCATCAAATATTTACAATATAAATATTCTAAGAGTCAAACGTGTCCGGCAAAGAACGTCAAGCTCTAGATGGCTTACTTTGGCCGAAATAAGAACCATTGAAGCTGATAAAACTGGCATGAAAATCATGAAAACATTAAATTGAGGAACCCAATCGCGGAAAATCGCGGGCCACCTTTAACTGTTAGTTACTTCATCGATCATGGCACCAAACCCTCCACGATGCAAACGACGCAGGTAAGTAATAGAGTAACGACGAGACTCGATTGCTTCCACAGATTAGAAAATGACGGGCATCTAAAAAAATTAAATGCTCGGGAACGACGTGCAAGAGAAATTACAAGACTGATAAAGGTGCCGAGGGATGGCTAAAAGGGGGCCGATGGTAAGAGGGGTTGGAGGGAGGGAGAGAAAAAGGTCCTTAAAGCAGTACCGTAACTTAGCGACGACGAAGAGGATAATAAAAAAACGAACGAAAAAAGAATCGTGAGCCAGCAGAGGCGAGGCAGCGTCGACCTGGCGAGGAAGGGCACGGATGGGTTCGCTTGGGGGATGGCGGAGAGGAGAGGGAAAAAGAGAGAGATTAATTTTCAAATTGGGGTGACCCAACGCGGTGGGGAAATTAATCCAGCCGCGATGGAGGGAGAGAACTGGCTAAAAGAGATACGGGGAGGAGGGAAGGGATATGAAGGCAAAGGGGAGACAGAGAGAGCGAGTGGGACGACTGTTTGAGGGTTCGCGAGAAAGAGAGAAGCACAGAGACGCCAAACGAATGAGGAACGACCCTCGAGAGACCCCAGCACAGGGATTCAATAAGTAAAAAAACAATATTAAGGCGGCAATAAAAAAAGCAATTCCCTGCTTTGGCTTATATATACACACATATATGTGCATGATTTTATGCGGGGAGTTAGACGAGCAATGATAAATATTTTTGCATTGGTAGTGTTTGTGATTGCGATGATTTTTTCCATTAGCGCATAAGGTTTATGCTGTGAGAAGGGATAAAACGCGAATAACAAAACAGGTTGACAAGATGGAGGATTGAATGACGAGAGAAAAGGAGGACCAGGAAATACAAGGGTAAATGCGGTGAAAACACTCCTCCCATGAGGAATGTTAGGAATCTTAAGAACAAATGATTGTACGTGAAGCAATGCAAGAAAATTCCTAACACCGAGAATTAAGTTCTTTCAACTGAGCCTACTCCAACTGGGAATGACGTGAAAAGTTGGCAAGTATGCAAATAGATTGGGTCTAAATTCTTTTGCTACAGATTTTTGGCAATGTAGAAGTAAACCTGAACACATTTTGCAACATACGGGAAAACTCTAAATTTTTTTAAATTTACATATATTTGCACAGAAATGGTAATTTTCGGAGACCTTACACAAATTTGCCACTTCATAAAAATGTCAATATGGCTTGGTTGTTACAGGAAATTCGATGAATGACGTATAGAACTATCGTAAGCTTTTAGCTCAGGAAAAACATTTCCGCCAGAACATCTCAAATTTGTGCAATCCAGTTAAATAACTTCGTCCATTCGTAGCCCAGTTTATATACGGTCCAATAGAATCACTTGGCGCCAAAAAGTACCGATCAAAAATCAGACCAATCCAGGCAGAGGCATTTTGAGATGCATTTTTACTATGTAGCCGGTTAATTCAGCCTCTGTAGAACTATTGAACTCTGATGGCAGTCTTCAACAGTTGAAATTCGCTGTGCACGGACTGCCATGACTATGAATAGGCATGTCGCGTATTTTTCCTGCAAATCCAAGCGTTCATCATCATTGGTTATTTTCATACTGCTTTTTCAATACTAGAACTCTATATTTTTATAAATACTCACATGCATACACAGAAAAACCTCTATGAAGCCACCATAACCCGTTCTCTCCAATGAAAAGCAATCGTAGGGAAAGAAAGACATAATCCAGGACGGACAAATATGACGCTAATGAGCAGCCGATCGTAAGAGTAACTAACATATTAATTTGAACAGCAAACATCACGAGATGTTCAACTTTTTTTTTAATGGAAAACATATTATAATGAGCAATCGAGAGCAAAACCAATTCTTTCAACCATGTATATTTTACACGAAACTGAATATTACCGCACGGGGCCTAATTTCCTTCAGCAGCAGAGCAAACGAGCACTTATTTTTTGAAGACATTTTTTTTCCATTTTTATATCTTTACAGCGGTCATTTAACGGAAACATGGATTACGATGCATACGAAAAGAGTGAGCGAGATTCTTTTACCTTCAACTCTTCTCCCAGGCTCTCTCTTCCGTGCATATATCGGATTTTGCGCGGGTGCATGGGGGTGGGGAATGGGTGCGAGGGAGGGGAGAACATGGGAGGAGGAGTTCGGGAAAATATTATTTTATCGCCGTTCGAATCAATACGCACGTCCATTTCGAGCACATAGGAGGGAGGTGATGGAGGAGGGTTGGGAAGGGGGAGGGGGGGGAGAGGGCAGTCACAGGAGAATTTTATCCTCCAGAGCTGAAATTGCCGAAGAGAGGCGGAGGTGGGGTGGGGAGGTTACAGGCCTGGGCAAAGTGAACTGGGAGCGTCGATTGGAACACCAAGGGAGAGAGAGAGAGGAGGCATTAAACAAAAGCAATTACGTCGATCCAGAGCGTTTCTCACTCATATCCCTCCTGAAACTGTTTGCGTTCTGGACCACCCCCGCTTTCTCTTCCCACAGCACAAAACAGTTGATAAGCGCGGCGAATTGGGTTGCTTATACAACGGGTCCACTCTAGCGAAAGCCCAACACACTATGAAGAGTTCTTCCCCTCGATGACGAAAAACTTGGCGCGGAGGAATGAAAAGGAGGAACATTTATTGAAACATTCCAGCTTTTTGGAGAAGCGAACCATTTGCACTTATTCGTGCGCGGGTTGTGATGAGCGAGGACATGAAAACCGACTGAATTAATCCCACCCTCAATGTGCACAGGGAGCGAACGAACACCGAAGCCTTTCGGGATGAACGAAAGTCTTTTTTGAGTGCCGCAAAGGGAATACCTACGGCACAGCAGTACCTGTCATTAGCACTAGATACATTTTTCATCCGAGCGACGCTCAAAACGAGTAGTACTTTTCAAAAACAGCGCCAGCGGTTCGCGCGAGAGAACATTTAATAGGTTAATTGAGGCCACGGTCGGATTTTGGGTTCATCCACAAGATGGAAGAGTTGAGTGATGTAGAAATGTGTGTGCATATTTCACTTCACGGTGCATCGGTCCGACGCAAATGGAAAATGAATGCTGTTCGCAAGTACATGCATAAAACTAGGAGCAGGCATACACGTTCAGTGGGAAACTGAAATGGCCCAAGAGCGCTTCGCTGCGTGTATCGGGCTGAAATTAGGGTTAGCCAAAAACCATTAAGGAAATCCAGCAAAAAGTTCTCGCGACTAAATAATCTGGATATCAGATAATCATTTAACACCGTAGGTCACAACAGAATACTCCTTTTAAGGACCTTTTTATCCAGGATGATAACGCGCCGGCCAGATAGTCCAAATATCAGGGTTTGACTTCCGTAGAAGGCGAGAACGATGACCTGATTTTTTTGGAGGTAATTCGCTTGTATGTGCGATATAATCTAAGCGGCCGGATCATAGAAAATCTCAACTTCCACCAAGTTACCCCTGATTTACCTGAATGAGTGACTTCAGTTGTTTTTGAGCTAATTCTAATTTGAATCTCTTCCGGATGACTAACTATTTTCCGGGTTACTTGCCGTGTGTGATCGCTAGATAATATTATTTTGCAAAGCACTAGATCTTTCTGCACATTCAGTTTGCAGAAAATAACGTGTTTAACGTGATAAATTCAACACATAAGCACGAATTGAATGCGGGAAATTTTCAAAACTTCTTTGATCACAAATCCAAAGAAATTCCTCGGTCCATCTTCGCTCTACAATGAATAAGACAGGGTGGATATCGGTATTAGGTACGAAACCAAGCGACTACAAGCGATTAGCAAATCCCTTCCGACTTCTAACGATCGAAAACGAATGACCTCGCTGGGAGCGAGCGAAAATGGGTAAATGGCAGGGAAAATACGACGAATGAAAATCGAAGAAAAACAGGAGAGAATAAATCGAGCTGAGCGGGTGGAGGAAAGGAACCACTACGGGACGCGGGAGACGAGCTAATAAGACGACGATTGATGCGTAAAAGGACGCTAGACTTGTGAGGCATTCGGCTTCGCCCACCCATACAGAAAGGGAAAGTGAGGGAGGGACTGTGCAGAGAGTCTTGAGGGAGGAAAGGGACCGCACATGGGGGGGGGGATCTTGAGGATTTCTACGGTAAAGAGAGAAGGGAAAATATTGACGGGATCCGTTCAATTCGTTGCGATTGGGCTAATTTCTCCTCTCAGATTCCAACTCCCGAAATACACGGGTTTACGCGCCACCTTAGACAGGCTGCGAAAGAGGTCGGGATCAACTTTGGGGACGAAGGTTACTGTGAGTGAGGCTCAGAGGGAGAGAGAAAGAGAGGGGGGCGGAGAATGTTTAAGGATTAACGACCCTGGGATAATCTCAAGGACCCCCAACTCACTCTTCCTCTCCGGCTCCGTTTGAGTTTGAAGTGGCGTGAGATGGGCAATTCCGGAGAGAAGGTAAGGTAGGAAGGATGTGAGGTAGGAAGGTAGGTAAGTCAAACCGACGGGGGAAAACGGGTGGAAAGAAGGGGTAGTGTGAGGAAGGGACTGCGAGAGGAGCTTTGAAGGGAAAGGTGTGAAAGAGGAGGATGCGGAAGAGCTAAGCGCTAAGGTGTGGAGGATTGAGGGACGACAAAATCTGATAAGCCAAGAGCTAACTAAATGGTTAATGAGACGACCGATGAGATCTCAATTATTAAAGGGGGGGCCGCGGAGATGGATGGAGTCAGCAAACACGGGAGATTAATACACAAAGCACAGGCTATGCTCGCCACGCTCACCTGGAACACCTTCAAGGGGCAGCTTCAAGGGGCTGCGAGGGGCAGTCGTTTGAAATGGCAGGGTTGCGCTACAGATGCATGGCCAAGACCTTTTCTCCATTCATTCGCAAGTGAAGTAAAATTGAACAGGTGAGGTGAGGCTCGCATTCTATAACAAGAAGAATTCAATAGAAAGGCGGGAAGAGAGCTATCGTCCGTAAGGTACTCTATACGAAAGAGTATATGATACGGTACTTTTTGGCGAATAACTATAGGGTAAAATTTGCATGTCGAAATAAATTGCCATAGATTGGTGATAGATCTCACTCCCAGCACCAATATCTTGCTATACTAAGGAACCAGGAGCGATTTGGAAAAGTTTAAATGCAGTACGGAAATGTATACAAAGATTTAACAAGAAGCTTTTTTGGTAGTTGTTTCAATATAGCTGGTATCAATTTAAAAGCAACGACAATATTGAATTTATCGCCATTTATATGGACTATCAACAAATATGCCACAAGCCGCAAGAGCGCTTATTCTAATTCAAAGAGGAGATTCTTTTGAATATTGATTTCATTGTTACAAAGAGCTCATATCTGGAGCCTATAGAAAAATCAACTCAACGATTAAACCATATTTTCAAGATTCATTGGAGAATAGCAAATTATGGCTACAGAAAATACAATCGATATACTCAAGATTTTCAAGAGAACTGCAGCATTTTCTCCAAACTGAATACCCAATATAATGATTGGGTGAAAATTTCAAAACAAAACCAGAAAATAAATTACTTCTCAGTTCATTCAAAAAATTTCCATTAGAACCCACAGTTTTTGGCGATATCAAACTTTTCTCCATTTATCTCCCTTCCTGGTTGCGTAATCCCAAGTAAAGCAGGAAAGTGGCAACCAAAGGGGACCTCTCAGTCTAAAATATACAGTCTCTTCCGGTAAAAGTCGCTTGTTTCCCAGACATTGGCTCTTTAGCACGCAGGACTTACTGAACTTTCGAAAAATATTGCCCATAAAAAAATGGCCTTTAAATAATAAAAGTCCGAATTTACATGCAAATGAAGTAAAATGAGGCTAAAGAAGAATATTCCGTTCTTTATAGCTTTCATTTCATATTTCCGAGCCAGAATGGCCAGTTTTTGAAATAATAGATATCAGACTGCAGACCACATTTTCTGAATTACTACAAGTTACAAACAAGAAAGGAAATATATTCTGGCAATTACGAAAAAAATAACGGATAATATTGTTGTATGACTGAATTCAATGGGCTTCATGTCTACGCCAAGTGCTGAGACTAAATCGATCAGAAAAATCGGAACACCACGATTGCATAGCAAATGGTACTGAAGTACTAATAAACGTATCCCAGTCTTTGCAAATAGCCATTATTTTTGCTACCAGAGCCTTTTTTCTCTATCTTCCTGTTAAAAGATAACCATACTCTACACCTAAGAAGAAACTGAGCCAAGGGAGACACGGGAATCCATGTTCCTCATTAGTTCGACGTAAGAGGGAAGGTTCCAGCGATGGAACGCACGTCGCGGATTGGTCTACATACTGCATTTGCTGAGTGTAGAGCGAAAGGGTAACACGAGAATGTAAAGCCAGACCACGACACCGGCAGCTGACATCGAGTAAAGCAGCTTATGAAGCCAGTGAGGAATGGTACAGGAATTGCAACTGAGCAAATACGAGACATGGAAGGTAGGGTTTAAGCTAAGAGAGATAGGTTACGAGAAAACGCTAAACAATGGAATGGGAGTCGCGTATATTGTATATGCATCGAAATTTTGAAACAAGTTGCTTTCATTCCACACATTACGAACACGGCAAGTGAAAATATTCGGATAATAAGGAGGCAGCAAACAATGAAAAGGGGTCCTCATTTAACACAAATGGCGACAAATTTTGCGAGTTCAGACGAAATTTTAAATACGCGGCGGACTATTTCCATAATTTTTTCAAGAAACCTCCCAAAAATTGACTTAAGTTTTTTTTAACCTGACGTGGAGGCCATAAGGCATAAGGGTATACTGGTGTGTACATCAATACCATCTAAGTGTCAACTCTCCAGCCGAGCTCAGTGGCACACTAAGATAAACATATTTTATACCTGGTTTATTGTTATCTATGATATTTTAGAATGCAACATGCATCAACACAAGCCAAAAATAATTCTACTACGTGATTAGAGAGTAAGTACAAAAATTTAAAAAGGTAAATAAAACAAACATGATCAACAGACACGCATGCTGCCAAGAGTATAGTTTTGGCACTAGCTCATAAACATAGGCACTGTGCATACACAAGCGGGGTAGCGCTAAAAATATAAACGAACACAACACATACAATGCAACATAAACAATGGCAATGAGGAAGATGGATATGGCAGTTGGTGTGGCTAACGAAGGTGGAAGCCTAAAGTGAAACTTTGTTCACACTCGGAAGATGTGAGCAATTTATTTTTTCATGCACACACTTGAATTCTCATAAAAAAGGCAACCGAACCCGTCTCCTGCACTTGAACTCCAACATGGTGATGCACTTTGGCCCGTGGAAAGCCACAATGGCCATAAGGCAGGCGGGAGAGAAGGGCGCAGAAGAATTGTTCGCGAATGAGGAGTAATTACCCGCAGCTGGTACACAGCATGCGAACCCGTTATGTGGCTGATGGCAAGAATAAAAAAAATGACCTTGGTGAGCCTACGCAATTATGAAACAATATCGTAACTGGGGCGCAGATGAAAAATGAAGAATTCGCCGCGCGTCAAATACATTTCGTTTCGACGTTTTCTTCCCGTACGGTTTTCGCGGTACTGGCAAGCGGAGACCACAATCCGACGCGCTGAAACGGATTACTTCTCTGAATATTTCCCACACCACAGGAAAGCCTAGACGTGTAGTGCATTCCTAAAGTCAAACGTCGTTTCCATTTCCATTCGTTACTGCCGAGTTATCTCATCCTGTCCGCATTCGATGATTACTGCACCACAAATATCAAGTGAAGGGGTAGCATGCGACTCTTCAAAGAAACCGAGCGATAATCTGTTTTCAAAGTCAATATTGATCCCATTTCGAGAGGAGATCTGCATGGTGAGGAATTTTTCCATGAAAAATACCTTTGCCTTGACAAGAATTCGAACCCCGATCTCTCGATTACCATTCACGAATGTCATCCACTAAGCTTTGATATAACAGGTAACTAGCTAACTATAACAGGTAACTAACTTCGTTCATAGCACTGACTTCTTACCATCTATGGATTCGTTCTACTCGCATTCACACGTAATATAAATTAGCATCACAACCTAAGTCGCTACAAGGGTCAGTTTTGCTTCACATAACATTCCCTGATCACCTGATGAGGACGATGATTAATCACATGAACGTATTGACTAGAATTCATTCGATTGGAGGAAGACAACTATTGTACATAAAAACCATGGAACTTCAACGGGGTTGAAAATGACACAATTGTCTGCGCCATCCGGCCGTTCGCATTATTAAATATTAAAAGTTTATGGAATTACAACGAAAAGAAGCTTGGAATGCGGTTGGCGTAAAACAAAATACATAGACGAATAGAAGAAAAGGTTTCAGATCTCGGTTTGTTCGGATGATTTTTCAATGGCAGACTTCCTCACTCTAATGCTACAGCCTTCGAACTGGTGAGCGTGGCTGAATATCCCGCCATTTGCGTATTTTTTGCAATGATTTGTCCCGCCCTTTGCGTTTCGCCCTCTCTAGCTTCACTCATCCCCCACCAAAATCGGCCGAATAAATGGATTTCAAATTGACTGGCTTGTTACACTTCCAGCACTGGACAGGGAGTGGACTTCACAGGAAGAAGGGTGGGGTAGGGAGGAGACGGCGTTTGTCATCCAAATGAACGGTTGTCAGTGCGAGCAGCTATCTCTCATTTCCCCCCCGAGCGTGACGGATTACGGCCAGTGAAACATAGATAGGGCACACAATGGGTCGACCTCACCGTGACCTCATTAAGCGGTCACACACGCCCGAGAGGACGGGAGAGTAGTCGGGGAGGGGGGGGCTGGAAAAGGGGAGGGGCGGGGGTTAGATGCTGGGGATCGAATAGTGGACGGCGAGTTGGCGTGACGGCATTGATCGATACACCCCCGGGATCGATTTTGCTACCTCGTGGATGTCTCAAACAACGGTGCACACGGGAGTGTGAACGCTGACCCGTAAATTGCGATCATTTCCCGATGACCTCTCCTAGGGATGCGTTTTATAGTTACGATTTACTCCTCTGATTGAAGGAAAGCTTCCGGTTAACCTTGATGTAAACGCTAAATGTCAAAGCGGAATCACCGTATCAGGCTTAATGATATAGAAAAGATTCATCAAGGACGAAAATGAGCAAAAAATATATAGGTAGAATTCACTGTATGTTTGTTTACTTCGGCCGAAGATTCCAAACACTCTGACACATCATGGTTATATATCATGACTACTACGGCGGACAGATTTCAATCAATTCAGATTACAATAATCGTATTTTCCCTTCGAGTGTACTCCAGTCGAAAACAACGAATTTCCCTTCATTGTGCGTAATTCACACGGTTGTATCATTCGATAATCGTATCGTTTTGAAAGGCATGTTATAGGCATCATATTAAAACCACTGAAAGGTTAAATATTTTAAAAAAGGACATAAATTACCTACGTTATTCTAGGAATGTAGGACAAGTGGATTCGGTATTTATATGAGATGACACTGATAAAAACAGACTTTCCGGAATTGATGGCGAGATGAACGCGAGTTTATAATGTCAAGAATAAAAAAGAAAATAATGGTGGAAAAAACAGAAAAAAGGGAACCATGGAAAAAGATAATTTGGACGTAAAAATTCAATTGAAGGCCAGAGGAGAGTGATAAAAATAAACATAAAAAGAACGCCCGGGATAAAATGAACTTTGCTCCATGGCTTTTCTAAATATGGCGATCCGGAAACCAGAGCGAGAGTGCGCGCGGAGTAACTCGATTATGATCTGGGGAAAAAGCGTAAATAAATTGTCTGAGGCTGGTGCTGCCACTGAATCGGAACAAAGGGAAAATCTCCCATTATCGAGTGTGTTTGCCATGGCTGCGGTAAATTATTTACTCGGATCAAACATCACCTGCGTTGAAAGCACAGCCGAAATAAGAGTGTTCACTGATTGACGACATGGCGCCCGTTTTCAGGATAAGCGAAGAGGAGTAGAATTTTTGCAATGAATTTACAATTTTCAATATCAAATTAGCCTTAAGACATTTATTCGAGTGCCCTCCCTAAATATTTTATCGACCAAAACACTTTTCCCATAAATTTATCAATGCTTAAAAAGAAAACAGATAGACACCAGCCAGTGTTATGACTGATAAAAAGAAAGAATTGTTTCACCATGGCAACTATCTTCAGAATATAATTTTTTATTATGGAAGTATGTCGACAGGAATTATTATCCCGAGCATTATATGAATCGATTCAGTGAGAGACAAAAAGGGGGAGGCTACGTTGAACATATTGAGACTATATATCCTCAGAATGTATCTACCAGTTATTTTAGGCTACAAAATCGAAACACTTTCGTAGGTCGTTTTTCTTGAATTAACAGCTAAGACACATTTTCTGCTACGATAGATTATATCCCACGACTATAAAAATTTAGCATAACTTCCACAATTGTACCCACTGTTTTAATTTAAATGCTCAAGGTGTATGCTAGAGCTTCAATATACCATACATATCTTGAACATAATTTTGTTTACTCATACTCTTTGACCCTGGAGCATGCTCAAACGTAATAAAAGTCCATTTAATCAATATTTTACATCAGAAGAGAGCATTATACCAGACCATGATAAACTAAGAGAACTCAAACTTTCACGTGACCAAGACTTACTTCCTGAGGTCTATGTTATGAGTGAGAAATAGGTGTGCACACAGGTAGACTCATGAATGAAAGTGATTTTACGGCTCATGAATTGGCATGACTTTTGTAAGTGGAAAACAAAAACTAATGGATGCCATGGAATCGATAACTTTATATAAGTTTTATACCTGTAGCAGTCTGTAAGGATATGGGCCTTCAAACTCCTCCTGAAGAAGTGCAGGATAAAGCTGCGAGCTAAACACGGGCGGTAGGTCGTTGACATCATTCACATGGATCACCACCGTGGTTTGATTCTCGTTCAAACTGTCCGAAGCCACTAGAGTTAGCTCGTACTTTTGGAGTTTTCGGGGAAGGTGAAGGTTTTGAACATTTGGTTCATTGCGAGCGTAAAAGAGTATTGAGTCGGTGGGGTAAAGAATGGAAGGGTGCAAGAGTGGTACATGCAAGGTGTGGGTGTGGTCAAAACCCGCGACGTCGTTTCACGTGGCAAACGACAAGGTATTATTTATGCCACAAAAACAAACGACGCGTGTCAAAGTAATAGAGGTTGGGTTAAAGAGGTGTGAGAGAGAAAAAAAGAGAAAGAAAAATAATAAAAATGAACAAAAACTTTAAACAACACTAATTACTATCTAATACTGCTATTACAAGAAAATAACATATTCGTAAATCATAGGCGAGAAGAGAGGGATATGGTAATGATAATGAAACACAATCGAAAGCGTTACACGCCTCTCGAAAAGACAATAGTAAAAAAAGAATAATTACGAATCAATACCGATTCAAAAGACGATTATCAAAAATAAGCCATTCACGAAACATCAATTGGAAAATGCCATGCAGTCTGGAAACTTATAAAAAAAGGTAAGAATAAAAGTGCAGTTATTTTCTCACAATATTAAATGAAAAAAACCTAAAAAGGAATTTAGATCTGGAAAAAATGAAAAGATCAATCATGCAGCTTGTAAAGAAAAAGTTTAAGAGGATGATATTTTGTTTCCTTAAATTCTTGCCACTTTTATATCTGAGTGTTACCATTTAGATGCGAATTAAAATGCAAAAGTTAATACCCAAACATCAAATGTGTGCTTCATTAAAATTAAAAAGGAAATAAATTGATACAGTTTCAACAAATATCCTGCAGGTTACACTAGCATGCTACTCAAAATAACAGGCAGATAAGTTGACAGCACACGAGTACACCAAACATCACAACTACATGACAAACACATTCAAAATACTGCGTACACACACACTGTACAAAAATATAAAACAATTAATTTTTTAGTAAAATGTGCAGAAAAAATTATGTCATTCGTTAAGAAAGTCGATTGCTGTGGTAACAATTAGTAATAACCTGAAAGAAAAATTTAGAAGTATTTAAAAATGGACACGCGTCAAGAGCATCAGTAACAAAAGTATTAAAAAAAAACTTCTGAGAAGAATAAAGGTTCAAAGTGGAATATGGGATTGAAAAAACACTGGCATTCGTTAGCGTGAGTTAAATAAAAAAATAAAACACAAATCACACTTCGGCCACGGGTGTAGAAATAATGCAGCACTCCAACCGTGGTATACTAGCGTGCATTCATCATGCCTTTCACCTGTGAACAAGACCGTGCAAAGACAAAACACAGCAAGGAGAAACGATGCCAACAAAACATTAAGTTCTCCAAGAAATATTATCTTTTTCCACCTCCGTGCTTGGAACTCTGTTGCCGCTTCACCTACCACGATTACGTTTCCAATTCCCAGCAACCTGGGTTTCTAAACTTTTGATGACAGCGGTTGACTGAGGTGATTTGTGGAAAAATCGATTTGTATAATATTCCGGGGCCTGAGGAACGTAAATTGACCATTGGAGGGCAAAGGGAGGCATGTTTTATTTCAACTGTGGTCGTGATGGCGGGAATAGACTTGGAAAGAAAGAGGCAGGATACGAGTCACAGCCGCTTAAGAATCCCGGGTCCCAAATTAATCAAAACCCAGGGGAATTCAATGGACGTAGACAAATGTGCCGCCGATCCACAGGTTCCGCGTTTATATGTCCTCCGATTTAATTTTTTGCTTGTTGCAAAAAGGTAGCCGGGACAGAAAATTTTATTAGCAGGCAGTTAGAATTCGCAAGAGACACCCTGAGAGAGAAGGTTAAACCCGATCAACATGAGAGCAATTAGATAGGAACACAAAATTAAAATTCGCGGACCCAGCAGCATGTGATTAAGAAAGAGAGATCTAGCAGTGTACGAGATTCTCTTATCGGTTTGAACTCGGATAATATACGAAACCCTTTACGGGAGGATATAATCCGCAGAGATTCAGGAGCGGTGGGTAAGTGATGCCATTATAAAGTGTCTCGTTTTTGATTATATTCCAGTGATTAGAAATTCTGCGTCACTCAATGAGGACTTGTTGAGGGGCCTTCCATTACTTAAGCAACGCCAATCCACAGGCATGCAAAAAATTCTCAATAAATAATCTGGTGCTTCGTGCGAATACCATTGAGAAAACCTTTCATGGAAAATTATTATTAAGTTCGAGTGAAAAGCCATAAAAATATCATCAATTTTATAATTGATACAGGGGAATAAACACAGATAGTTCAATAGAGCATAGCAGTTCTAGAATGCGAACCAGAGTTAGAAAAAAGTTAAAAGCCAAACGTGAGAGGCCTGCCATAAACTCTACACCATACAATACCAGAAGAGACCTCCAAGATATAAAGAACTCTTTTTGAAAGGAACATTTCAACTGCACTTGAAAATACAATGAAAAAATTACCTTTGCCAGCTATATCTAGACGCTTAGTCAAACAACACGGAAAAAAATTGGTTAACTGTAGGATTACAGGAAATCAAATTTCCATTAATAGGTACAAATATCCACAACATCCTCCGATTAAAGCGAGACTTTCACTACGCAATAAGTACGCAAAAAACATCGATGTCACCTGTAAACAATTCACAAAAAGTACGAGTAGCCATCAGGACATTCATTATTCATGGTGATGAAAATGAGTTTTTGAGAATTAAAGAGTTTTCAACAAGAGAACGAGGAAAATATTTTCGGGAGGAAAACGAATTAGATATTGAGGACGTGCAAAAACTGTGGGAGAAAATAAAAAAAAGAAAATCGGTGACGGTAGTGACGGAGAGGCACGTGACCTGTAAGACTCTCTTGGGCAGGTTGCGGTCGTCCTCCTCAGTGATCTGCGTCCGATACGTTGGTCTCTCGAAGACGGGCGGGTTGTCATTGACGTCCTTCACGTGGATGACGACCGTCGTGTAGTTCTCCTTCAGGTTGTCCGAAGCGGCAAGGCGCAGCTCATACTGTTGTCAACAAGTTGTAGGGTTATGGGGAGGGGAGGTAAGGAGGAAGAATAACCGATGTGTCAATGAAGGAATCGTAAGGAAAAGAACAAGAGAGCAACATGCAGCACTTCATGTGAAACATGTGAACAGAATATTATCACTCAATCGCAATCACACAAAACATTGGGAAAGAGAATACGAGGCGAGTTCAAATGGGTATAAAAGAGAATTATAAGCTCTGTAATGAAAGGAGATTATTCCATTTGCGTTCCTTAGAATCACAAGCATTTCATTAAACCACGTGACCACCCCTGAAAAGATGAAAATAAGGGTCAGGCAAGAGAAGATGATAGATAATGAAACAGGGATGGAATATCCTGGGGAAAAATACTCAGCAATCTAAAAAAGAGTCAACATGTAAAACCTGCATTAAACACGTATTTATTATAAATAAGCACGATATAATCTTTGCTTGAGGTGAATACATCATGAAACATTCAAAATAACATAAGAAGAGAATGAAATTAGCAAGTAAGACGTTTATAATATGAGCATTATAACTTCAAATTACAGCACAAAAAAATCGCCGCACTTTAAAATTTGAAATCCCAAGGTGTGCGTTATATTATAGATTATTTTCACAGAAAACAAAATGTAATTGTCGGGACAAAGGTTCCGGCTTCTTAATCATTTTTGTGAGTTGAAGGGCCGAGTACAATTATCAGAGAAACTCCAGATACAATCGGACAAATTATTAAAACTTGTTAACGGATATATAGTTCCCTTTGTATAAAAAAATACAATGAAATCAAATACGTATAAAATCCCTGGTACACGTCAATAATTGTAATGGAAACAAAATATGTCCACGTAAAAGGTAGGTAATTAAATCTAATTTTGATATGGCATGGCGAGAAAGGAAAGGTAAATTGCAATAGCAGCCAAAACAGTAAATTAATTGCACGTAACGAATATGTTAATCCGAGGCTTTGAACTGGTACTATGAGCAATAACTTTTAACGCATTTAAGTGGTTTACTAGCCTGGCTTATCGGCCACATAATGCCACAATCTGGCGACACAAGCACACAAGGAAAGAAACAAATGGCAGAATATCCATGGCTGTAGTGAGACCAATCTTAACATATGCAGGAGAGATAAGATCAGATACTTCCAAAACCAGAAGGTTGCTTGTAACCACGGAGATGAATATTTTGCGGTGGAATACTGACAAAACATTATTTGACAGAGAAAGGAGTGAGTCAATTAGATGAGAGTGCGGCGCGGAAGATATTGATCAGTGGGTTCGTCGAAGGAAGGTGGAATGGAATGAACACAATGGATGAACAGAGAATGGTGAACGTGTCAAGAGTCAATGCTCCAAACGGGAAAAGAAGTGTGGGTCAGCCAAGGAAAAGGTGGAAGGATAACCTGGATGTGGGATGGGGAAATGTACTGAAGGAAAAAGGCACAAGCCTAGGAAGAAATGTGGAAGAAGAAGAATATGCTCATTCCAAATACAATATAGTAATTGATTGTTTCTGGCAGGGCATACAATGTACAACGGACAGGAAATAAATAGAAAAAGCCGCTGATTAGTTATATTATTCGCGAAATCACATTACCTTGGCCAACTTGTTACGATAATAATAACGAAAAAATTTCCAAAACGTAGTTTTCCTGATTGATACGATATATCACTTCAGCTTTCACAGATAACCATCTTAAAATCGGGAAGACGATGAGCAACACAAATTGGTTCTACATACTGTAAAAATTCATTCACCCAATGAAATGTTTTATAAATTATGCAACAAAAGAAATATTTAAAGCATTGAACGGCAATGAGAACAAATGTGGAATAATGGAATGGTATTGATGAGGAAAAAATAAAATGAAATCGAAAAAAAAGGAAGTTGTGTTCCCTGATTTTTTTCGCTATGCTATGACTGCACTACCACATGATGAGTAATACATAAAAATAAATTGAAACGAAAGGCTGGTTCGATTCTTTGTTTTGTTCTTTGTCTGCACTTCCACAGTTAAACACCTGTCGAGAGGCTTGTAGGAAAGGATAAGTGAGATTTGAATCCTCACGGGACACTGAGAAGGATCAAAGGACGAGAAAAGTGAGACGAGGGATTTCCTCCGCGTTGATGAAGAGCCCTATGAACAGCCCTCTGAAAGTAAGATTACCGTATGATGTAGCAAGTTTGCATTAGTTCCTGAGGAGGCTTAGTTTAGAGAAAAACATCGAGAGCGCTGCAATCGCGAAAAATCAGTCATTGCTAAATGCACGATATTCGCTCTTTTTATGCGTTTTTGGAAGTATAAGAATGTACTGCTTCAATCAATGATGATGAATTTACATTATATATGCATTTAATGTAAATTTTCGCCTCAGATTCACTGGTTCGAGTAAAACAAGTCTCTCAATCATACCAACTTTACGATTTCAAGTGTAAATTAAAAAAAGAAAAACATTAATCTAACCCTATAGCTCTTAAATCGTTTACATATTTGATATTTTAGACAATAAAATGATTTATGCTTTGAATAGAATATATCAGAATTCAGGAGAAACCCATCCCATCGTCAAAATTAAACTTATGCAGTTTCCTCACTGATTTCTTAGGAACAATAGGCGGCCTGTGTGTTTCCTTTGTCTAAACAAGTTTCCTCACTCATATCTTGAGTTGTTTTTTCCCGCCCATACTATTGCCCATATTATTTCGTTGTCACGCCATTATTGCTGCATATAATTTCATTATTTCCGTAGAAATTGTTTCGCTGTATCGCAATGGATCTGTTGTATTTGCGTAACAAGAAGTGTGCGGCCGTCAGATGTACCTCGGTATCTGCCGAGCACAAGTTTTTTAAATTTCCTAGAGAACCAGAAAGGTATGTTTGTATCAATTTATCATCGATAAGATTCTCCCTAGTTATTGCTGTCTTAATTCTTTCACCGATTTACGATGCAGATATTGTTTTATAGATTATAGTCCATTTTTGTCTAGTTTCAAAGTTTATTCATTTTTTGAGATTGCCCGGAAGTCACAATTTCTGTTTCTGTATTACTTATCATTGGTAGTGACGAGAACGATGAAGTCACATCTTTAGTGCAAAGTGATTATTGTGATGCAAAAGCTGCCTTGTACTCTGCACCGAACTGGAACGTGTTCGTGGATGTAGTGTATAATCTTCTACGTCCGTTGGAATAATTCTGATACCCATTAGACAAGTTAAGTGATAGAAATAAATTAAAGAAAGGAGAGGATTGGACACTCATCTCAAATGTTGATGTAATATAGCATGAACGTAAGTCGGCATCTGAAATTGATTGCTCTGTCTCAATCGGTTCCATTTAACAAAATACAATATATTTTGGATGATAACATAATTGCCCTGACAAGAATTTTCAACGATGGATGAGGAACGGAAGTCATAATTGAAAGATGTGAATGTAAGTATTATTATTGATGACTCCATGAGATGATTGCACTTTTTCCTTGTTTGTATGCATATGACTGTAAATCTATTTCAGGAATTAATTGTCAGCATACAATTGCTTTGAACCAAAGATTACTTTGATCGGTTGAACCACTTAAGCGTCATGTTGATGAAGGTAGAATGTTGTTGGTTTTTGTGGTAAATTATGACAGAGCATTGCATGTTTGAATACTTAATATGCTTATACTTAATTGATAAAAATAGCCCCGACAACAATTTTTCTTGAATGGATGAAGGAAGGATGCAAATAATGGTAAGAAGTGAATGTATCAGTGTGATATTTCCATGAAATGTTTTCAACTTACGTTGGATGCTGACATAGACTGTTTATCTATTTCATGATATTGTTGTACGTATGCATTTGTTTTGAGCTGCTGAACCAATGAAGCTACATGTCAAAGATGGTTGAGTGTTTTTGGTGATTGTAGCTAATGAGTGCAGATTATTTTGTGACATTTGAGAATCTCTTATTTAATTATTAATGTTAAAATTTTGCTATTACTAATGTGATATGTTCTTGAACCTGGTTGAATTCTAACTTGTCTAAAACTTATTTCAGGACATTTGGACTTAGCGCTACTGGAATTTTGAATTGTATACCATTCAAGACGATTAACGGAGAATGTTTCCAGCTCTAGAATGCAGTATATGGTTCTGGTCATTGATGCCTTGATGGATTGTTTATTATTTATTTTATCTTTTTGGACAGTAATGCCTTAGCCCTTATCCCCATTTTAGTGGGTTTAATTAATTTTTTTTACTAAGTCCATTGAGGCATCATGATCTTCTTACAACCTTTATGTTTTCAATGTATTTGTTAGTAGGGCTAATTGCTATTTGGATCTCTCTCTTGTCTCAATGTTTTTCATGTTTATTTTTAAAATGATGAGGTTGTTAATGTATTCACTTTTAGAATTAATACTTTTTTCCTTCGTGTGATTTGTTATGGCTTATTACTTTGTCCTTTTTTGTTAACTACATCTTGGGTTATGTGGTGGATACTGGTTCATTATTTTGAGCATTTGGTTGGTGATAAATGCTTCTGGTTTTGCAGTAACTTGATAACCATATCCTTATTGTTGCTTAATGTACTTTTATCACAGTAGTACTTATATATCATTGATGCTGGTGGTTGCTCGGCATGCATAATATACATGTCATTGCTATGTTACTTTACGTTGTCATTTGTTCGGACCTCAATTGGTTAATTAAGGTAATCATTTTTTCAGCAGTTACATCACGGTGAGGCAAGAAAAGCTGAGGAGAATTTTGTTTCTTTTTCATCTTTGGAAGTATTCTTAAGGAAAGCCAATTTACTACCTACAACTAACTTTGTTACAGGTATGAGTTAATAGGTTTTACAATTTTCACAATTAGATTTGTTTCATTAATTCATTAATTTTGATAATTACATACTACTATTTTTTGTTTCGTTTCAGCCTACATGAATACTCATGTTATTAGATGAAGATGGCTATTCTTCGACCTGTGTGCACTAACTTTTTAACTAATGCCCATTACTTCCATAAGGAATTCTTTCAATGGCCTTAAGTGGTAGTCAGATCAATCCAAGGTAAAAATGAAATGTTTGTTATCAGTGTCAGTATGTACTATAACTAATCTACTTCTTTGCTGTGTATATTGATATTGAGGAATGGAGGGGTAAATAAATGAGACAAATCCGTTATTTAACTTAAATGTTTATCAAGAGCGCTTTCTACTGTAATGTACTTCAATATCTGTGTGTTGGTTGTTAATTTTCGTTTTTGATATTAAGTTGTTCACACCTACTACTTGTTCTTTCTGTGACCTTGTTAGTAAATGTTAAAGTGAATGGTGAAACAGTAGACTTGTAAGCACAAGCTAAATAAACCGTTGCTAAATTAATTATTTTCTTTGTTTATGTTTAGAATCTGAGTTGAAGGGGAAAACCCTGCAAAAATATTTTGTTGAGTATGAAATTTTTTCCTAGGGTTCAACTGAACCACTGCTAAGTTTGTGATTTTCCTGATTCATGTGTGAATTTTCAGCCGGCATCGCTGCAAGAGTATGGTTTTGCTATCCGTATGATAATAGTGGCACATTAATAGAAATAATAAAAGCTTGCGGCAGTTATTCAGCTACCATGAAGCAAAACAAACCTGGGAAACAATTCAAATTTCCCGCCGCTAGCTGCGTAGTTCTCTCTTTGACCGTATTAAACGATCAAGGTCGCCACTGTAGCCAGTAAAAACTTATGACGCCATTTTTAACACACAGATGACTATCTTTCCTGTGTATATAATCTTTGCCTATGAACGTGTGAGGCGGGAGCTTCCCGCGAGGGAATCAGCCAGGAAGGCAGCAGGGATAAAGACACAAAGCATACAAGGTCTGTCACGAAGATTGAAATAAGAGTGATACAGGGTCAAAGCCGGAGTTATAGTATGGCACAGCAAAGAAAAATATGGGAAGAAAAGGCGAAGAATAATACCTGAGATTATTTCATTTTCTTCAGCCGCAATCCCCGATCACGCACACCTTTTGGATAAAGCCAAAAGGGCAAAAGAGAATACGTTTCAAGGCTTTAGAAGACTTAATTATCGGGTGAGCCCTTTTTCCTGAGGAGAAGATGCTTTTGTTTTCAAAGAGGAGAGGGAAAGCCAAACATAATTGATTGCCCTGAAGGTTAAAAAAGGATGGTGGGAGCACGGGGAGGCTGGCAAGGACTAGAAGAAAATTATAAATAAACCTTTAATTTTAAAATAAACATTTATGAAATAACATTTTCAATGACTAATGATCCCTATTCCTTTTATGAAGTCGACGTTTTCCTGGAGCTAGAGAATATGCTTAATAGATTTCTCTCACGAATTTCTCACACGATTAGGTTCAGTTAGACAAAAAAAATCGTAGTTAGGACGAGAAAATAATAAATAAGCAGCTCTCCGTTAAGGTTCAAAACTATTCAAATATTAATGAAAATATTTCAATACGAGAACTTGAAGGTAGACTAGTATGTATTATTTAAGGGAGCTCACATTTTAAAAAAATAAATTTCCCAGCATTCAAATCACGGCTGCAAGGTAATTATGCCAGCCTCTTTAGCAAACAAAATTGTATCTGCAACATAGAGCTTAATGAAAATTCCACAAAAAGTTGTGAACAGTTATGAAAATATTACAAGCATGAAGGGTCTCTCATACAAGGAATATTCTTTGAAATTAAGACCCACGACTACTCTTTGATAATCGAGCAGCAATGATTTGGTTAATGAATCCGGGCATTTTTCGTAAAGTTTCATAAAAATATGCATGGAAATATCATTTGGCACATACCCAATACTTACGATTTCTCTAAAAAGAGCGATGACGCTCAAAGCCTCAATTTCTGATGAAAAATGGCTTCAAACGGAATTAACAATTAATCACAGAAATTTTGAAATTCTGAAACCATCTCGCATCCTTTGCTACGCTGGATTACAGTCACCAACAACTCAAGTGAATTTAATTGGAGAACAGTAGGAGAGGCTTATTTGCGCGCTTAAGAAAATGAACTTTCTCCCTAATACAAAACGTAACAGATTTTTTAAAAACTTGGAAAACCGAGATTCATCTCTTAAAACGGTAATTTCAACTGAATGATTCATTCGCCGAGCAAGTGAAGTAATTCAATTTCCGGTAGGTAGGTAATCTAATTATGCATGTGAATGGAAGCAGGCATAGATATGAAATTACTGAGAAAAGGACGACCGGGAGCAGGTCTGAACTGAATGAACAAATGGTTAATCGCTACCTAGACCGTATATTTTAAGTATGATGCCGCCAATAAGGAAGACGAAGGAAATATTGATTAAGAGCATGACGAATGAGAAGATTCCAACACAATGAGTGCTTTCCTTTCCATAAGAAATAATATTATGCCACGCGATGCAAAACGTACGGAAGATTCCGAGTGAAAACGCCAACTGATATATTTCCATTCCCCAATCGTTATCTTTACACGGGCATTGAAATATCAGTAGCGTACGAAATATCGCCGAAGGGTATCAGAGGAGGAGGGTGGGTCTCTCCCATTGCTTTTATTTCGGCGAAATGTTTTAACCGAGGCCTGAGAAGTACGAGGCTGTTTGTCACGAGGGCAAATGCGGTCGAGTAAAATGTCCGGCGGCCCTAATTTATGCTAGATAGCGCGGGCACAGGGAGCAACAAAGCGATGCCGACGGAATGGACGGGAAACGTAGCAATGGGATGCGCCACTCCCTCTCAGACTAAACAACCCGATGAACCAGTCCGGAAAGTGGGTCGATAACAAGATAAATTCCCGCAAGATGGATTCCGGCAAGTCGACCAGTAAAAGTGATTCATCATACGGGACGGGCTCGGAACGAGGGAAAAGCCTAAACACAAAGGACTGGACGAAAGCTTGACTCGCTGGAGACGAGAGGCCAACGGAAGGGGGGGAGGAGGGGGAATCTCGATGGTTTAGAGTTCCTACGGGAGCGGAACAATTAAGTTTAAACAAGAGGTACCCCATAGTAGCGCTTTGGGTGCAAGCGAATTTATGAGACCAACAGCGGCGGCAGATACAGCATTTTAGTTCATTACACCAAGGAACCCATCTGCTCGCGGGAAGAGAGATAAAGATAGAGATGGGAACCCAGTCATCGGGGACACAACAATTGAATGCAATCGGGGGCAGATTCACCGGAAGAGAATGCCGGAGTAAAAAAGGAAAAGGAGACAAGTAACAGACACTTAGACCACATGATTGCAAATGCATTTTTGCCAGATGTGTCATTACAGAATCCTAGTTCCCCAAAGGAATACAAATACGTTCAACTAACTATGAAAACCTTCCCACATTGGATACATGTGATTTTGGCTAGATTATAGGCTGAAATAGAAAAATTAACGTAAATATCTTCATGAAAAACCTCAGTAACAGAAACAATATGTTTTTCGTAATCTATCTCGTATAAAAGCATACCGATTTTTCGTGAAACTTTTAATTGCAAATCAACCAGATGATAAATACACATTTCAGGAGAAAAAAATGAGGTAAGAATCAGTTTCATGCATGAGCCGGAGGAGTCCCTGAATTTTCAAGGAAGAGTAGGTTGCCAAGCACAGCAACATCCCTTTAAGTATAGTCACTAGGCAATGCTTTATATGTGGTATTGCACTTCAAGCAAATTCTGATAACGCTATGCTACATTGGAACAGTGGTCATGAAATTATAAAGTTAAAGGTGGAAATTAAGTAATTTGACTCTCCCGTCTTCCCTCAAGAGAAAAATGGCTGCGTTGCAAAACATTAGCACTATGGCTCATCATCAATCAGCGTAGAAGATTATGAGGTATTTCAGAATCACGTCAAGAGATTGCAATTATGTTGTGAGCCGCGAGAACTCCAGGCCTAATCCTCCCAAGGAAAGAACATTCAGCCATGAATAAAGAAAATTTAGGTCAACGACGTACACGAAACTGATAGCAGAGTCTAGTAATCCTCCAATTAGATCACCGCAAATCAAATCCAAAAGCTGCATTGATATCGAATACTATCTGGCAAATGAGCGAAGACGAATAAGTACTTGGAAAGATGAGAGAATTGCATTAGAAGTCTTCAGAAATTCATTAAAAGCAGTTGAATAAGCAGCAATAAATAATTTACTTTTAAGGTGGTTGGAGAGTGGGTCACCGAGGTCACATACTAATAACTTTTCATGAATATCGACAAAAGTCAATGATCATTCTCCACTTAAGTACATACGTCTATACGGTCCAAATGGCCATACACGTAGAGACATAAGCAGGAATTATATTTTCATATTTTAGTCCCAATTAAAACACGGTTATGACAGATAAAGGTTTCTCGGGTTTTCCACCGGGTGAGCAGGTCCATGGGGCCCAACGTTTCGGAGAACGACTTGTCCTCCATCATCAGGGGGGTATCAGCTTACGAATGCCGTTTCCTCAAGTCAAAGTCAAAATATGTTTATTTCCACACCGAAACAAATACAAGTATAACAAATAACAAAAACAATGGTGTGGACCCCGTTCTAGGCTGTCGCCTCTTTTTGGCCGGTATATATACTCCTCCTCCCGGGTCAGGTGCCAACTGATTGGCTGTGGCGTCTGCATATTTTCCCGCCTTCTCTGACGTATTTAATGTTGGCCACGATTGGTTTCCACGTGTTGCTCAATTGGAAACCTGCGTCTCTATTGATGTTTCTCGGCTGCAGACGGATCTCGATGGCTTCCTTAACGAGACGATCCCAATAGCCATGAGTACGGCTGATTATTTTGGTCTCCTCCCACCGTATGGCGTGGTCCTCACAAATGCTGTGCTCCGCTACGGCTGATTTCTGCGGTTGTACCAATCGGAAGTGTCTCTGGTGTTCTTTCAGTCTTGTCTCGATGGTACGCCCAGTTTCTCCGATGTACATTTTTCCGCACTCACAGGGAATCTGGTAGACTCCTGGCGTCTTCAAACCGACCGGATCTTTTGCCTTAACTAGCAGCGCCTTCAGCTTTGGCGGTGGTAAATGTATTGCTTGGCATTAAATACGTCAGAGAAGGCGGGAAAACATGCAGACGCCACAGCCAATCAGTTGGCACCTGACCCGGGAGGAGGAGTATATATACCGACCAAAATTGAGGAAACGGCATTCGGAAGCTGATACCCCCCTGATGATGGAGGACAAGTCGTTCTCCGAAACGTTGGGCCCCATGGACCTGCTCACCCGGTGGAAAACCCGAGAAACCTTTATCCATCAGATACGCCGGGAAAACCTGAGATCCTTCACGGTTATGCCAGTTGATAAATCAGTTCCTACGACGACGGGTAACTCATCCTTAAGTTAAGCAAAAATAATATGTTAATTCGTTTTTTATCTCAGCATGACATCCTGACATTTTCTAGGCGCGATTCAAATGATCAGAAATATATTATTTCGCGAAGCAGATTTGCACAAATAGAAACGAACTATTTCGAAATATATGTCAAGCGCCATAATACTACATATTATATTAGCATTAAAGTGTTATGAAACCAAATCGGTGACACGAAACTTTTCACTTGTATCAATGCAAATTCTAAATAATGACACTAATGTGAAGTTTAACGCAAATATGTACATAAACGAAAATCGATCCAACCATCTTAAAAGACTAATCCCGCAATAGGCACGCCTGCCACTAGTCGGTTTCTTCACGCAAACCCTTCCATTTATTAAATATTACAAAAAATATTTAAAAAACAAACCCACTGCTGAGAGGAATCTGTAAAATATGCCCGCGTTCCAGAGTTGGAAAATGAGTCCAAGTAGTGGAGAAGCAGAATTTACTTCTCCAGCAGAGTCAAAGGGAGGAAGGAACGCGCGATCAAAAAGTACTTCTTCCGAGCGGAGCAACTGCAACGTTAACTCGTAGAGATGGTCGCTTCACCCTCCCCCCACCCATTCCTCCATTCCCTTCTCATCTCCAATACCGCATGCTCCTCCATTCTGGGGCTCACCTAAGGCCACCTGCCTCCACCACCCGACTGGGCCCTTCAAAATGCCCTTTCAGCTCCCCTTGAAACTCCATTCGTGAATGTGTGTATATCCCTTTGTACTTTGATCACTCTGCTACATTTTGCTCGCTAATAAAGCTGACTTCTGTCATTCTCTTCCTCCCGCATTCCTCCTCTCTTTGAGAAATGGATTCTCACAAAGATAGCAGGCTCTCACGATAGGCCGGAAGCCAACGGCTAGGGCCCAGCCCTCTCACAGTACTTCCCTTGTCATCTGCCGCAGGGGTCTTCGGCTCTCAGGACCCTCGTCACGAGATTAAGTCTCGTTGAGGGAAACGTCGCTCCGATGGTGATGAATGTAGGCAGGTGAATCCGCCAAAGGGTTTATGAATACAAATGATGTCGTGTTATAAGAGGATCGCGCTGCGATCCTTTCATTTATGGCATAGGGTTCAAGTAAATCGAATGCGTGAACACAAAAAAAAACACAGATTTCTCGAAGTAGAACGATAGCTCTGTGACACGTTTTGCGAGGAGTAAAGAGCGCTTAAAACTCCCAAAAAATGAAATTGATAGAGAAAGAACGCCAGGGTATTGTTGATAGTGACTTGTGAAGTGTAAAATTGGATTAGGCCTTGATAAAATTATACGCTTCATGTTTTGCATGCAGAGATGAATTTGGGAAATCAAACATGCCGGAGAGATAAACGCTCGATGCATACAATTTTCATTTCACAAAGACCCATGTCAACCCTATTTTGCGTCAACAGGTAATTATTATCCAGGATTAATTAGGGACCGAAAATGAGGTAATTTACATTCCAGTACAGGAACCCACACAAATCGCACTCGGGGGAAATTTGTTAAGCGCTAACACGTTCACATTTCTTATGGCGATAGCAGCTATTTGGAAATGTACCAAATTTATATATTTATATTTTCGTCCCATTAGGAATTCGAAATTTCATTAAGCCCCCGAATACATTAAACGTATTAGGGGAAATCATCAAAATGGAATACTCAAAGAAATCTTCTAGGATGGTTCCGATTAAAATTATGCTATCATCAGACGTCTTCATTCGAAAAAATGCAGAAAAATAAATGGAATCCTCCGCCTCCAAGCCGATATGATAATCCGATTATGTGATTACAAAAATACACACCTCTGGATTTGAGCGCGCAAAATGGTCTAATGAAATCACAAAGAATCCGAACTTTCTAAGGGGAAGTGAGAAAATTAATACCAGCCACTTAATACAATAAGGGGTACGCCTTAAAGCGTGGAAATAATGCCCCTTCTCGCAGGCAATAATAATCTCCCCCTGTTCCTCCAATTTACACTCGAGATGGGGACAACCTATTCCAACTCCCAAGCGCAGGAGAGAAAATCGAAATGGATGAAAACTTAATTTCACCTAACTTAATAAAAAGGGCTTAAAAGCTAATGCATGGAGTATTGCCCTGTTTGGGCTTGAAACCCGGCAAGAGAAGGAAAAGGGGAGGAAAAGAAAGGAAACGCTGTAGACGATGTGAAACGGAAGAGTAGTGAAAATCACCTGGGAGGACAAAGTTAAAAATGAGGAAGCATGTGGAAGTATGAATAAGGGAAGGCTATTATGTAGATTAATTCAAATAGGACGCGAAATTAAATTTGGGAAAGACCACAGCATTGACACCATAACATTAGGAATATAGAATAAAGAGATATGGAGAGAAACTATGGAGAAAATCACAGCTGTCATATTTTAAATGAGTAAATTACGACCAGTGGATTTATCCTATCTAGCGTCGAGAAGAAATGGTGGATGATAGAAGTAAATGAAATTATGCAGCAATCCATCCAAATTATCAGAGACAAAAAAGAGAAATGGGAAGCTGAAACATTAGTAAAACAATGCTAAACTTCGCATTAGTGTGGAGTGCCAGTCAACATGAGGAGAATTCCAGAAGTCGACTGTTTGTGGCAAAACACTTGTCAAACACTAATATACATCACGGAAACATATCCGAAATATATGATACTTAGCATAATCAACAAATGCGGCGCCTATGATGACACAAAACTTACGTCGTTCGATCCATTTATCGAGAGCAATGGCAGGAAAAAACACAGAAATGGCGGCAATTAACATTTAATAAAATACCGGAAACGGAGGATTTCTCATTTCATTTTCATTCACACTTCAAACTAATAAGAAGACACAATTTCATGCGGTGGACAAGGAAAAAATTACCTCAGAGGATAATTATTTCATCCTTATGAGACCGCACACGATTTCGTGCCATGGCGTTGCCTTAATATGCTTCGAGTTGACTTCCGAATCACTGTTCTCAATTAAATGGAAGTAACATATGGCGTTGGAAGCGCACGGTGTCTAGGGAGGGAGAGCCGTACCATAAACATTAGGGGCGCGAAATTCCTACTACACGACACAAAAGCGGGATTTCCTCCTGAGGGAATCGCAAGGGAATGGGGAGATTGGAATTGGGATGAGAGAAGAAGTGGGAAAGGGCGCGGGGCAAAGATATGGCCAGTGGGGGACGGAACATAAATAGGGTCTTGCACAATTCCTCAGGGGGGAAAGGGAGGAAAGTTGTGTATCTGGTAGTGAAAGAGAGGGGAATGGTGGGACGGCAAAAGGGCAAGAAGGCAAGTAAAAGGGAAGGACGAGAGAAAGGAGAAAGATGAGAAACGATAGGGGTTCGGCGTATGAACCAGGAAGGTGAAGGTGGTTGCATATACTAGTAATATTCAAAATTGGGAAATTGGGTCCAGTCATAAATTCACTGAAAATTAAAGCTAAAATATTAGTAAATTTAATATTCGCGAAAAGTATTACACGACATAAAATTAGCAGTATTTTCCGAAAATACCACGCCTAAAAAACAGGGATTTACGTTACTATGCTGTATCGCGTCAATGTGTTTATTTACATCGTTAACAACTGAGCATCCCACTCTTTTTCTTACTCGGGAAAGGAAAATAATTTAGCAGGACTGTTAGGTTTCTCGTAAAGTGTACTGTGGGTAAGAAATTTCCAATTCTAATAGAACATGTTCCACAAATAGAAGTATGACATCAAAGTTCCCAAAATTAGGCCACAGAAGAAACGATACATGCACTGCGACTTATAGATCAAAGAGACGTCATGATGCATCTATGTTCATGGGCTCTATTCAGCGAAGCCTCAAAACTTGCGCTTTTAAAGAGCTCTATGGATACTTGAAGGTTAGCAATCATCACCACAGCTCATCATTAGTATTTGTTTTTTGATGCAACTTTCGATTGCAAAGGCAAACTATCTGCTCGCAAACTTAACGCAAAGGGGTTTGATTACGCATGAGCTTCTTCAAGCGAGAATTAATTCAAATTGATGGTTGATGAAAAAAATGAAGGAAAAAAACATGTTAAAAGCAACAAGGGAAGTAGTTAGCGCGACGTAAATTCATGTAATCCGTCTTTGAAACACTTTCACCGAACTAACATTACGTCTTTCAACCTCAGTGTTAAGTAAAATAGTAGGTAAGTATTCGCACAAATTCCCTTGGAGGAATCCACAGTGAAATCAAGAAAGAGTGAGTGTTTAAGTCAGGGCTCTAGAGAAGGCAAGAATGAAACACCACGAAGCGAATTAGCTCACAAAAAATAAAAAGACGCGAGAGAAAGGAAGGAGCGTGTGCCGGGCCAACAAATTGGGAGTATGGAGACCTAACGAGGAACGGGACCAAAAACAACGCCGGGAGACAACCGGTAACGGGGATAAAAATTAAGACGGATGATTACAGCTTGGAATGATACGAGCGGCAAAGGTGAGATAAGACGGAGGATGTATAAAGAGGGAGCGGGGATAAAGAGAAAGACACGATTAATGACGGGGATAAGGGAAAAATAAACCCTCCACGAGAGAGGAAAGTAAGCGACAGGGGTAGGCTGATACAATAAGAAAACATGGAGAGGGAAGATATATATAAATAACTTTGAAAACAGCTAGGACTCCCGAACCTCAGCAAGTTTGAAACTTTCAGGAACCAAGGCAAGGAATCGAGACCTGAAATTTTATTTCTCGAGAATTTTCGATAAGGCCAAGTTAATTTTAATCCCATAACATATCTTTTATAATTAACAGGGACTTGAACATAAACTGTAAGTACAAGACAAAGCCGTAGTTAGGAAGAAAGAACCGAAACATGCCATCAGGGCAAGTAGGGTGTTAAAGACACTCGTATACAGCTAAAAAGTGAAGTCTGACGAGTTAGAGGTTTTCCATAGAGGTCGACCTAATTGCCGTCCCCAGGGTATCCTTAAACAAGCATCCTAGGATTTTTCTAATCACTGCGAAATACACAAAAGGCCTTGTAGTCTATCATGCGTATGAGCAAAAAGATACAAAACATTGAAGACGAAATTCGCCACGGAAAAAGCCATTGACTGACATATTTGACAAGACTGGCCATTAAAGTAAACAGTATCATTCTGGGCTGGTTTCTCTCATAATGATCGAATCCCTCTTAGCAAGTAAACAAGATAATTATCTTCTTTTATTTTGTTTGCAGGTTCAGAGGAGCAATATTCCCTAGTTTTCCGACCAAATTTTCTTGTATCGAGGCTGGTATGGTTCCATGCATCAACAACGGTGAATGAACAGTCAGCAAGCTTCAATTTAGATATACATTCAGTTTCACGATTATTTTCGAAGATTTTACTCCATATTTAGCGCTTAAAATGATGTAAAGCTTTAATTATTGATAAGAAAGAAAACCTATCAAAACCAACGGCTAAATTAAATCATCTAAGCGGAAATCTGCTTATTTTTTAGACATCACAACTTTTTTTTGGGAAGGAGAAAACGTTGATAAATCCTCAAACGGACGGACGTAATTACCCACTCTCGAAAACACATGGTTAACAGCAGAAGTGGTTAGACACTTGAGATATTAGTAAATGAACACGATGGTGAAAGGGAGAGATAGTGAGGGAATGGGAAAAGAGCGGAAGAAAAAGAGAATTGAGATGGTTGAGAGTTGGGGATGAAGGCAAGCACATAAAACGGGGTACAGATGAAGTTTAAGGGTTCTGGGGAGGGCGAGGGTAAAGGAGCGCAGCAGGCACAGGAGGACGGAGAAATATAAAAGGTTTTTGGGAGGAAGGGGGTAAGCAAGATTGGAACGAAATATAGGAGCGTGTGGTGGGACCGGCGGGGAAAATTGGAACAAAATGAAAAAAAATGAAGAGCAGAGGATAAAAAATATATAGGAAGGGGTTTAAGCGAACAAGAGGGAAAGATAGAAATATGGCGCTGATGAGGGTTACGAGGCACAGTCACCGAGGGGCGGAGGAAAAAGGAGGAGAAAGAAGAAAGGGGCCGCGGAAGGAATGAGAAGCCGGCTGGTGGAGACTTAGGGGCGGCTGGAGGGCGAAGAGATTGATAAAGATCTCGAAGACGCGTAAAAAAGGCTTGGGAATAGGATGGTGAATGAGGCAAGGGAGAGAGTGAGGTTGTCCCGGTGACTGGAGCAATTTCCTATTAATAAAGACAGGGTTCGAATCCCGGCAATGATAAACCCGATGAGGAGAAATGCGTCATGAGAATCTTGAATCCGACTTGTTTCCTCAGTCGAGAGTACTTCTAGCGCAACTGCAGTCCTCCGCCCCCGGATGGGAAGTTTAAGGGCGGGATTACGACCGACGCTTACTGACATGATGTAGACGGGCGGTGGCGTTCGCGAAGCTCGATGACCGTAATACAGGGTAACCTATTGCAATGGTAGGCCGATGACGCCGAATGCGTCAAGGAGATACATTGGGATATATGTGAAAAAAATAATGTGTATCTTAATATATAGTAAGTTGAAGAGGGTCATAGAAAGGTACTTAAGTGAAAAGTTTCCGGAAGAGAAGACGATCGAGGCCATGAGTGGTATGAATGCACTGACTTCCAATCACGTATCCGTGTGTTCGAAACGACTGTGGAAAAACATTTTAAGCGTATTACCGATTCTCTTCGTGGCTCCCTTGATACGAAGAACCTCGAACCATGTGAACCATCCGTCGGATGATACAATAGGCGTTGCCGAATTTTCGTCTTCAGTTACGAAATAATGGAAATAGAACAGAGTTTTTATCATTGAGGAGGGATTTTCCCGCATTTTTCAAAGAAAATTATAGAAAATACACCGCAAACATGGAAAGAAAAAATTTAGTCTTGAAAGGGTTACAAATTGTATCATGTCAAGGCCGGATTCTTTCCCACATTTTCCCATTCCTCTAAATATTAACCCCATCGCAACACACATGCCAATCCAAATAGTTCAAATTGCAGCAAAGTCACTGATTGCTTCCTTAATCAACAACTGCATACAGCCTCTGCTATGGTACGGAGGGATTTACTTTTTGATAATAACACAAGCATGACAAGGAAAGTAGGATTCGAACAGCAAATGTGAGAAACAGTTCGTTCGTCAAGAAAATCCGCTGAATTGCTGAACATATTTGATGGGATCTCGAAAATTATCCAGAAAGTAAGGCATGATTACAGAGGGAGGGAGATAGCGAAGGAGCATCCAGACTCAAAATTCTCCCGGGAGATGTAAACTTTAATACCTGAATCTGTTTACCATGTCGTTGTCGCAGGGGACCGCGCTCTCAGAGGGTACATTAAAGAGCAACAGGGATCCGATGTAATAAGCGACTTCAGGGATCGCTGAGGCTGGGACTGGGAAAAAATAAAAAAATATAGACCATCAGGTCGGGGATTTCACCGATGGAGAGGAGTGAAATGTCCACTCCGAGCATTCAAACAAAAAATGGAAGGCAAAAGCAATTGATGAGTCTTTATCAGGAGCTTATCACGAGTGCTTATTCATTCTGATCGCACGGTGAATACCTCGGCCAAAATCTCGGTCAATGATTTTTCCACTAATTATTTACTCAGCACCATTATGTTATCTACAAGGTCAATTTGCTTAATAATTCACGGAGAATATCACATCTACAGTCAGAAAAAGGATTCGGAGGCAATATCCAAGTAAAATCAGACCAAACATTCGACAGATGAGTATCTAAACGGAAAAACACATAGTAAATACACAATTAGTAAAAGAATAAAGGTACATTTTTGTAAATTTCTCGGGCTCGCCACCGAGAAATTTATACAAATGTTATTCGCCGGGAAAGTGTAAATCATAAATAAAGGTACAACTTGCCAAACAGTTTTCCAAAGATGCAAAAGTTACAAGTAATCTTCACAGTAATAGAGCTACGAAAATCATCCATAACCCCCATTTTTACACCAAATCATTATGCCTACAGCTATAGTTAGGAATAATTTCACGAATAATAAGTATTTTGACAACACCTCTTTTAAGCATTTTCGTTTTCTGATATATTAATCAAAACTTCAAAAGTTATTATAATCATCATTATAAACTTGACTGCGATCCGGGAGAAAAGCTAATAAGAAAACATGCATTCGTTGGGAGCCAATAACTAGGCTGGTGGCGATCATTAAGAAAATTTTTATCAAGCAAATGCCATTACCGATTCATCGAGTCGTCTTGACAAGTTAGCGCACTCAAAGACGCCTTTTGTGGACTTAGGCTCTTTATTAATTAGCTGGAGACGTTTTGCAAATCCTCTTTACCGTAGCCGGTCTTAATGAATTTCGATGTTTCCTGAAGACGAGGAAAAAATTTCCAAACTTTTATTTCTTCATCCGTTACGCGCCCATGCCTTCGCGATTCATCTTTTATTCACCTCCGTGCGGATATCTTTGCGAAATTAAGGCACTCTTGCCAGATGCGGAAGGAGAAGTTCCGGAAAGACTAAAGGAAAAAATATAAACAAGATCAAGGTGCAGGTCGAATGGAATATACCCTAATTATTATCCAAGGAAACTGGGTCCAGGGAAGGAACACTCGAATGAGGGATTCGGAATACCATGCTAGTATTTTTGAAAAAAATATCAGGAAATAGAGCTGCAATTAAAAACCTTGGGAATGGGCCAAGGTCTTTCCACTCCCCGCCTAGACTTCCCATAACCGCTCCTAACTCGAGCTCGGGTACTAATTAAGTTTCCGCAACGCAGCCGGATATTAGCTCAACATTCTCGCGATCTGAGAGCATTAGGAAGGAGGAGTAAGGAGGCTTTGATCCATCAACCGATCCTCTCTCCCCTATTTCTCCCAAGACTGGGGACAGAACGTCTTTCACTTCAACCGTCGTGCAAAGGGAGAAGGGAGTGAGATCAGGAAGAGGGGGATTGTACGTGGACGAAAGAATAGGAGCAGTAAAAAAAACACGAGGACGATGGGAACCGCACAGCATTCCAACGGGTGTTCCATTAAGACGACCCCGCCTCTTGCACTGTCTGGCGCGGAGTCTTGTGGGGACTAAGTGGGAAGAAGGTATCCTACCTATCGATATGAAGTATGCATGCGAGTGAGGCAAAATCGGATCCGGGTGATGAGATGGGGCCGAATAAGAAGAAACTGTGCGGGCAAGGGCGATTTCCACGGAGTTCGCGGGAAAAGCTAATCATTCGGTGGGAGGAAGACTGGCGGCGGGGTCGAGCGTGGAGGTTATGGGGAGGACGGTGAGGGAGGGAGGGAGAGAAGACTCACTTTGAGACGGATAGAAAGACTTATACCACCACAAGAGACCATTTCCATGAGTCTCTTCCGTAAGTTTCCCGGGTAAAATTTTCTTCCCGAGGAAAATCACCACTTACCAAGCCGACCTGGGTAAGTTCTTCAAAACCCAGGGGGAAGAGTTGAATTACGAACTTTTTCTAAGGGGCGGGCGAATGATTCTGGGGGTGGAGTAGGAGGCATCACCATTAGGATGCACGGCGGCTGGTGCCGCTAATTTGTTTTATTTAACACAAAGTTTACCTACCAGTACCTGAGGTAATTCAAGAAAACCATAGACTTCCTACAAATAGTAAAAAAAAATATAAAACACAAGGGGCGCATATTTCTTTAATTTCGTTTCCTTCATGACATTACAAAGTGTCAAAAAAGTCCAAAATCCACAACATAATCTTTTCGCTTACCTTTCCACTGCGCACCAAAACAAATACAAGCAACGGAGGTAGAGAAATAGGCATTAATTACTTGATGCGCGGAACCTAGTAAAAAATTTGTTTACATTTGCACAAAGATACGGAATGCTACATACTTGAGAGACATCAAATAACTCGAGAGTCCAAGGAAAATATCATTTAAATTCAACTCTGCAGAAGCAAAAATAATTTTTCTCTTTCTCTTCCTAGCTGCGGGCATTTAAATAGAAAATATCCCCTAGAGGCTGTGTCTTTACCAATTCAGCAGTCGTTGTTACTGCAATATTGCATGAAAATACAGCTCGCTCAAGCTTTTCGGTATGTAATTTGCGGCGGGACAACTCATTATCTTATTTTTTCAATCAACTCCAACTATCATTCTTTCAGTCTTTCAAATTGATATTACATTTTGAGATTAAGATGGAGCATCTAAGCTAGAGACGTAATTTACGAACGAGTGTTCCCCCATGAGTAAACCTGACAAGGTGCGGAGCTCACAAAGTGTATACATGAGGTAAGATCCCAACAACGAGCCAGATTCATTATTCAGGACTACTCGGCTGCCATACTTGCTAGGCTTCCCAGGGCCGAATCGTAATTCCTCGACTCCAGGAAAGTATTTGATCCTGAACCAACCCTTGGACTATCTTCCTTTGCAAAAATTATCTCAACAACTTTAACGATATGACTGCAACGATAGTTCATTTCCTCTGAGAAGTGCACACGAAATGAAGCCAAACAACTGACAGAAGCTATGGCAATAGAGGATTTTTCGGAACAGTCTCAATGCTCTAGCAGTGAACCGTGGGTATTTTCACCGTAAGCCATTTCCTGCATGGCCAATTTTTATTTCTCAAACAGACGTTGACATCTATTACAGCTAACGTTTTAGCGGAGAATGCCCTTCACAGTCAAGTCACTAGTACGGTCCATGAAAACGATCAGCAGCCCGAGTTAATTTTACTCTCCATCAGCAAAATATCATTAAATATATAACGTCGTAATTATAGTAGATAAGAATTTATTACCGATGAATTCAGTTGAGGAAGGAGTATAATGAACTTTCACCTAGGTATACCGTACGTAAAAGACAAGAGAAAATTCTCCAGGGGAGTACATGCCGTTAACATCAGGATTGTTTTAAGCCAATTACATGTATTTAAATTAAGCATTTAAAAATATTAAGTTTATCTACCCATACCCTATTCTCATTTTCCTATTCATTAGTCCCTTTTCCACACAAAATACTAATTCAAAATGAAGAGAGAAATGGGTTTCTTTTACAATACAATTAAAATTCGAGCGGAATTTCCCTCTGTTTTGAAATTTATTACCCACCCCACGCGTTGACTTAGGGAATTCTAGATACTCAAGTGACAGATTTAAGGAATATTAACAATTTGGATTGACAGAATCCATCATCGAACTACGATAGAAACATTTTGTACCAACTGCCGCAACAAGATAAACTAACCGAAACTATACTCCTAATTTTCACCCCGTTTTCCACACCTAACCCCCTTTACGAAGCATTCATTGTCCTCGTCAGGCGTGACAGCCGCGAAACTTGGCTGACTTAGAGGTCTCAATTGCTGAAGACAAAGTGCCTGCACGTGTAGGAGAGAGATAGGTTGCGTTGAAGCTGAGGTAGGAAGTGTTCAAGAGGGGCAGAGAAGAGGTAGACTAGAGAGAGAGACTGGGGGAGGACTTGAGATAGATAGCGGAGAGAGGAAGTGTAAAGGAGGGGCGAGGGGGAGGAAGGAGTACGTATCTAGAACTCTAAATAGGATGATGCCCGCAAGATGGATGTCCCTTTTCAGGGAAGAGGATCGAGAAGTTCGAGTAGGGAGTGGCAGGCGGTGGCGGGGAGGGCAGAGCAGAGAGGGGGAGAGAACCTCTGGGAGGAGGCTGTGTGGAGTATGAAGACTTGTCTCCGGGTGGCAGGGATGAAGAGTGATTGAGGCGGGCGTTTTGGCACAAGTGGAGCCGGGATTGGTGTGGGAAGCGGATGGGGATGGAGAAGCGGTGGACTGATACGAAACTTGTCCACTTAGATTTGGACCGGGTAAGTGGGTAGGTTGGGAACGCTGAGTTGGGGAGGCTGAAGAGAGGGAGAATGGTCTGTGGGACACACTATGGAGGAGATAAAAGACTTTATCGGGAGAAAAAGGGAAGAAAGAGAGATAAAGGGGAAGGTGTCAACGTAGTGAGAAAGGTATCGACAGAGTAATTAGGACTCAAGGGAGAAGTTATCACAAGCGTGGATTATGCAAAGAAGACATTCGCGAAAATCGACACAGTCGAACCAGATCTTTACTCCAAAATAGTCGAGCGACGTATGCGTGTACCTATACGCAGATTTTTTTTCCTACTTATTGAGCCAGAGGTACTTAAAAAACATTTGTAACAGCCAAAGTTAAAATAATTGACAAACGACCGGAATATTTTCTACTCCACTAAATGCCTGCCGGCATAAAATGGTGCCAATACTTCTGACTCAAAGACGAATATATCAAGGTAGGTACTTATAAACACCGACAAGACAGAAAAACCTGCGTGTTTCTATAATAAATGAATATTTGGATAAAAAAGATAAAATATCAGAATTCCGGATGAAGTAAGAATTGAGTTTTCAGATAACGCAATGACAGAAAGAGTGGGTAACAACTAAGGAGTCTTATTTCAAATGCAACACAAAGAGTTAGAATATGGACTGAAATTGAAAACATGGGCTAAGTAGGGTACTTGACAAAAGCAATGCGTAAATTATATCTCATGAAAAAGTAGTAGACTTGAAAATGATGCCACAGTCATGAATGTAACACACTTTTAATGAACGAATGGCGCTTTCGGTGAAAAAGAGGTGGTTCTTTGAGAACATTCACGAACAAAAACAAACTACGACAGACGACCCAGTCCATAGCAAAAATTTTACTGAAAAATAATGCCTCAAAAATCTGCTAAAAAAGAAGGATAAAAATATGTTGCTTGATATACGAGAAAAAACAAGACAATACGAGAGGGGGAAGGAAAAAGCACCATGGCGAGAGAGAAACGGGATGGCGTGCTTTTGCGAGATATGTACGGACTGAGACTGAGAGTACGGACTGTGAGAAATTCAGACCGCGTTTCCCCAGTCCTCTCCCTCCATGGATAACGCCTACTGAGAAGCCCCAGAAAAGCCTCAACTCACCAGGAGCGAGCGGGTGAGCTAACACCTACGCACAACACTTCATCCTTCCCCGACACCTCTTCTCTCCACTTCTAAAACCATCCACACCTAACCCCAACCCAACCAACTACATGCCCTCCCTACGCGACCAAAGCAGAAGTGAGTTCCCTCCTTGTTTCGTCCACCATCTTCTCCAAACCCCTCCACCCCGAGAAAACACAAGACAACCTCCCCGAACCGACCCGCTTCCATTCGCTTCGCTGCTTAATGCCGCGCCCGAACTCCTTTGCAAATCGATTCCCTTCCGCCCGTGAGTTCTAATTCCTCCTCCGACTCTACCCTTTAACCCGCCTCCCACACAACTCCATTCGGCAGGCCGACCTCCAACCCTCGTGTACCTCTCTCAATCTCTCCTCCTTCTCGCACTCTCTATGGAACCCGAATCGTTCTCACCTCCCAACCCTCACTTGGCTTCTGAGGCTCCACGTCCTCATGCAATGGGGACCGGGTTGGTAGGGTGGTAGAGACATTGGGGCAGCGAAACTTAGTGACACTCGCTTGTTAAAGCATGCGAAAGGAAAGCAGTTAAGACGGGTGGGACAGAGGGACAAAAATGTTCCTCCACTAGCCCCTCCTGAAGACCTTTCCCCGCATTTCGACACTTGATTCACACCCTCAAGGATTACCCTCAAGGAGAAACACTCCTCCATTTGCGAGTACCACCAAGTTTTCATATACCTTTACATGCTTCCCATTTTGAGAACACGTCTAATGTTGACGGTGAGTGAGTCCCCGCCCGCTCTCCACTTCCCCGCCTGCCGACCCATCCTAAATGGCACAAATGATCTGTGTCGCCCTCAAATAAAGAATTTACCAATTATTTAAATTTCATTTTCCCTGTTTTCCCTCGTGCTACTAGCAGAAATTAACAGATGAACCAACGTCATAGAGCTTTCACCGCCAACCGTATCTTCGACAGTCCTAGGCTACTTTTTAACATTTGCAGTAAATATATGTAACGTTACTAGCCATTGCAGTGCCCGCACCACGAGCAGCTTTACCGGTCAGGTTCGGCACATTTTCTCCCATATTATGCGAGAGAAACCAAAGTCTAGTGAGCATAATGTAACAGAAGCTAAGGAGGTTTGTAAGGAATTGACAGAATAAACGAAATGATTGAATTCTAGAATAGTGTTTCAGGCCTATTGCCGTCAATTAAGTTCTTTCAGCAATGCCTACCTCGAAAGAGAACAACGTGCATGTAATTATATTAAGGGCGTTGGAATGTGCCTAATCATGAAATAAGGCGCATTGAGGTCCTAAGTTTAGCATTCCATCCGATGGCGGGAGTATTAACCATGAAGTAGTCTCCACATAGCATCTAATTAAGGATTGGGATTCCTTTGAAAAATCACCGCTACCACATATGCATAGCTATATGGCTCTTGGTACGAAATATGGTCCTTGAAATAAAAGAGCAGTGCTCGGGCCTCCACAATGTTCTGATTCCCTTATTTTTTAACACCTTCAAACAGATAAACCAACTTGAAATTTCCAATTCCCAGCCAAAGGTGTTCAGCGGCCCTGGCGTGGGAAGATCTTTTGTAGGGGCTTTTCCATCAGCAAGAACGAGAGATGGAGAGAATTACATGCAGGGAGCAGAACTGGATGGGTAAAATATTTTTTCCCGAGTACACCCAGACGAGAACTGCCGTAGAGGAGGAGACAATTCCCAGTTAGAACTGTGGTGGATCGGAATGGATGCAGTTCTGTGCGAAACTTGGGCTTATCCACTTAAGGGCATCCTACCTCTCCCTCTAAGCGTTCCGGTAGAGGGACGGACCCGGCGGCTTAGTTACTAAACGGTGGGTCATAAATAGGACGACTTGCTTTTTCCACTCTTCTTCTCTCGTCTCCCGAAGCGCGTAAACGGCAGGACGCCTCGTCTACACTGGAGCGAGAGCCAAAAGGTCGTTTCCGCGAGCGCTCGGGGTGTCCTCATATTCCATCTAGAATCCACTTCCTTACAGCGGACGTCGCCGAAGTTGTCACTTCTGCATAATCCAACTGATGATGCATTAAAAATGAGAATGGTTGCATAAAGTTTTGCAGCGTCTCATAATTAAAAAATTTAATGTTTTGGCGGACTTCCTGAAGGTTCGTGTCTATTAAAAAAGAAAGATTCGTACTTTTTTCATAATATTCATCTACAGTTTTCGTCATAAAACTTCCAAGCTGAGTCAGCTGCATTTGAAAATACCATAGGGAAACACAGGTCAACTCCCTGTCATCAAAAGGTAATTCTTTGAGCATTTTACAATAAGACAGATAGGAATTTTTAATGAGTCTCCTTTACGTGCAAATACCGAGTAGAAAGTCGCCTAAATAGATTTTAATGCACAGTCTACATAGATTGATAAACACAATTCCCGCCAAAAAAATGGAACTAGCAAATGCAATCTACGGAAGTGAGGCCAGAACTCTCACTTTAGAACCCACAGCATCGTGGCATTAAATTTTCAATATGTTTTTTTTTCATTTTCAGATCAGTGAAAACATTTCAATGTTCAGAGATAGTGCTCCAATTGAGATCGAGAATATTTGATTGAAACGTAGAAGAGAGTAAAAGTAATTAAATCCGCCTTAAACCATTTCCATTTCGTTCTGTCAGCAAAAACGGTAAAAACAGTGGTTATTCGCTCGATTTCCACGGGGCGTTTACACAACTCAACGCAGTCTCCGAATTTTTATCAGCATTTTAACGTAGGACGACGTCGATGGCCGACTCAGACATTCGCTATTTCATCCAAGGGAAGAAGACTCAGGGGATGGGAGGATGAGGAAAAGCGGGGAAAAGAAGGGAGGCTGCTTGAATATTAATACTCATTCGGCAATAGCGTCGCCACCCGGCTGTTCTCCATCCCCTCCCCTTCACGGCAGCATCCACGCAGCCAATGAGGAGGAAGGACAATAAGACGGGATAATAGGGGTAGGTGGTGAGAGGGTTTTTATTTTTTAGGGAAGGGATAGCATCATGAGAGGACGAGAGGAAACTGGTGGAGAGGAGAGATGAGAAGGGGCAGAACAAAGGTTGCCAACCGATAAAGAGAAGACACTTCACTCCGCATCTCTCCCCACTTCTTTTTAGCAAAATTTATTTGTTAAATTATAACCGTTCCCATTTCACAATCTCTTAAGAAATATGTCCCTGCCTTTCGTTTTATAAGCTTGTATTTCTCCACATCCCCCCACGTTACTATTACCAAAATTAACCAATAAAAATTAAACTTCCATCTAAAACCCAACATGAATTAACTTTGAATGAGCTTTCATATGTTTAACTATCATTTAACGTATTTCGTACTCATTAATTTCACTGGGGGCTAACCAATATCTTTTATGCAGAAAAAAGACAACATATAATCAAGAAAATTTTATATGAATTTACAAAGTTAGCCAGAATGGCAGTGAATAACAGATGGAAAAATATTATAAGTCTTGGCAAAAGATAACATGAATAAGGAAATAATTGATTGATGTATGCTTTTAAAGCAGACGGAAAATTTTGGAAAGGGGGTGGAGATTAAAAAAATAAATTTCCCAAATACCTGGCGTCTCTCAGAAAATCCGGGAGAGTTGGCAACCCTAGATACAACCCTGTAAGAGGGGGATAGGAGAAGGGATAGCTTGGGCAAGAGAGCTGCTCTCTTGTGTATGCAAAAGTCGCGTCCTCCGAGGACACATCAATCATTTGGCCGGCAATAGAACGAGAGATGAGGAGGGGAAAGTGGTGGGTCCTCCGCATGTTTTCCAAGAGGGAAGTAGTTGAAAAATGAGGGAGAGTTAACATCCCATGGGCGGTTTCTCCCATCCACAATTTTTTCGGCAGAATTCATACATATTAACCCATCGATGTGATCGGGAAAGACAGGTTTTCACGCGCACCGTGAATGTTAATGTCCTGTGGAATTCCAAAACGCTCTGTTAGATAAAGGAGAGATGTATATTAACACTTCATCCCAATTTCTCAATGTGCGATTCTTCCGCTATCAACAGAGAATACAGTTTTAAGCTTTTGTTTCTATCAAAAATTTACTTGAGACACGAGAAGTAAACGAGCATTGGGAGAATTAAAAATTTTTCTCGAAAAATCGTCAGCTTCCTTATGAAGTTTATATTTTTCCTTTTACAGCTAACCGACTTAATTGGCCTTAAGACAAGATTCGCCAACAAACCAGGAAAACTGACAAGCATAATCCTAGATATGTCAAGTTAAATATATTTGTAGTTAATCATCTTTTGGATCGTGAAAGCGTCATGGACATGACATTTAAATAGATTTCTTCGAAGTGTATTTATAACTAGC
This sequence comes from Ceriagrion tenellum, assembly GCA_963169105.1. Lineage (NCBI taxonomy): Eukaryota > Metazoa > Arthropoda > Insecta > Odonata > Coenagrionidae > Ceriagrion > Ceriagrion tenellum. Next base: position 116,795,890 of record OY720635.1, on the reverse strand, counting down.
GCCAAAAGCGGATACGTTTCAAAATGATAACTAGGTTAAAGAGAAATACAATAATAATTAATTATAAATGGATTAAAAAATAAACTCAGAATACAACGACATTCACGCAAAGAATAGCACTTACCGCTCTCATATAGAAATACATGCGATCAAATAACCAATGAATTCATTAACAAAAATAATTCATGCAGGGCGACCCGTCAAATAAGTTGGATTACGACGCTTGTCCTCGAAGAAAGCTAAATTGTAAAGCTCAAGTTTCCTAATAACATTGCTCTCCGGAGAAAGAAATATTCACATGATAAAACAAAGTAAAAACCAACGTAAAAGTTAATCATTCAGAATTTTCCGTTCCAGGAAACATGAGCACGGTGAAAAAACGCGGAAGAATCACATAACATGATCTTAAGCTAGTTAGTTTTACCCTGCGGCAGCAGGAAATGAGGAAAAAAGAGAGTAATTGGGAATAAAATATAACCGAAGAGACGAGGAGATGTCAGCCGAAAAATTCAGGGCTCTTCCTCGTTGAATTAGTCACCAATTTAAAAAAATAAATTCCTCAAATACGTAAGCAAATAAGTTAAATTACTTTCTTCTCTGAAGCAATGTATGTACATGTTCATACCGTATTTTATGATTCTTCGAACTCAAAATAGCCCTAAGAAAGTCAAAACAATCACGAAGAACGCCGTATATGAAACTCAAAAGGCTGCTCCTACAGGCTCTTATTTCGGCATAGAATTTTCCACTTGTCTGTGCGCAGTATAAGCACTCGTGCCTCACACATTTCACTTTTCCCTTTCCCTCCCCATTAGCTTACCCCTGGACGTCCATCCTGTCCCAAATCCCCATCACTTTCAAACCCTTAAATCTAATTTTTTCAATGGCAGAGAGTGAATAAACGCAATTTGTTTTTTTAATTCTAACGGCAAAAAGATGCTAGCACGTCCTTTTTTTTAACCCTCCACTTCCTCTCTTCTCACAGGCATTAAAAACCCCCCTTTATGTTTCTCCTTTGTATGATGACTGTGACAGCTCTCTCAAAAGTACGGCACACTCGAACCGAATCGGGAAAATGTCACGCCTGGAAAGAGGGGCTGAAAATTACCGACAATATTGCATATATCTTGGAGGAAAACCTGAAAGTGCTCATCTGCGTAATATACTTTATTCTACAATATTAATGCTCACAATTTGTTGTAAAAAAAAATGATTAAAGATGCTGACGTACCCGAACATAATATACAGCCACCATATCTATATTTTAACTTTTACTTTCGGGTATTCCGTAGATTCATGCGATGAATTTTAATTTACGGTCCGGTGCAACACTTATGCATCGTCCTCATGGTTAATGAAAGAAAAACATGAAATAGCATTTTGGCTCGAGCGTCGAAATGTTGCCCAAAAGTTAAGCCCTTGACCCTAAAGAAAGAACTTGTGCAGCTGATACGCTTGGTAGAACCAAATAATACATCATAAACCACCACACCAATGAAAGTGAAATTCGCCATTAAAGATCATAGGACTTGACCAGGATTCGAAACCCTGATCTCACAATTATCGGTCATGTGGATTAACGAGTTTTCCGGGTTTTAATACCAGTCAATCAAAATGATATTTCAAGGTAAACTTTATCCTTTTTGGTGGGTACCTTCATACCCGCGTACCTGATTGCGTACCATATCATATGTGCAATCGCAAATATTGAAAATCTTACATTAAACAATGACTGTAGACATAAGAGGAATAGAAAAGAGGGCGATTACGACGATAAACTGTAGGAAACTAATCGACAAAACGAGTTCTAACGCATTTTGAAGAGCGAAATAGCAAATAATCTCGGTTGTCCGCGCGCCCTAAAACCAAACCTACAGCTACCATCTCCAATATAGTGGGTACATCTTTCCTCAAGGAAATAGAAAGGGATTGGAAAAAATCATCCTCCCTTTTTCTTGTTTCTCAGAATCAAGGCGACAAGGCAATTCTTCCCACGGCCCTTCCCCCAGGGAGTTAACATCAGCACCAAAATATATACATTCGCCGGTTCCGGAGCCTGGAGTGAGAGGCTGGGTAGGTTCGGCTGTTTTGGGGGTTGACCAGAATCCTGCCACGCCCTTGTTTACCCCTTATCTCCGCCCACTCAACGCAAAACCGTCCTCATTGTCAACCCTAACGCACTTTCCTCCAGACCGTCCACGCTCAAATCAACACTTCCCACCCACACTTTCAATCTAGTCCTTCAGAAAACCCCCTGCTCCCCTTTCTATTCTCCCCTCAATTTATCAATGAATTCTTGAAAATAACTCGGCCCAGACACTAAATTCTTTAAGAAAACATCTGCGCTAAACTCAAAGAAAAGTAGGGTCTGGTACTTTCCTGGCGAATGAGTTTCTCAAAGTTCTCTCGTGTTCCCGTCACGGTGAGAGGGTCTATGATGGTCTATTTTTTATTAAAATATATTAAAATTTTAGAAAGCGCAAAGGCCAGTAGTATGAGGAAAACGACCTTTTCTGACACTGTATTGAAACCTATGATCAACCCAGCACATATTCAAAAACCAATGTTACACTATACCGCTGTAATACGATGTTATTCAAACTAATTTATTTAGCTCTTAGCGATCGATAATTGTGATCCTATTACAATATGTACATAAATTCGAAATGAAAACAATGGACTGTTTCAAACAACATAAACTAAAATTTGTAGTGACTTGTGAGACATGCCCACTTCCCCATTTGATCAGGAACTCGAAAGGTGTCACTGAAATCTCACAATACCACCCTCAGATTGAGTTAGCAGTCTATTATAAAATTCTTTCCTGTTGCAGCAAGAATTAAAACATTTCCCATCAACGCAGGCTAAATAGGTCATTCATTCGAAAAAACTCCATTCAAAAGTCCTCATATATATTTTTGCACGTGAAGAGCTTATCAATTAGTTAATTTCACATTTTCAGAGTAAAATGTGGAAACTTGCTGTGGAAAACAGGGGAAAAATAGTTCCTCTGTCATCCTTTATTAGCATAGAAGCTCCGCCTCTACGCCACATAATCATCTCAAACACTTACTACGCTAAGACATCATTCACAAGCATAGATAACACTTTGAAAATCACACACATTCTCCGAGGGGGAAGAGAGGGATTTGAAAAGCAGACAATGACGGAATTAAACCAAAAGTACTTTGCCATAGTATACGGTATTAGAGTGGATTCCTATTGGGTAAAAGTACAGTTTAACGAAATTCACTTTCTTCTCATTGCAATTTTTCCGGCAAAATATGGTATATTCCCGAGTGTATCAGTTACGGGAGGAGCTGGACGGGCCCTGAAATCTGAAATACTCTCCTTCGAACCAATATCCTTGCATATATTGGGGCTGCTCTCTTTATACCTTACTCCACTTCTCACATCCAGGAACTCTTCCTTTCTTCGGCAGACAGAGAGAGGAGGGGCCTTTTTCGATTCATCACCAACACAACAGCTACCCGTCCAAGGAGCAGAGAGCACTCCAGGAAAACTTTCGACCATTTCCTTCTCTCCCTCATCCACCCTTTCCCCATACCTTTCTTCTTCCTTAAGCTTTCTCTCTCTATTCCTCATACCATCTTTATACACATCCGGGCCTGCCGTTAGCCCAGGCCGACCCAAAGGAGTTTTTCCCATTCCCTTGCCACCACCCTCTCAATAATGCCCTCCGATTCGTCACAGGACGTATTGTACGCGAGGATTTCAATTTCATCCTATTATTATCTCCAAAGGTCTCGAGAGGGAATAAAGGTGTTCCCGAAAAAAAATCAGGTCAGGGGAGGAAAAGAGAGGACTGAAGGGGAAAAGGAAAGAAAAGGTATGGGCGAACACGGCTACGAAAAAAAACTTCGGGGAGTAGCAAAATGTTCCGGCATACCCATCATATTCCTTCCGCACTCTTGATTCGATAAACATCTCTTATTGATTGAATGATACATATCACCACGATAAGCTGTTGGGACCAGACTTGAGAAAACAAAACAGCGCTCAAGGATTTGTCCTCCTCCTCCTCCACCACTGAGCATTGTAAATATTCTTGAATGCCATATTATTCTTGCCTCTTCTCCCTGTCTCTGAGCCATTAGGACCAACTGTCGTATTTAGGTAAAACGTTTCACGCTCTGAATATCACAAAAATAGAAAGAGATATTTGCCAAATACATTGTAAATCATGCTCGTAGATATATTGTATAAATAATTCTTGTTTTCTTGGATTTCAGAGACCACGGAATGGATGTGGACATAAATTTCTCCTCGAGGGATTGACGATGATGTTTGAAGCCCAATTTACTTAGGATGTGCGCTTTTGAATAAATAATGATCGAGATGCCTAAAATCCCTATTGCCAACTGCGGAGAGGCAAATCACAGCGATACCTACGGGGTACGTCAGGAGAGAAATGTAGTCATTCGGATTACTTCAATGCTTCTTACCAGAGAGTCCACCAGAAATGAAAATTAGTTCGTGAGAAAAGACACAAAGTGACACAACAGTTATTAACAAAACGTATTACATTAACTATTAAGTTACTTGAAAAGCAAATAATTGCTCAAGCAGCTCAAAACTCAATCAAATAGTTACCCTTTTTAAAGGCTTCAAAAAAATCAACTTTTTTTAATGTGTACATTTACAGTCCCTAGAGGACTATCAGAGACATAACAGCCTCTAAACACAACAAAGGAAAGTTACATGAAGGAGAATAATAACGAATAAAGACTTAGGGTGATATGAATCAGGCAAAATATTTAGCATATTCAAATGAAGATTAATTGAAAGGAAAATGGAGCGGAAAGCAATAGCACACAAATAACCGGATTACAAACGATTACAATAAGAGGGTGCAGGAAATACTCCAAAATATTCGAGTGATAAAACTGTGAGAGATTCACTGAGAAAAAAAATCATTCGCTGGGTCCGGGAATCGAACCAAGATCATCACTCAGCATCGCACCGAGTTCTCCAATCAATTGGTATGCAGCGGAAAGCAAAGAAAACAAATACGTTCCCAGATATTTCTTAATGAGATAACAAAGGGCCTTTCTGGAATCCACACCTTTTTATTCAATAATCGAACTGCGGAAAATACAAGAATAATACCTACATCTACATAATACCCTGCGAGCCGGCGCATGGGTGTGTGGCAGGAGGTGTTAGGTCATCAGCCGTGTAAAGATGTAAGTTTTTGGGAGATGAAATTTTGACATGTATTATAGGAGTGTATAAAATGGAGCTCAATTTTTATTGTGGTCGCTTAATGTGAGCGGAAAGAACGTGTTTTTGTACCTATCTGTTCGGCAGTGTATCTCTCTTATTTTATCGCATCTGCCAGACCTAAAGATCTTGTGAGGAGTCATGATTATATTCTCTGTGTCGCTCTGAAAACCTACCTAAAAACAAGAAGGCATGCCAACTATTTCGCAAGTCTCAAGAAGAGCGGAAGCGTTAAAACTTCCACTCATCTCTTAGGGAGAGACCGAGAGAGAGAGGAGGGAGGGTGGGTTGTGAATTCTACTAAGGTGATATCTCTCACACCCGCTCTCCGCACCCTACACCGCTTCGCCCAACTCCCCTCGAGCACATGCAACACCCTACGAGGGAGATCCCTCCCTCAGCGCCTTCCTCTCCGCGTGTCCCACTCTTAATCCCAACCCCGCGCGCTTGTCCTTCCATAAAACTCCTCACCTTGCCACACTTATTTCCCCCCCCTCTCCTCCCCTTTACTCGCGAGTCTCCTCCTGCCACTCCACTGAAAGCCGCAATTCCTCAGGGGGAGAGAGGGCGCAGGAGTTCGACGGTGCTAACGGGGGGAAAGGAACATTTCGCAGGGTGCGGAAGAAATAGGGTCGAGCCCGCGGCTCAGCCAAGCACTCCCCCGGGATGAAGTCTGGGGGAGGAGCAGGGTGGAGTAGGTCGTCTGCCCAACTGCTCGCGCGGAATCCCTCACTACACATTTCTCATACTTTCGCTGAGCTCCATTGGGAGTAGGTTGGGAGATAGGGGGAGGAAGGAGTCACTGTGATACTTAATGATATTTTTCTATAAATTCTTCGAACCGGGAAAAGATACGGTTTTTCGCATCCCATCTGCTACACATTTGAGTTCGTATAATAAATATCATAACATGGATATATTTCCTAAATCACGCTGATTTCAATGTCGAGTTTCAGATGAATGCACCAAGCAATTATAAGCATTTTGGCTGGCGTTTCGGCTTTAAACTCTCTCAGAAGGAGGCGAAGGATAAGTTAAAAATGATCGAAACGCCTCTGCTAAAATTCAGCCCCGGACCTGGAGGAAGGATCTGTGCAACTCTTACGCCAGGAGAACACCAAATCAAAACAAAAATTAAACAATAAGTGAAGAAAAAACAAAATGGCAAATATAGTGGTTAAGACTAAGGGCGAGAGGCTCCGGGACAACATTGTCCTAGTTCTGATACAATTTGGAAGAGCGAGCAGCAACATATCTGAAAATATGTGACGATTTTCTTTCATTTCTTGGAGAAAGGGAAAAAATACGGAGTTTTTCGAGCTGAATCTGACAAATATAGAGTAGGTATCATAAATATTCTAATATAGATTAAGTTTCTTCATCCGCTCTTTTTCAGTGCCGATTGTTGAAGCATACATCAAGTATGAAAATGAACTGAATGACACTTAAATTGGACACAGGCGAGTGATTGGGTAATGTAAGGTGAAAAAAGGGGAGGAATCTTAGTATCAGATAGGAATAAGAATATAACTTTCCAGCAACTAAAAAAAGAGGACGGGGCCGGTTGTCGATTCAGGCGGAAAAGGGAAGAGGGAATTATAACTAAACAAATACATAAACGAAGACTGAGGGTTGAGGAGAAAGTGGTGAACCAAAGAATGAATGAGCAAATGCGGGGAAGTAGCTACTAGAGCAGGAGTGTTACGATTCATAGGGTCAAGCGATCATACACGCGAAAATGCGCAGACGCAAGAGCTCAAACTGCGGAGGAAACCAGTTAAAAATGACAGGCACCTGGACCCTCTCCCACAAACCGAAAGAAAATAGCACGAATGGTATTTACACAATAGAAGAGCTGAAGAGGATTGCTCACGTCTTTAAAGAGAATTGATCATGTTGCTAAAATTTGCTATTATTTACGGTCATATTTTATAAATGCGACAATATTCATCATGATGAGGTCACATAAGATCTTATAATACATACCTTATCGAGGGCAAAACACGTCACCACGATAAAAAGTTACAACGGAAACGTAGAAAGCTAAATCATTGAAATATGCCGGCATATTTTCCTCGCTTCAGTAAAGTCATATCCGAAACCATGAAATTATTTCATCACCCCGAATTCCCAACCCCCGTCGTTTCCAAAGATAAAAATGAGATTGCACGATAATAACTGTCATAAATACACGATAATTTATTATTAACTGACGGCAAAATAGAACGCGGGAATGTTTGCAAAACTGCAGGGAACACTCAACCCGCCTCCCCCCCGACGCCGGAGGATGGCTTTTAGTTAGAGGGGCAAGCTACGAGCTCCACGAGGATAAAATGCGAGCTGATGTTTTATTTCCACGCAAATATTTTTCTTTTTCTCCTTTACTCAACGGCTTCACGCAATGTGTGTGAGCTCTTCCCTAGCGATGGAATTCCCCTTTCCGAGGTTTTCCGCGGGCCCGCCGTGGAGTAAAACCACAGAACACGCGCGCGCATGCATTTAACAGCGAGGCAGTGAAAGTCTGGGGAACGCTGCGATGATGCCGTCCGTGTGAGAGAGTCCCCGCTCATTAAACGGCAGGAGGAAGATAAACTAAAGGGTTGGGGAGAGACTTGTTTCATTAAGCTTCAACAGAGACGGCGTGCGCGCTTATTAAGAGCCGAGCAATTCCGACCGTTCCCGTCGAACATTTTCCCCGTAGCCGATGGGGAAATACACGAGGGAGGAAATGAAAAAAAATAATAATACTAGCGTTTAATTGCAACCACCCAAAAAGGTAACCAGAGGCTAACTTGTTACGCGTCCTTCCCCCAACTCGATCCAAACCAGCCTCTCGAATCGACGGGGTTGCTATTGGACCCCTGTTCACCCGGGGGAGAGAGCAGGCTGACATCCCTTGAGGATCTGGAAAATGGAACTGATGAAGTGGAGAGAGAGAATTCGCACTTCGAATTCCACATTATCCCGCTGGATAATGCACGGTACACGGTAAAACGTTACGACCGTAGGGATCGATCAGCGAACTACGCGAAACCATGTAAATTTTCCGCGAATGATTCCTTTGTGCCGCAGGGAAATTGGCCCCAGAGCGTCGAATGAAATGAAGATAGAGCTCCACCGTATGAAAGAACTATTCATTCAGCAGCCAATGGCTAAAATGCCAAATGAAAGCATAACCATTTGCGGAACTGCGTACGCTGATGATACGGCTGAAGCATACGCAAGCACATGAACGTATAATAGTGCTTATACAAAATGGGAAATACATTTCAGTACTGGGACGGGATGCCGAGTTAAGGGAAAACAAGAAAGTATGTAAACTATACGCCATAAATTAGCGGCCTATATTGCGCACAACCACGACCACGGAGAGACATTATCTCGGTGGTCATGACACCACTCACTGCAAGATGTTACGCTCAGGTCAATGCACAATTTGAATTCAAAGACTGACTAGCATGGTAGTAAACGACTAAACGGGTATCCCACCACTCGACCGTATTTGGAACTCCGTACAACTTTAGAAAGAAATTTAACTATGCTTGCACATCGCAGATGAATTTGCGAAAATCGCACACCCCAGTTTTCGTCGGCCGTGAAGCAAAACAGTACGACGCCGTGGGTATGTACAAAAACGAAAACGGTCACAAAAAACGTACGTGCATTAAGACAGAGCAGTCGCCATCCTTTTGCAATATTCCGGCACAATGAAAAAGGATTCAAAGTAAACAAAATAAAATGGTACCGGTGATGAGGTCCGGAAGGCCCATAATCATGAAAAAATAACTCCGGAACAAATTAATCATATTTTATCGAGAGCCACTACGAGGTTCGTGAGTTATTTTTTTGGAATGGAATGAAATCTGGGGTTCTTTTTACAAGAAAATACCCTTTGGCAGCAGAGCTTTTAAAATATTCTATGGCCTCAATTAGATATAAAAAATGTGTGAACTCTGAAAGAACATGGAAACCGAGGATTTTTTCACATTCACGCTAGAAACACTGCCCAAAAGATACATGGCAACTTTTATCACAAACCGCTGCAGTCATTCATCACGAGGTATTTCCCTACATACACCGGGCCTCTCCCATCTCATTTCTTTTGTTACTTAGAGCCTTTTACACGGAGAATAGCCACTGGAATATCGCTAATTGCTTGAAAAACTCTTGGATGTAACATGGAGAATAGACCCATTAATTACCGTCCACAAATGGAAATCCGGGATAGGATTGAGTATTTTCTGAGCGATATACCGAGTGCCAAAAGGAAAAAAATGTTGAAGAGGAAATAGAGAGAGATTTATGACACTACTAGAGAAGTAGTACGTAGGGAACGAAGCAAAACAAAACAGCGTAAATTTAGAAGCGGTGGAAATTCAGAAGCGGGAGAAAAAACAGACCGCCAAGACACGGGCAAAAAATTTGGAAGCACAAACAATGGCCGCCTGAAATCACGCATTCTGAAGGGGGTAGGAGTCACTCAATCATTCCCAGGGCCGCCATAAAAGCCTAACACATAATTAAAGAACGGTAAGGTAAATGCCCGAAGTTCCGCCGTAGCTAGATAAAAAAATCAACGAAAACTAATCAGAAGGGGTAGAAGTGGAATAAAAAAGGGAGGAGATGTGAGAATCGATCAACTTCGAACCACTGGGGCGATAGATTTAAAGAGAGGGGATAGAATTTTTCAGAAGAATTGGGAAAGCGTTTTGAAATACATCACCCAGGTCACAACGAAGAGGTACAAGCTATCGGGATGGGTGGTTCATTTTTATTTTTATTAATGGATCCAGAGAATGCATATATATTAAATTATTATGACGAAATTATAAATGACGATGGCTATAATACGATTCGGACATGCTTATGCCGGTCAGTAGATAAGAAATGCCGACTTTAACTTCGCAGCTACCGAAAGGCAATGAAAAACATTCTCCAGGGTCAGGCTATGGTACGAGGAGTCACACATAGCATAAGTTAAAGAACTAAACATATGCTTAAAGACTGAGTTTGGATCCATATTTCCCCGATAAAATGAGCTAAAAAGACAGGCCAGGTACCTTATCTCTAGTCTCCATAACGAAAACAAGTTCACTATAATGATACAATGGTACTACATTGTACAGGAATACTGTCATGTACTCAAGTTCTATTCAGCTAATATATATTTGGCGCTCAGACAAGGAAGTTTCGAATGCAATTTTCAAAAATAAATTGAGTTATTGGCGATGGAAACATGCCATCATAACCTCAAAATCATCATTCACAATCTCCGTGCAAGGTAGAGGTATTCTTTTATCATTTTTAAATATCTAATGGGCCAGGAGATGGGACTAAAATTTGTGGGGGTAAATGAAGGCAAATTTGCTCGCCACGTGACCTTCCCAGGGCCAATCAGAGTACAGTAGGCGCGGTGTAGAGCCTAGAAATCCAATTGATCTCAAACCTCCATTATGTGAACATCCTCATTCTGCTATCAGTGTTGCCAAACCTCATCACCACAGGATCTCCCGTATTGTAGACCATGCGATTTTTCCGGATGATAGATAATAATCTCGGCAACGTCCAGCTAGAACATCCCCTTCCGGTGGCAGTTCCCCGTTCCCCGGCAGCAGAAGCCTAAAAACAGTTCATCCTCTCGCACAAAAGGCGCCCGCCCTCACAAGTTTTAAGTCGGTCTCCCAGCCACCAAGACACAAGAAAAAGATCTGACGAGTTTGGTGTGTAAATACCTTCATCAAAGTCGAAATGGTTATAATAATTAAAGTAGTCATAACTCTGATGATGATGTTAAAACATCATTACAATTCACGAATAAAATAGAGAAATAAATACAGCCAAATTGCTCATTCGAAAATGTGTCAAAATTCCACCATAGCGATTGTATTCAAGTTGTTGAGCGAAAACACTTGCACTGGCACCACTTGAAAACAATCAAAACAAAAAAAAAATTCTTCAAAAATGCAAAATATAGCGATTCGCAGCTCAAGGTCGAGTTTGAAATGAGTTTCTCTTCAAGATCAAAAAGGGGCAAATGAATAGGCACCTCTAACAATCCACATCCGCGAAGACAAAACGAGGGTCCAAAGTTGAAAGCCCGTGAGCAGGGTTGAGAAGATAAAGTGACTAGAAGAAGACAAAGGAGAGAGAAAATTTATTGAATGATGAGGGAGCGGGTGGTAGCAGCGGTTACAAGAGAGCAACGAGAGAGAGAGAGTGGGAGAAAGCGAATGGAAGGAAGGAATACGGGGAAAGTCAGCGAGAATGAAAGTAGAAAATTCCGAGGGAAGAAAATTAACGAAAGTTCAGAGAGTAGGCAAAAAAATACGTCCACAGGGGTTGAAGGGCAGGCGAGAAAAAAAGATCTCCAGTTTTTCCTCCTTTGCTCTGAAAGAGTTAAAACTTGACACGCCCCTCCACCATCTCTGGCAACAAAAATAAAAGATACCTCCAGACAAAAAATAAGGTCCAAGGCCTACTATCAACGTTTTAGCTCTCGACGGTGAAAGACAGATAATACACACGGGTTTCACTCGCTTGCGCCTTACAAAAGAAGCACATGAGATGAACGTGATGCATATATGCGCTCACGAATTCATAAGTCGAAATATACCGGAACAAAAGTGAACGAAACTTTGTGAGAGGTGAAGTTTTTGCCGGGGCAGGGAGACGACGAAGTAATTTTTTCTCTATTTAGGATGGGCATGGTAATTAGGGCTGGCGAGAAGGAACGAGTTGACGAGAAGCCTCGGCATTAATTAACATGCTTTCTACTAAGAGCTCCAGAATACCCATAATGTTTGCACTTTCGTCCCACACGGTCGGCTCTTGATCTTTCAATTCATCGCGTTAGGATTTGGTAGTTCAACTCGAAAAACACCGTCACGGGTGGAATTTGTACCTACATACACGGACATGGGCGCACGAGGAACAATTAGGGCAATCGAGCGATGTACCACGGGATAACATTCCGTGAATTGCGAATTCCATGTGCCCTTGGAATAAATACACTCACGTCGCACCATTCCCCGCGCTGAAATGTGCGCATGAATTTCATTGGAGAGATCCGATTACGCTTAAGAGTGTGGCTGCGGAACTAGTAGGAGCAAAATTTATCCTGGATGGAAAAAATACCTATCAAGGGCGCTCTTAAATAATCATAATCCATTACAAACTTGAAATATCTAATATTTGTGAGCATAACAATGGATTTTACAGGCATTCATCATCAGTTTACAACAGGATATTCAAGGCCGCGTTATGCACAGGAAAATGTCAATCTGTGACTCTATGGGTTCTATGAAAGGATTATCATTAGGAGCCTCTTGATATCTCACGTCTATGGCAAGAATAAAATGAACCGTAACACTGCAATTTTTAAACGATCGAAGAGCGTACCGACCTTGGACCGTTTACGTTGATCAGGCGGATCAATATAAGGTGGGGAAGATACATGGCGTTGAAAATTATTTCCTCGAGTGCATATGAAACAAACTTCCAGAAACGTTCGCAGATGGGAGCATAGTTTTGTCAAGCTATTCCCTGCTATACAAATAGCTTCTACGGCTACCTACAGGCGCTGGGATGAGATTACGCATTGACGTGTAGCCACAATGTTACTGTTCACCAATTTGCACATTGCTTAATCACCGCCATGCTGTGGGGTCGGCAATGTTTCTGCAAGTTTACACCGATCAATCAAGTTTCCTATAGGAATAGTAGTATCCAATACTGCTTACGGCTTCATTTAAAAGTACAAGAATTTAATTTATCAATTCCTTTAAGTTCAACATAGCTCCGACTGTTAATTTAATAAAACTGGACGAAATATTATTCTACGGATTATTATTTATATTTACCAGAGGCTTTAAATAATCCAACTGATTCGTGCCCGAAAAACATACATGAGTTGCTTCATTGGCTCCTCGCTATTTTTACGACTGATAAATATCATCCGAGAGCCAAGAAGCCGCAGGTAGCTATTAAGTAGCTTCATTTTATGTGTCACAACTTAGAGGAGACGTACGTGCTATCTATAACGCAACTAATTACTCAAGAATATTCATCGATTGTAAGGGAGAAACACTTGAACCATAATTTACACGTAAGAAACTAAAGAGCACAAAAACATAATATATTCTCTTCTATGTCTTTCTCGCATTATAGTCTGATATGAGATTTTTCACATATGGCGATAACTTTTTTTTAACTTTTATCAGAGAGCCGACATTCAAATAAACATTCAATCTTATTCAACCAAGTGCCGTTATCGCACGTGTTAGAATCCTTAAGAGCCCAACCTACTATTTGAGCACTACGGGCACTCCTGATCGCCATTGCAACTCACACGGGAAGAAAACGCTGCAACTACAACCTAATTCTCTCTCTCAAATGGTGATTGTCATGGTTAACGGAGAGGCAAGGAAGTGTCTGACACAGTGGCGAGGACGATGGTAAATGGTTTTATCTCCGTCCCCATTAGGCACTCGTGCACCAGGGTACCCCACATTGTAGCGGGTGACAGAGCCCCTCGGCGAGAAAAGAATCGGACAAAAGGTTGGGAAGGAACGGCCGCGAGGATTGCTCTGAGGTTCCGGGTTGCTGAAGGACAAAGGAAAGTGAGTGAAAAGGCATGAAATGAGGGGAGGAATCGTTCGAAAGAGAAATAAAAAAAAGTTCCATCGCCGTATTCGCCACATTGTGTTGAAGGCCACTGAATGAAATTGGGTTGAACGTTAGAAGTGGATACAGAGAAGAGGAATAGCGACAGTTGGCAAAATTTTAGCATTAGAAAATGAACAAATTTTACAGCGCAGAATCTTTTATGATAACAAGCTAACTTAGGTAGAATTTTCAGCACCTGAAATTCGGACCACTTTCTAGTAAGAAATAAACTTTCGCAATAACACCTTTAAAATCATGTAATTGATGACACAAACTGGCTCCTACGTTTTTATTTATTGTACAATTATTCTTAATGAAAAATATATTAGAATACAAAAATTCTTTCGGCGTTGAGACAGAAATGGAGTCTTTAAGTAATTCAGTTTAGTCAAGCCTATGTAACCAAATTTAAAAAACTAAAAAAATCTGCTTTAGGGTAATTACTCTCGACGACTAATTCAGATTCCTCCGCCAGATGTATTTATTAGAGGTAATTAACGATTACATAAATATCATTGATGCTACAATCATGAGATTATATGAATTTAGAACCAAACTAATGACTTCACAAGGTTATCGGATAAAAGTGCCAGAAAATGCAGAATGTAGCCGCAGCTGAAAAAATTGATAATCCGAAAGTTCGGAAATAAAAATCACCAGTTTCATATTCAATGAAGGTAACGTCCTGAGGAATCCTTTCAACTTTAATTCATTCCGTTTAATGAGGGGAAAAATTTGGGACAAGAAATGATATACGTTTCGGATCAAGTTTATTACCACGAGTAACAAAAAAACTTTAAAAGTGCGGTCGTCACAGCTGATGAGTTCTGAGTGATGAGTGAACTCACTCATGTGACTTAAGAATACGAGAATTTTTAGACAAAAAAAATCTGCAGGCGTACAACACGCCATTAAAGCTCTCAATACGCGGCCTAATTTCGGTGCAGTTAGCGAGAAACACTAAACTCCGGTTTTAAATACAACTTAAGGTAAACTCATCCTTATCCGACTTATGATGTAGCTTTGCCCACAACCAAGTCGGCGTCAAATACTGCCTCCCTACAATTCTCGCGACTGCTGAATCGAGGCAAGCCTCGGACTCGTGACTCACGTGCTTTCCACGCAAAATCATTCGAATTTCTGAGCGACTATTTGGAATATAAACCCCCTCTTCAGCGAGTTTTCGAGCGATTCAAGTGGAAACGAATTTCCGAATGAGTACCGAGCTCCACCACCCACAGAAGAAAGGCCCGGAATTGCCGCCCGTGAGAAATGTAATGACTGAGCGATTAGTTGAGAAATAGGCCACGAGGGAGAGCGAGCGAATGAGGGGGCGATGTCTTTCTAAGAGGTTCGGACGGAGTCGCTGGGTGAGCAAGTGGGAGTAAGGGACGTTTGAGTGAATTTCCCCACATTCCGACCACATCGAGAGCTTCAGTATAAACTATCTCGCCGGTTCCGTCTGGATGATTAATAGCAAAACGGCCTAAGTGAGGGGAAGAATGACATTGTGGATGCACATTCGCCAATGTGAACGTCATTAAGCAGACGAAACTAATAAAGCCGTCCAACAAAGGCGGTAATTGTGGTTGAAAGTAGACGTCAGCATCATACAACGAAAACCTAGCAGAAAGTATTGAATTAATTAGAAAATCTCTACCCCTTAAATTGTCCTGTCAAAATTATATATTGTCACATTTCCATTAAATCATTTATGGATAGGTATATTCAACGACGTTTTTATGTGAATGCCTACGTGACACTAAAATAACTTTTCAGAATCTTAAAACTTTAAAAAGCTAGGTCTTGATCCACCAAAAATTCACTGCAGATTGATCAAAGAATGGACATCTACTGTGCTTGTTGATATCATTGTATCAAATACACAAAACCAACTAAAGTTAAAGCGCACAAGCGAAAATTGAAAAAAAAACTTGACCAGACACTATGAAATTATTGTAATATTAGGCTGATAAAACGGCCAGCTAAGTCTTTGACCAGATATCAAACATTAAATCTCGCACGAAATCCTAAAAAGTACAGACAGTACGTTTACGCAATTGGTCAATCCATGTAAAGTCATTGGGCTGTTGCCCTCTGCAAAACCGATTTTGTTCAAACATTCTGACATTGCTGGGAATTTCGCCAAATGTGATGGGGTAAAATTGTTTTAAAAATTCACTGACGTCATTTTGATGATTCGTGCACACACGTGTTCGAGTTTTTGATGATATCTCCGTACCTATTTGCCCCTCGTAACTGAGTAGCTCGTCATTTGAGAGTTAAAGGAATTTTACATCG